>CAMXCT020000696.1:50000-221634 GCA_947184155.2 Cladocopium goreaui | reverse complement strand
CACTGTCTTCATTGGCGATCACAGGCAAACTCCAGGAGGGCTGTCAAAAAGCCGAGCAGCGGCTGCCAATCGACGCAAACTGTTGCAACGGCCGTTAGGGCTCAGAGCGCTTGATAGGCCAGGAGACTATCTTCCACCGGCACGAATGGCAGCACTTGTCGCTCAGCTTTGGCCTGATGCGAGCCAAGATCCGGAGTCAGATCTCTTTAGTCTGCTGAGACTTGCAAACAAGCCGCATAGTGGCCCATGGACATCCACTCTGCAAGACTACGAGCTGCCTGTCGCCCTAGGGCGGGTGTTTCACTGCCGAATCTCGTGCCAGCTGGATGCACACAGCAGCCTAATTGCAGCAGCTCTAGCAGTCCTGCTGATTGCCACAGCACCAGAGGAGTTTGGAGTACCTGAGTGTACCACAACCCTTGAAGCAGCCGGGCTATGTGGTCCTCACCGTTGGGGTATCATTCTCCCTAACAGCTCACGGGTCTCAATGCTGACTTACCAAGCTATCGTTGCAGTTCGTTATCCTGAGTTAGTCCTCCACGAGCCCAATCACATCTACATTGGACACTTCGTGCCACATGAGTCCACTGTGACACAAGGAGGTTTCCGGACAGTACTGTGGAATGCACCTAAAGATTTAAGAGCTGCTGTTGAGGACGTCGTTGCTTTCTGCACCTATCTGAAGAATTATTATCGCAACTTGCAACAAGGAGCGACCTCGCAGCTGCTTGTCTTATGTAATCGTACTGCGGTGCACAACTTGCTACTCCAACATGGCTTCCAGTCTACGTGGTATGGTGGGCTGAGAGTTTCCACCACTTCCTCTGCGGCGGGGGCAACAGCACGCATTGCGGTCATTGTTCAAACAGGCTGTGGGTTTCTCAGTGGAGGACGCAGAGATGCAACAGCAGACGAGCGTGAAGACTGCTATGGGAGAGCAACTGTAGCGCTCACAAGAGCCATTGAACATACCTATATTGTCTCGCCTCTTGATATGGCAGGCATGATTGGCATGGCTCAGACACTAGGAGTGTACCATTATGGATACTTCACACTGAAAGACCGAGACATTCAGTACCATGGCCCTACAACCTACCCAGCGACAAAATTGCCATACTGGACTGGGGATTAGGGTCACCTTTTATTCCACAAGACAAACCCCCTCTTGCTATTGCCATGATAGTGACCATCAATGGCACGCGAGCGTGGCGACGATATCGGTTGGTTGTGGCATGCAGAGACAAGTTACGTCTTCCCCTTGATGTCCTTGCAGCGCTAGAGTCTCGCACACGTGACCATGTGCTGACGACCAGCGGTTTTTTCCCCTGCTCGATCGATCGTGAATACTTGTATGGTTATGCTGCTGATGGTTACAGATCTCCTCTCTGGCTGTGTGCAGCCTATAATGGGTCCCCAGCACTTGTTCATCGACATCGAGGCCACAAGGTCTTCTTTCACGTGGGTATACAGGATCGGCAACTCGTCGTAATACCGGGTATTCATTATTTCGATGCCCATCGGTTGCAACCGGACCTCTTGGACACATTGGATCGCCAGATTGATCCATGGTCTATGAAACTCGCAAGCCCCGAGGGTGCAGGAGACACAGTGAATGACCCCTCCTCGGATGAGGAAGCAGCCTCTACCGATGACGAGAGTGATCCAGAAGACCCTACAGTTGCATGGTGTCCACCCATACCTGATGCAGCGGAAGATCCCTCTGAAGATGAGATCGCGAGTGCAGCTGACAAGCTAGCAATCCTGATTTCTAATGTCCAACCCAACGGAAACCCTTTTTGCATACCCGAAAACCTTGGAGCTCTCCCACCGTTATGGCTACAGGCAAGATTGACGTTGTCGTTGACTGCCATCCAAGAAAAGTTTGCGCGCATCTTGCTGAGTGTGGCCTGTGAACTTTGGTTACGCGGGCAAATTGCCAGGGTGGAGGATGTCCTCCTGCAGGCGGCAAGGGCTCTCACAATTCGCTTGGCAGAGAAGCTCGCCCAGGCGTTGAGCTCGCTAATGAGATTGGCTGAATCCATGGTGACTGTTTGCTGTATGCCACGTACTGGTTTCGGCCCATCCTGTCTGAACTCATTGGCTCGGCCCGAGAGAGCTCTGAGGTGAACCGGAGTCGAGCGCCGAGTGGCCCAGTTAAAGTCCTGGTCACAGATCGACCGCATCGACGCCTGAATGGGCTAGTGGACCTTACGAGTGGTGCCTCTGCCCTACTGGCATGGTTCCCGGCCAGCTGGGCCAGCAAAATTGCTCCCAAACTTCTCGAGAATGCTCCTGAGAATGCGCAGAAACCACAAGCAATCAACATCGCGTGCCCGAAACGTTCCTGCGACGAGACCCCGGTGGAGGGAGCAAAGCAGCTGCTCCAGGCAGTTAAATTTGCTGCCAAAAACATGCCTGGTTTTCGCCTTGGTTTGGATGAAGACTTTCAAATGGCTGGATGTTTCCAGGAGCTCATCCATGGATATACAACAGGGCTCGTTGAACCGTACATGATGCGAGGTCTCCAACCACTGGGACCGAATCGCACTACTCTGGAAATTATCATTCCCTCTCAAACTGGGCTCACACCCGAGAAGTGGAAGGAAACAGCCACACTGTGCCCACTTGATTGGCCTTCCAACTACAGTCTTTTGCGATTGTGGCATACCAATGGGAGCCTCCATCAAACGGAAGCGCGACTCAGGAATCAACTGTCGCACAGCCATATGTTTGCTGAGTGGACAGTGCATCTCCACAGATTTGCAGAGCGCGTCTTGTTCCAGCAACCTGCAGTGTATGTAGCGGGACATGCCTTGCAAACCAACCTGCGGGAACGAAACTTCCCAGACAGGAAAGTCCGCAGGAGGGTTCCTCCGACAGACCTGGACGAACATCAAAGGGCGATCCGAGCGCTCCTGCAGCGTGCTATTGATCAACAAAGAGTGAACCCAGTTTCGTTTGGGCTCACCAACGAATGGAACGACACCATTACATCAGATAAAAAGCATTATTTGGAACATTTCACGAGAGGTATGACATGATCCCTTGCTCACCCCAGTTTGCATCACTTATACCCTTTTTGTGTCCATCCCTTCTCTCCTCTTTTTTTTCCCCACTTTTCTGTTTCACTCCGCGTTGTCCCTCACGCAATATGTGGCTTTTGCTTCATCAACAATGTTGGTGGGAGTTGGCTTACTTCTCTATTTGGTCTTTTCGTCATTTCCACTTAAGGTTACTGTCCATACCGGTGTGTCTGTCCAAAGACGTGACAGGTGCACTGGTAGGCAGCAGGGGACTCAGCTCTTCCTCATTTATAATTGTCAGGTTCATCGTGCTGAGCATGCCCGGCCCCTACCTATTCAGACCACTCAAACAGTTGGTAGCCACACTCATTTGTAGGTGGTGTGAGTGCCAGCTCAGGTGTAACAGATCGGGCAGTATGGGTTACCTTTGCACTGGTGTTTTGAATGTGCTGTCCAGTCGAGAGCTTAGATTATACTAAGGTCTCTTCCACCATGAAGCCTATTGCACTGGCGCGTGCTCTCGCAGCCTTTGCCTGACAATCATAGATGGGTGACGAAACTGATGTTATTATTCCCAGACTTAGTATTGACGAGACAACCACTCTCCCACCCTTCCCACTAGTTAAGGTATTTGAATTCGTTCACTGATCCCTAGTTTTTGCCCTTAGCAGAGCTACCTTAGGTGTTGGTGCCTTGTATTATGGTTCTGTTTTTGTTAATTTGTTCCCTGCCTGACGTGGCCCCCCCTCCCCCTCGGATGGTCCTCTTTGGCGCCTTGGCCCAGGTTTTACTGGTCCCTCCCTCTGGGTATCGTTGCTTCCGGCGACGGCCTGGTTGCCTTGCCTCTGTGCGTGGAGTGTTGTGGCGCATTGTCTCCCCTCTTCATTGTGTCTCATGGCAACAAAGGCCTTTGGCCCTGTGTGGGGATCTTTTCCCTCTACACCATGCTTCCTGTGTTGTTGGGGTGCTGTGTGCTCCCTCACTGAGGTATTCATCATTGTATGATCCTTGGCCCCTTTTTGGACTCCGCTAAGGCACGTTCGTACCCCTTCTGGTGCGTGTGTGTCACGTTCTCCCTCTGTCCTCTGCTGCCTCCTGGCTCCTCTCCTCTCTTCTTCTGTGTGGTTTGTGGTGTGGTGTGTGTAGTGCTTTGGCCGCCCCCCTCTTTCTGCTCCCCCCCCTTGATGGCAGGTTTCTTGTTGGTTGGTTGCGTGGTGTTTGTTTCCTCTTTTGCCTGGATACCGAGGATACCGCCCTGCATAATAGCTCTGTCGTTTCACCCCGGCTACATTGATCTCATCTGGTTGTGACTAAGGATTCGTCCGAGGTGGGGTAGCTTTTCACCGCCCCCCCCTTTTCCTCCCATTGAATTCATTTTGAATTTGGTTTGTTTTCTCATGTGGCTTCTTCTTCGGCTTCGTATTGGGGAGGGCCCTTCTCCCTTTGTTTTGTTTCTGCCTTTGTTCCGAGAGGGGCGGTAGATTCCCGGTAGAGCCATGGACTAGGCTGCACTGCAGTGAGCTTTACTGGCGCTGTCCAGTTGAGCTTCCTGCAGTTCAGTCCGGTGCCCACATGGTTCGTTGTGCGGATGTTCTGTAGTGCCTTGGCAGATGGCTCACTCGGTGGGAGAGTGGCCTGGTCTGGAATACACTGCTAACTTACGGTGCATCTGGTCCTCTCCGCAGGCTCTTGCTGGGACGATGATGCCTAGTGACTCCTGTCAGAGAATCTGGTGCTGGCGCAGCGAACCATTTCAACCTTCATAGCTTAGGGGGACGAGTTCGACTGCAATGCGAATGCAACTTTTGCTTAAATGTCGGCAGTAGCATACTGGTTGTGCTCACGAGCCCATGCTATGGTCAGAAGCTTCGTCTGTCTGTAATGGCCGTATAGTGCCGGTCAGGCTTTTTCAGCCACCTTTTTACCAACTGCCCATTAGGGTCTTGGGCCCTTTGCTATATGACGGTTCCTGTGAGGGCTCACACCATCTGGCATGTCTTACAGGCCGTCAGTCCTCTCCTCCCCACCTAGGGGGGGCAATAGATCACAATCCCTTGCGGCGGTGTATATTGACTGGAACAGACTGACTTGCGTATGCTGAACGATGCAGGATGAACAGCAGCGATGCGGGCGTGGCTATATTGACAAGACGTCCATACAGGCGGCCTCTGTCGTGCTACACATCAGTCTGCTTGCAACACTGGATTCTCTTATCTGTTCTCAGGTGAGACATTCTGGGCGATCATGTACTATATTTCACGCACTGCCGCAACGATAATTAGTTTGCATGTTTTTGAGGATGATACGGTGGCTAAGGTCACTGTATCTAAGGCAAATCTGAATGTGTTTTTTGTTTTTGTTGGGCCCTGCCCCGTTCTTTGTTGCTTCGCTGTCTTGCTTTGAGGCGAAACGCAAATCTGGCTGGGGGATTTGCGGGTCGTTTTTGGTTGTGGTGGTTTTGTTGTTTTTTTTGTTTGTCTTTGGTTTCGTGATTTGCCAAAGCTTTTGGACCACACGTGTCCTTGTACATTACTGCTTTTCATTGCTTACGCAATTGTAAGGACCGAGCCTAGTGCGACATCGGCCAAACCGGAGGAAAAAAAAAGGAGGGAAGCATTAACCCCCAAGCATGGATGTCACTTACTCCGGCGGTCTGGGAATTTAACACTGCTTGTATGTCTCCAGCCATGGGTAGGAGAGTAGCGGCATGCTGCAAGATCCAGGCAAGGCGCACGAGGGACCGTGGAAAATTAACAGCGGTACCTGCCAGCAGTTCTGAGTCCACAAATCGGGAGTGCCGTTGCATATTTGGCTGAGCGGCTTCAAATTGGGCTTTAAGGCCTGAAAGAATAGTGCTGGCTGCCCTAAGGTCTTCCGCATCCTGCAGCGAGAGGTGACTTGTCCATAGCTGACCTAACGTGGGCTGGCCTCGTTTGAGGATTTGACTAAGAGCTGCTAAACCTTCATTGGCCGAACCGTCTAGCAGTCGGATCATTGCATCGGCAAGGTTAGCTGGCATATAAAAATTGCGGTCGCTTCGCAGCCCATGCTTCTTGGCCAACAGGAGTTGTCGTGATCGTTTTGCGTTGCGGGCTGCACGATCAATGCCGCCGGGTGTCTGCTCAGAGTCTCCTGTCGACAAGACCAGGGGTTGCTGTCTCAGCAGGCTGATGACTGCAATTTCTTGTTGTTGCAGTCATCGTTGCAGTTGTGAGACATTGACAATGACGTTGCAGTCAATTTGGTGCATTGACATTGTTGGTGAGATTACCATCAACGATCTGAATTTGTGATTGCAAAGTGTCATAGTTATTCCAACTATGACATTGGAATATGTGCAATTTTGTGATCTCTTTTTTTTCCGTCCAACGCCGTATGGCTTCCGCCAGGTCGTTCAACATGTTTCCAAGCATGTTGCATATGAGATTAATTAATTAATTCACGCAGGGGCCGAAGCTGTAGGGCCGCAAAAGTAAACTGGTAGAGGACCGATCATAGTCCTATTCCCTTGTAACGTTTCCAGAGAACCAAAACCGAAACACAAAGAACCAAGGGCGAAAACAACACAAAAAACAAACACAAACAAAAACAACCCACACAAAAGACCAACAACCACACAACCGCACAGCAGTGACGTGACAGGTTCCAGTTTATGGGTGAAAAAGATCTGTTGAGGCAAGAGGTGATAGCTTAGTATCATCTCGGCGCATGCAGATGACAACTTATGTGTCATGTTACGCAGGCCCATAACACAAGACAACAACGGAAAAACCACAAAATCACCATGGGCCACTTGGAGGGTGCAGGAAGCAACAAAGCTCAATTCCGAAACCAGGGATCCCCCCAGCCAGGATCCCCGAGATCACAAAGAGCAGCCTTCACGGCATGACATTCACCCTGACACTTTGAAGCAAACACCGACAAAGCCGGGTCGCAACAAAGTGGTGAGAAAAACTACCGCAGTGAAACAGGAGAGTGAAACATGATCTAAGGTGAAAATAACATCGAGGCTACGGCACTCAGGGCACACTCAGAGTCCGCTCAGAACTGCTTTTCCAATCATCATACTGCATCAAACTTGGTTGCGGTAGGCACCACTGTGCTAGTGCTCTTGCAACTCGTCTTCATGGTATGGGAGATTACTCGTCATCAGTGCGTGGTGATATCTGTGCATTGAGTTCTTCAGACGAGGTGCTGGCTCCCTTGGCTGTATGGTGAAGCTGTAGTATGGCTTTCTGTGCCTGGGTTACTTCGTAACTGGCAGATATGGTACAGCTATCCAAGATACAGCCAATTTGACGGAGTTGGCGTTTAGCCGCCTCAAGGTCAATAACCCTCCGGGATGGGATGTTTTGGATGCCTTGAAGCTTCTGTCGGGCCTTCTCTAGAAGTTTGGTGGCATCATCGACTTCACTGGTAGTGACCTGGCAGAGGGTCAGTTGAGTGATGGACTGTGCAAGACGATGGACAGCGGCGTCTTTGATAGGAGTCGGTCGCTCCATTCCAAAGGACTAAGTTGTCTACAGGTTTGTAGGTAGACGTAAAGCCTCAGGGCATTCGACTGGCACTCACCGTGTTGCAACCTTGGTCGAGAAAGGGCATGTGGAGGTGTGGTGAAGATCATTTGGCCGGTCAAAAAATTGGTTGAGCGAAGGTCAAACGGCGACGGGCACCATGGCTAGATGTACTTTGACATCGCACTACACTACCATGCAATAATTAAGGTAGAACAACACGAACAAAACAACTTAAAAACCCTGAAAAGGATTATTATAACCGCCCCCCACCGCCTCCCGTCCCATACTGACTCCGGCATGACAGCAAAGGTAGTCGCAGCGGGCAGTAATCAACCATGAGTACCCCATGGTGACAACGCCGCTCAACCTAGATCAAGTTACAGGCTGAATGCATGGATGGGAAACTTGGGTACTCTGCGTCACCTCAAGTGGCTTACTGGAACTGCACGTGCGAGGTGGTGCGAGGTTCTCCACTGCTACTAGCACCACTGGCTGCAGCAGTGGCGGGGGGTGGATCACTGCTCTCCGCTGGTCTCATCATTTGGGCGATGAGTGGGTGGGTTTGCTTGTCACGCAGGATCCGCGTCATTTCGCGAGTGAATGCTGCAGGGTCATCAACTAGTTCCTTCGCTTCCGCTAGTGGCCTGTCAAGGACAATGGCAATGAGCATTTCGCCACCATCTTTGTGGATTATAGTTGGTCGGCCGGCTTGCACCTCGGCGAGGATTGCCACTGCCTTGTTTTCACACAAAGTGCGTTCCCATGCCTCCAGGGCTCTTTGCGCTAGGGTGTCAGTTTGTGGTGGGGCTTTGAGAGCAGCTGTTGTCCCTAACGCTCTTAGGAAGGGGCTATCGGGTGGAATGGGGGATGGGAGATGCTGGATGGCCGCTACTGCACGCAAGACGTCATTTGTTTGCACTTCATATGACGTGGTCGTTTTCTTGCTTATGGCAGGCTCGGAGTCAGCCCATAGTTGTTCCAGTGTATATCCTGGTTTCGGTTCCATATACCGTCGGTTCCACACTGCATGATGGGACCATTGAGGCGCGTCATGGTTGATTTCAACTGAATCCCTTTTCATGTCATATTCTTTGAGCATATCATCTAATTCTTGCAGGCTAGCGGCTCTGTGAATACAACACTGTCGGACAGCACCATCAATGTGGAGTGGCCATCCCACGGGCATGTGGGAGTCTTCCAGGAGTCCATCACCATTTTGCTCTATGATTGTACCCAACATAGGGACATCAATAGTTGCTTTGAGGCTAACTTGCGCACGTTTGCACTTCCATGTGTCAGGTGCTTCATTCGTCGGTAACACCTCTTCTTTGATAACTAACTTTAGCCCGTGTAGTGGCTGGGGCTGTTCTTTTTGAGGGTCTTGAGGTGGTTGGGATGCGGAATCCTTGGGTGTTGTGTCTTCAAACCAGGTGGGGCGGACCGACTGGACACCTATGGGACTTGCAGAACTAGCGGTTTTGATGCTTTCTCTGCGCAGGCTATGGTAGACAGGCGGGATCATCCATGCCGGCACAAAAACTGTGATAAACTGCACATTCCAAATGACCTGCAAATTCTGCGGCTTTACTTCAGGCGTGATGCATCTTACCTGACCATCGATCACTCTGGTGTATGATTCAGAGCGGTCGAAAGATGCTGTAACTTTCAAGCCTAGGTACAGCTCTCTAAACCAGTATTCCTTAAGCATCATAAAGGAAAGGTGAGGTGCCCTCACTTCCAATACGTGCGAGGCTGGCATTAGAAGAGTGACCATCCATTCAGCTAAAAACTCAATCATTTTGACTTCGAGTTTGGGGAGGATGGCTTGGACTGCTCGAAGTGCACCCGCAATGTCCGGGACATGTCTACGTGAGGGCAGTCCAACTGTTCGCTTGGCATACTCATCAGCAAAGTAAAGTCTGCACAACTTTGAGACCCACTGGCTCGGTTTCTCCATGTCTATGGTGATCTTGGCCAGGGGCCATGGGTCTGGGAGCGTGGACAAACAATGCAGTAATTCGGAGGTCAGGTCTGCGGAGATAACTGGGAGGGCTTCTCCTTGCGGGCGATAGTCAACTGCTGGTCCTACCGTGCCCTTGCTTTTTTGCGTATGGGTGCGGGCGGCTATATGCACGGCTTGGATGGTGGTCTCATATTGGTTGACCATGGCTCTTAAGTACTTGCATGCGCGGACAGCTGCCCTTCTTGTGTTTGGCCCATCTTCGGGCTGATTCTTGGCAGCTACTGCAAGGATGTCCCTCGCTTCTTCTTCAGGCGACCGTTTGGGTTCCGTACCAGGTGCAGGTGCAGTGAGAGCGGTACCTTGGACTGGCACCTCTTTTGCACGCGGCAAGTGGTCTGGGATCGGCAACTTAGGGTGTAATCGCCATCCATCAAAGAAGTATATACCAGGCAGGGACAAGATCTCCTGTTCTGGGCCCGTCTGCGCTACTACTTGCCCGGTGCGGGCTTTGTACAGTCCTGAGGGCAGGCACACGTAGGTGGGAAAGGGTGTGCGATCAGCCGCGTAGGCATAGAGGACGACTTCAGAGAAAGGGAGATTCTGCTCGGGGAGCCACTTGTGTTGAGTTGCTAAGCCTGCTTTGACTTCTTGGAGGCGCTCCCTGTTTAGCCAACGAAGGTCCGACCCGCGCACCAATATCAGACGGTATCTCGCTCGCTTCACTTCGTCGGCTTGCTGGTCGTAGTATTGGTTGGCGATTGCAAGGGGAGGGAACTCCCAGGTTGGTGCCGAATTCAGTGACCACCGGCTTAACTGTGCTAGATTCTCTTGAACTGGGTCAGGATCAAAGTCAGGCCACCTCCATGTCGTTTCTCCTCTCCGGAGGCCCCGGATGCCATATGCAATTGTCGCAATCACCTGCGCCATGCCCATGAGCCCCATCATGTCTAGCGGGGAGACAAGCAGGGTTAACGATTTGGACCGGGTGAGTCCGACAGTGATTCTGCCAAGGCAGTCTTCGGTATCTTCTGTAGGGGAGCCATTGGAGTAGTATTTGGTGTTTAAAAATCCAATACTGGGCTGAGCTACGATTGATACCTGTGCTGTTCCTCCTGCTGAATTGGCTATTGTTTCTACACGCAGGGTGCGGACATAATCCCTTTTGAGCACGGAGCGGTTCAAGTTGTTCTTGTGATCTGTTGCTGTGGTCATTATAAAAAGTCCATCTGCAAATCCAGCATTGTGTGGGAAGGGGGTGAGTACCTCTGACACAAGAGTCTCTAGATCTGTCGCTACCAACCCGTTAATCCTAGCATTAGTATCCCAAAGCACTAATTGGAACCCTGGTGGCTTGTCGGGAAGTCCTCCCGAGGCAAAACTTCCCAGTTCCCATAGGCCATTGATCTGCCTGCAGAGATCGGGATATCTAACTGCAACCACTGCATGGTATGTCACAGGACTAACCCTAGAGCTGGAGGGAAGCATTAACCCCCAAGCATGGATGTCACTCACTCCGGCGGTCTGGGAATTTAAACTGCTTGTATGTCTCCAGCCATGGGTAGGAGGGTAGCGGCATGCTGCAAGATCCAGGCAAGGCGCACGAGGGACCGTGGAAAATTAATAGCGGTACCTGCCAGCAGTTCTGAGTCCACAAATCGGGAGTGCCGTTGCATATTTGGCTGGGCGGCTTCAAATTGGGCTTTGAGGCCTGGAAGAACAGTGCTGGCTGCCCTGAGGTCTTCCGCATCCTGCGGCGAGAGGTGACTTGTCCATAGCTGACCTAACGTGGGCTGTCCTCGTTTGAGGATTTGACTAAGAGCCGCTAAACCTTCATTGGCCGAACCGTCCAGCAGTCGGATCATTGCATCGGCAAGGTTAGCTGGCATATAATAATTGCGGTCGCTTCGCAGCCCATGCTTCTTGGCCAACAGGAGTTGTCGTGATCGTTTTGCGTTGCGGGCTGCACGATCAATGCCGCCGGGTGTCTGCTCAGAGTCTCCTGTCCACAAGACCAGGGGTTGCTGTCTCAGCAGGCTGATGACTGCAATTTCTCGGTCAGTACCATATTGCTGGCCTTCATCAATGACCAGGAGGGAGAGCTCTTGCATAAAGCCACCCATTGTGGACCATTGCATGGTAAGATCCTGGGCTACCGTCCCTCCGGTGGCTAAAATTAACTGACACTTATTCAGCATTTGCCTTCTTTCTCTCGGGTGTATGTCGAATTTCGTGTGGGAGTAACTGCTTTTGTTACGTTCTTGGTCTCCCACTAGCCTACCTATGCGCCCAAACACCCCCGACGGGGGGTCGAGCCATAGGAGGAGGTCAGCAAAGGATCTAGTACCAGAGTTCTCTTTACAGATGAATAATATTTTGAGGCTATCAGTAGCATCAATTTCAATCAAGGCCAGGATGAGGATTGCCATCGATTTCGACTTGCCTGCTCCAAAAAGCCCTTGGATACACAGGTCTAACCGATTGGTGAGCAACGCCATTGTCACTGCACAGAGTGTGCCCAAGACATGTCTGTCGAGCTCAGCGGCAAAGGATAGTGCAGTGGATCGGGTCCAGGGGTGAAGCTCACCCTCTACGTGACATGGAATTAGCACTAGGCGTAGCAACTGGCCGCACAAATGCAAGAAATGTGATTTTTTGTTGCCCTCCATTCCTTCAACTGCCGTTTGGACATTATAGATGCCTAATCCCAGGTGGTATCTGCACGGGGGGGGGGTTTGCGCGACAGCGGTAACCTCTCGGGTAGGCTTGGTACATCCGAACATCCACATTGTATGTAGAAAGAAGGCCCCTGGGACCGGGCTTTTCTGTCCCTGAACGGTTGCATCAATGGGGTCCAGGCGCTGGCCGGAGGCACTATACCAGTCTTGAAGGGCTACAAGCTGTTCCTTCGCAAAAAATTCAATGGCTGGCCCTGAGAGAAAGGCTACTTCGATGAATCTGGGGTTGCACTGTCTGTATATACGGGAGGCAGCCAGCTCATCCTTGCTTTTGGATGCGCGTGGCGTGATGGCTAGAACCAACCCAAACAGGATTTGAAGGTCTCCTCCGTCATCAGCTGGAGCTTCTGCGGTGCCTACCATTGCGACAAGTCTACCCGTGCCGATGGGGCTAACTTTGTGATGGTGCGCATCACTGGCTAGGAGGCTGAAAACTTCAGTTTTGCCCAGGCTTGGATGTCGGAACGCAAATGCATCTTGTCCGCCTTTGACTTTCCAGTGTCCAAATTCGCTGCCTTTAAAGAGAAATTCGAAAGTAATGGGTTGCCATGGTTGACGGATAGGTCCTGCACTTTGCATTGTTAACCCTGTTTCATTATAGCCTTCATTGGGGCTGAGCATGGGCAAATAGTAGTCTAACATGTAGACAGCCATGGGCAATTGCAAGGTGCCAAGGAAATGTTGGACCATGGTGGTATAGTTGAGCAGTTTGGTCCTTGATGAGATGGTGACAGTTGCCAATGAGGCTAAGTATTGGGTTGCCTCTTGCTCCGTTTTTACCTCTGAGTTGTGAACAGCAATGTGGGTGACCAGTGCCTGTGTCGTGGTCTCAGGTAGCTCGCACATCTCAGCTAGTTCGCGCAGGAGTTTTTTGGCTGTCTTTGGGAGCTCGAAGCTGCACCATGAGATCAGACGGAGGGGAGCCTGTGAGTAAACTTCGAAGGGGAGCACTCCTGGGGTACCTTCTAACTGCGCCATATCTGGTCGTCCCTCTGGGAGGGCAACTCGTGTCCAGTGCGAGTAGTTGTGTTGTGCAGTGCCTAGGTATGCTCTCCATCCTGTGATATGCGTGATTGCAAAGCCCCGTTGCCTGAGCAATTTGATGTCATGGTTCGACGGGTTCCATACGCAAAGCCTGTCATCTGCATGGTGAATGAGGTGGATCTCTCGAAGCTGAGATAGTGCAATTTTGTGATCTCGTGATTCTGTGACATCGTGGTTGACACTTCGTGATGTTCTGGATTTATGTGATTTTGTGATTTTGTGACTCACAGTTATGGAACTGTGATGATCGGAATATGTGCATGTCTTCATGATTTGTGAACATGTGATGCCATGGTTGATACAACCATGACATCTAAACAATCTACGAACCTGTGAATTTGGATGTTGTAGTTGAGGAACTCCAACGTGGAATCCTGGTTTTATGTTGTTTGAGACCAAACTGGCCGGAATCGATACTTTCCGATGCCTTGCGTACAGGTTGCAAGTTTTGAACAAAGTAGGTTGGTTTTTCATCGACAAATGTGAAGTTGCTGGAAGCAGTTTTTGGCAAACAGAATTCGTGACCTATTTTGTTTTGACCGAACGAGTTTGAACTCACTATTTTGAACGGCAGTGTGAACTGAGTTTGTTGCAGTTTGAGAGTGTCAACGTATTTCCTGTGATCTTGTGCAGGTGGCGACTTCACTGCCCTATTGGATGTTGTTTTGTCTCCTAAGGATGACACATGTCAGTCTATTCAAGTAGCTTCGAGCTACGTCTTACTCACTGTGATGAGAGACTAACGTCTGAAGGGGACAAACACATCCATTGGGTGTGTTGTCTGCCTCTTGTTTGTGGAGAAGAAATAGAAAGAGAATGGAAACAGTTTTTGGAACTAACTCAACCTTTTAAACACGTGGCTCATGGCTCAAGGTGAAACCTTGTGAACGTCCTGTGAAGAGTTAGCATATGACACCTCTCGTCCTTGTTTTGGTTTGTGGTGACCGTGTGTAACTGCTGACCTGCTGCTGGACAGACTGTGGAGTGCAAACGGAAAAGGGATCAGACTGAGTGAGGCCATTGGTTTTTGACACTTCGTGAACCTTGCGTTTTCGTTTCGGTGTTAAGTAACTGCGCGTAAACTTTTGGCGAAATCGGTTTTGATTTTCTACGTGGTAGCAGAGCCCTACGGGGCGTCCGAAGCTACTACACGGGACTGTGTGTGACATGGCTCGTCGGGGTCGTGACCTTGAGAGGGGTGCTATGTCGTCTCCTGAAAGGGGAAGTCAGTCTCGGGTGCCTGCCGATCCATGGGCGAATTATGCTGGGATGGGACGTCAATCAGGTGATGCTGGGCGTGCTGTGCCAGGTGATATGCCTCCAGGTTTCTGCACTCAGGTGGGCCCAGGTAGTGGGGGTGGTCTTGGGACTGTACCTGTGTTGCCGGGAGATGCCACGAGAGTCAGGGTGCCGTCGAGTCCTGGTGAGTCGAGCTCTGATGGTAGACCTGTTGCTAAGGCTAGAGGTGTTGATCCTGTGATGTCTGCGCCGTTTGTGCAGGGGTCATTATTTCAACAACAACAAATGCCTGTTGGTAACATGGAACCCATGAATGTCATGATGGCTCAGATGAACCAGATGATGCAGACGATGTCAAACTTTCAATCTGAGGTTTCAAACCGACTTGCTGTCTTGGAACGCCGTGAAAACCTTCAGAAAACTGTTTTGACCGGTGTTGAGAATCCCCAAAGTTTTGGAGAATCTTATGGTTCGGGTCAGGGTGGTAGTTTCAACCGTTTAGGGAGCCCAATACGCGAAAGACATTCCAATCGGGATGAAGTTGATGTTTTCAGTAAGAGTGAAAAGTGGTTGCCGAATCCACCGACACCTGACACCAAGTCTTGGACAACAAGGGAACAGGAGATTGAGGGATTTTACTCATATATCCAAGCTTTGAGGTCTTGGAGTATGCTTGCATCTGAACGTCTCGCCAATGAGATTAGCCAAGCGATGAGTTGGCCTGAGGAGATTATTACTTCGACTTTGACTCCAGGACAACAAACTCGAAGTGCGAAGCTCTTTGCACTACTTCGAACTGCATTTGCAGCGCATCCACGTGTGGATGCTCTCATTCGAGCTTTTGAGGCGGGAGCCCCAATACATAATTCCCCAATGAAACCTTTCGGTTCATGTGGATTTGAATTGTTGCGAGTCTTGGGACTAGAATTTTCATTGCGAACCCGCACAGAAGCCATTTGTTTGCGGTCTGAGGTTATGAAGAAAGACTTTCGTATAGATGCTAGGGGTACCCATGTGGTGAGTGATCTTCTTCGTGCAATGGCTGTTGAAACATCCAGGTATGACAAGTTGATCAGTACTCTTCCTCCAACTGTACCTAGAACTGACCTTTTGCTGAATGAATCAGATCAGGCTTTGATCCTGATTAGGAACTTGCCAGCTGATGCTCGCCAGTACGTGCTGCTGCATGCCCAGGATGATGGCTTGACTGCCTTAAGGGAAGCAGGGTTGAAGTATGAACGTCAACAACGACTGTATAGTGAATTGGGTGCAGTTGCTGGTAAACTTAGACAGGTGCAGGAAGGTGAGTCGGGTGCTGAATCTGACGATGAGGGTGCTGTGGATGCCATTGGAACGGGTGACAGGTCCAAACGTTGCACTAAATGTGGGAAACGTCATGAAACGAGTAAGTGTAAAACTGACATGACCAACATTACTTGTTTCAAATGCGGAAAGAAAGGCCACATTGGTGCCAACTGTAAGGTGAAATCAGCAAAGGGTTCTGATGGAAGGTCGTCCAAGGATTCTGGAAGGAGTTCTGGTAAGGTTTCGCAAGACGGAAAACCATCTTCAAAGGGTTCTGGAAAGGGTAAGAAAGGAAAAATGTTTGAAGTCACTGAAGGTGATGGAGAACAGGACGGTGACGAACCTGCTGGTGGTGCAGATCAGGTTACCATGGTTCTTACTGGACCCTGCGAGATGGAGTGTACGTTTGAGATCCTTGAGGTTGTTGCGGTGGATTCTGCATTTGAGCATGTTCAGAACTCTATTTGTGATGATTTCGTTTTCAAACCAAAACCTGAAACAATGAGTTTTTGGAATCACAGGGTTTCATGGGAATCTTTGAGAACTCTTGGGTTTTTGCAGTTTTCATGCATGTCATCGCATGTTTCATGTTTTGTTGCGGTATTCAAATGGTTTTCAGGGATGTTGCAGTCGATAGGAAACAGCTGTGTTGCGGTCGTCCTGTAACTGTTGTGGATTGGTTGGATGAATGTGAGGGTGACGGACTACTGGACTGTGGTTGCACTAGGAAACACTGGACTGATCCATGGATGGGTTTTAGGAGTAAGACTCATTGGACGGACTTGCATGGCATGCGGTTGTTGGTGGATTGCACCCTTGATGAGACATGGCATGAGACTCCAGTGAAGTTGGAGTACTGTGAATCTCCGTTGAAGGGGAAAAGATTGTTGTCTGAGGTGCCAAGCAGTGATGTTTGCATGTGTTTGCATGCTTCTGACCGAGTGTGTGCAGTGGATTGCGTTGCAGACCTCTTGTCACATGACATGGTTGGGATTGGATCGTGTTGCAGCTGTGTAGTGTGTGCAGTGGATTGCGTTGCAGACCTCTTGCCACATAGCATAGCTAGGTGCACCTGTGATGAGATGCGCGGTTGTGGAGTGTGTGCAGAGAATTGCATTGCAGATCTCTTGCCACATGATACGACTGGATGTGCCTGTGATGAGAATGTTGCTGAGGTGCATAACCGTCACTGCTTGGTAAGCGATCCGTTGTCGCCGCTTTTGAACTCTACCCTCCAAGAAGAAACTGATTGGTGGTTGATAGATAGTGGGGCTTCGGTTAGTGTTATCTCTGAAAGGAATGTGAGAAACTATAAAATCGTCTCGAGGGAACCATATGTTTCATCTGCAGGGTTCTTTGCTGCGAATGGGAGTCCTGTAAAGATGTCAGAAAGGGTCAAACTTGAAGTGACTTTGCAAACGGTGAGAAACGGTGAAACGCAAAACACCAGGGTTCTTATTGCATGTTTGGTAGGAGACACCAAAAGTAACATCCTTTCTACGGGTTCCTTGGTTAAGAATGGATGGGCAATTCAAATGAGCTCTGAAGAGTTTTCCATGAAACATTCCAGTGGACTTGAATGTCAACTGATCGAATGGGGTGGTTGTCCTTGGATTTCATGTAAAGGAGTTTCAGGGGTATCACCAATAAGTAGTGGGGAACTCAATGTGGTTCGGTATGAACTGCAAGCATTGCGTTGCTGCGAAATCTGTTGGTCAACACCGACGGAAGAACCAGGACTCGGAAGGTGGGATCATCATGGAGTTGCATTCAGATTTCTTTTTCATTGGTAAAGAGAAGTTTTTGGTTGTTGCAGATCTATCTTCACACATGTTTGGAGCGTTGTGGATGTCCCCCAACTCTGATGTGAACCATCGTAACTTGTCCTACTGGTTGAAAGAGTTTGGATGTATGGATGGAAATCCTCAAGAGGTACTCCATGTGTATACCGATGATGAGGTTGCAGTAGGAGCGGTTTTTCAAGATGCGAAACTGGATAAACCTGTCAAAGTGACTAGAGCTGCGCCTCAGAGCCCAGAGACGAATGGTTTAGCTGAACGTTGTGTAAGGACTCTTAAGGAGACTCTTGTTGTTTTGAGAATGGATTTGCAAACTAGTGGACTGGACATCCAAAGGACTGGTGCCGCTTTGCATGAGTTGGTTTTGTACATCTCTCACATGTCAAACATGTATGTTGGAGTTCATGGAACCACTAAGACTGCTAGAGAGTTTCTTGAGGGTCGCAAACAGCAAACGCCTGTGACTTCGAGTTTTGGTGCGGTTGTTTTGTGCGAACTTCCAGATTCGGTTAGAGATCAGCGGAAGACTGAACTTCCACGTTTCATGGAAGGTGCGTATTTACATCCCGCGTTTGGGTCAAAAGCTCATGAATGTATCGTTTCAGTTGATGGTGAATGCAAAAGGATTCGTCCTAAGTCCATTAAACTCGTGATGCCATTGCGCTGGGAGTTTAGTTTGGTTAGAAGCTTGTTTGTGCAAACTGGGGAGGTGGTTGAACATGCGAGTGCGAGTCAAGATGACCTAGTTGTGCGAGCGAGCGAGCGACCTCCAGAAACTGAACCAACTTGCCCTAGGAGTGGTCCCCCAAACAGTTGGTTTGAAGAACATGGTCTGTATACCCCAAACTGTGGAGCGTGCAAGAACCTTGAACTTGGTCTTGGTCGTTCAGGTAAGTCTCATAGCGCTAGATGCTGTCGTGCGTATGTTGAATGGTTGAAGGAAGAGCGTGCCAAGTTGGGTGTAGGTCAACCCGTTGCAGGTAGAGCCCAGGTTGAGGAGCGTAGTGGTCCTGTCATTGACAGTCCGGTGCCATCCCCAAGTCCGGTGCCATCCCCAAGTACCCCTGGTGATGCAGGTGACGTTGAGGATGTTGTGCCTGTTCCTGGAAGTATCTTCAATGATGAGGAGGTAGTGACTTCTGAACCTGTGTTTGACGATGCGATGGGTGATGTGGGCCCTTCTGGTTCTGGTGCGCGTGCATCGCGTAAGCGTGGTGTGCCTGAAACTGAAACCGCGGTAGCTTCTGGTGACACCTCTGTTGGGGCTAGTAGCGACTCTAGAGGGGTTAAACGACCAGCTGAAAACGAAGACATGCCACCTGTCTTGGAGGATGATTCTGAGAGGCCTAGAGGTGTGAAACGAGGTATTGATGAACCAAACGATGGAATGGAGTGCGTTTTTGATGCTGAAGTTATGGACGGACTTTGGACACATGAGGACTTGTGCAGCATTGTGACTTATCCATGTTTGGTTGAAGAGAGTTCTGCAGCAAGTATCATGTTTGGGAGTAATCCTCAAAGTGAAGTCATTGACTTTTGTGGGGTGAAAGCGAAAGTTTGGGTTCCGAGTGAAGCTGTTGATGATAGCACCATGGGTAGCTTGCCAGGGGATAAGACGCTTGACGGTATGAAGACTGAAATCCGTAATTTGACACGGTGCACAGCTGGTATTCCCCGAAAATATGAGGAAGCTCAAGCGTTTTGCGCGAAACACAACACAAAAGTATTGACATCGCGACGGGTTACGACCCATAAAATCATTGACGGACAAGATGGAGTGCGATCTAGGATCGTAGTCAAAGACTTTGCATCAACAAAGGCGAAGAGTAGTGGTGTTTCGTCGCCAACGCCATCTACTGAAGGACTGAAAGCAGTACTCGCCCTTGCGGCGCAAGAAAAGATGTTTTTAACAGGATTAGATGTCAGCGCCGCGTTCATGCACACTCCTCTACGTTCGCATTGTAAGTACATGGTCAAGATGCCCTTGAGCCTAACTTGGGAGGATGGGTCTCCGATCTATCTGGAACTAACACGTGCTCTTAATGGTCTTCGACCAGCGTCAGGGGAGTGGTTACACTATGTAACTTCCATTGTGAAACCTATGAACTTGACTGCTGATGAGAGGGAACCATGTATCTTAGCTGGGCCTGACGGACTTGTTGTTATTTATGTTGACGACGTTTTGATAGCTAGTCCACATGAGGGTTTTGCCAAGAAGGTCCATGCTCTGTTGAACTCTGTTGTGCCCACTAAGATAACCGGGAGTGTTCACCCTTCAAAGGGGGGTCAATTGAAGTTTGTGGGTAGAATCATCAAGAGATTGCCTCGTGAACCAAAACTGTTCATTTCGGTTGAACCAACGTATTTGGACAGTTCATTTTCGGATTATCAGATTGGGAGCAATTGGAGAACTAAAACAGCTGGTGTTGCAGTGCCGAACATTCGAACGACTCTGGAGCAGCCTGGGGAAAGTCCATTGCTGAGCCATGAAGCTCATGCGAAATATCGACGTGCTCTTGGAAAACTGGCTTGGCTCTTGCAAACTCGAGATGACATTCACATCATGGTATGTATTTTGTCTACAGGTCAAGCAGCTCCAAATGAACGTCATGAAAGGGCTTTGAGACAGGTACTTCGTTGGTTGTTTCATGATGGCTTGGTTTGTTTAACTTTTCCAAGTGATGGTGAAATAGGTAGTGAAGATTACCTTTTGACTGGGTACTGTGATGCTAGTCATGCCCCAATGCGGTCGACTAATCGAAAGGGAATTAGTGGAGCTGCAATCATCTTCTGTAACTGTTTGATCAAGAGCTATGCACGTCACCAGACAGCCGTGTCGCTGTCAACATGTGAAAGTGAATTGTTCGGGATTCAGACAGTTATCCAAGAACTTTTGGTTTTACGTCAATTGGTTTTACGTCTTGTGGAATCATTGGGGGGAATCCAGAGTAAACTTCCAAAGGGGGTGATTGTAAAGACTGATTCGGCTTCAGCTCGCGACCTGTTGGATGCGAGTGATGTTCCCAGGCGTTCACGCCACACTGAGGTACGAATCTATTGGGTCCGTGAACAACTGGAATCCCAAAGGGTTGTCATTGTTTGGATGAAGGGTAGTGAAAATCCTAGTGATATGATGACCAAAGTGTTGGATACCCGGAATTTCAAACGGTATCGTGAATTGTTGTGTTTTGTTGCAGGCGAAGGTATTCTTTCTGTTTCAAAGTTACCAGCCCAGATGATGTGTGAAACACCTGAGAGTGAGGAATTGGCCGCACTGATGAAACCAGGTGGAACTGATGGGCTGGTAATCATCGAACTTTGTTGTGATGTTGACTCATCATTACGTACTGTTTGTGAAGAATGGGGGATAACATATTTTGGGGTTTCAGAGAAAGCAGAAGAAGCTTCGACAGTGAAATGGCTTCGTGAGCAAGTTGACGAAGAGAGGAGGCAGGGATCGAAACATGTCCATATGCACGCAAGTTGTCCATGTACTGCTGGGTCACCCATAAGAAATCTTAGTGGGAATGGAAAATATGACTTTCGGTTTGCAGAGTTGGAAGAAATCGTGAAACGATTGCCAGAGTATGAGAAGATTGCAGATGGAACGTCATTAGAATGGCCAGTGTGCAACAGCTTGTGGAAGTGTGACGGTGTTGAGAAACGTTTGAAAACGATGAAACTCACACACGAGGGTCTTGTTGCACTTTGCAGAGTGGGATATGTATCCAGCCAGGGTCTTCCCATAGGGAAACGATTGAAGTTTGTTTCGAATAAACAGGGTTTCGCAAGTTACATGGCACAATTCAAAGACTGCTTTTGTGCTTCACATGCTCCTTTCAATACAGTTGATTGGACTCAGACTGGACTGTATAATCGGACCTTAGCCACTAAGATCCTTAAGGGAATTTTGGCTTCGAGGTAGTTTCACTACGTTGTTGCAGCTACTCCAAGTAAGTATGAATGCCACTGACTCTGGACTGAGCGAACCTGTAGGGTTTGAGACTGTGGTTGTGTGCGTACTTGTGCTCACTTTCTTGAGCGGTTTTGTCACCGGTGGTTGCACAGTATGGCTGTGTGGGTCGAAACCTCGAAAGGGGGCTGGTGTAGATCGCTCTGTGATGACCAATGATAGCTTACGGGAGGGTCCAAGTTCTTTGGAGTTTGTGATTTTTCCGGCAGCTGTTGAAAAGTATCACACTCAGACTTGCCACCATGTTTTAGCCAGAGCTAATACTGTGACTGTTTCACCTGGAACTGTCAGGCATAGAGGTATGAGGTTGATTCGACCATGTGAGGATTGTCAACCGTTACGATATAGTCTGGACCGTGGTCCTTAGTCAGCTGTTGTACCTGGACGTTTGTGTGAAACATTCTGTCCTGCTTTGCTTGCCTGCTTGTGTGGGTGTGTAAAGATACTTTTGAGACCATTCGCATCCGTGCGAAGCCATGGAATCTTATGGTCTATGTACCTCTGGATACTGAACTGGTAGATGAACCTTCATTAGCTGGAACGGTGTTCTATATGTATATCTAGCTGGATTGTGGTGGGAGACGATTCTTCGACTTCGATGACAGTCTATGTTGGAGCACTATATCTACTTTCATTCTGGCGTGGCTGCATCTTTGGACTTCGTCTATTGGAGCAATCATTCGAGGATGAGTTTGTGAATGATGTGAATACAACTGCTCGTGCTGAGCTATATGAGTCTGGGATTGATCCATCTTCATTCATCTCGAAAGGGGGTGCGAATATTCTGGGCTGATATTGACCAATTTGGTGCGAGATGAATTGTAGTTGTTGCGGTCATCGTTGCAGTCGTGAGACATTGACAATGACGTTGCAGTCAATTTGGTGCATTGACAGTGTTGGTGAGATTACCATCAACGATCTGAATTTGTGATTGGAAAGTGTCATAGTTGTTCCAACTATGACATTGGACTATGTGCAATTTTGTGATCTCGTGATTCTGTGACATCTGTGCAATTTCGTGATTTTGTGATTTCGTGATCTTGTGACATCATGGTTGATAAACCGTGATGATCCGTTTTGATCGGAACATTTGCATGTTTGGAGAATTGTGAATTTGGGATGTCATGGTTTTTACAACCATGACCTCCGAGCAATCTACGAGCTTGTGAATTTGGATGTTGTAGTTGAGGAACTACAACGTGGAATCCTAGTTTTATGTTGTTTGAGACCAAACTGGCCGGAATCGATACTTTCCGTTGCCTTCGTACAGGTAGCAAGTTTTGTCAAAGTAGGTTGGTTTGTACAACGTGAATTTGCTGGAATCAGTTTTTGGCAAACAGAATTCGTGACCTATTTTGTTTTGACCGAACGAGTTTGAACTCACTATTTTGGTGGAACCAAAATAGTCTGAACGGCAGTGTGAACTGAGTTTGTTGCAGTTTGAGGGTGTCAACGTTTGTTTCCCGTGACCGTGTGCAGGTGAAGACTTCTCTACTCTATTGGATGTTGTTTGTCTCCTAATGATGACATATGTCACTCAACCAAGTAGCTTCGAGCTACGTCTTAACTCAACCGTGTTGAGAGAGTGACGTCTGAAGGGGACAAACGCATTCATTGAGTGTGTTTGTCTGTCTCTGGTTTGTGGAAGAAGAAATAGAAAGGAAACAGTTTTTGGAACTAACTCAACCTTTAAACACGTGGCTCAAGGTGAAACCTTGTGAACCTGTGAAGAGTTAGTAAGACACCTCACGTCCTTGTTTTGGTTTGTGGTGTTACTGTGTGTAACTACTGACCTGCTGCTGGACAGACTGTGGAGTGCAAACGGAAAAGGGATCAGACTGAGTGAGGCCATTGGTTTCTGACACTTCGTGAACCTTGCGTTTTCGTTTTGGTATTAAGTAACTGCGCGTAAACTTTTGGCGAAATCGGTTTTGATTTTCTACGTTCTTTGATATCATACGAAGGGGAAGATTTCTGCCCAATGGCTGGCTCGGAATCAGCCCATAGTTGCCGCAGCGTGTATCCTGTCTTCGGTTCCATGTACCTTCTGTTCCATACTGCGTTGTGAGACCATTGGGGTGCGTCATGGTTTATTTCAACTGAATCTCTTTTCATGTCATATTCTTTCAGCATGTCATCCAGTTCTTGTGGGTCGCAGGTCGGTGAATACAACATTGTCTGACGGCACCGTCGATGTGCAGTGGCCATCCTACTGGCATGTGGGAGTCTTCAAGGAGTCCATCACCTTTTGCTCGATGATTGTGCCTAGCATAGGGACATCAATTGTTGCCTTACGGCTAACCTGCGCACGTTTGCACTTCCATGTATCTGGTGCGAGTAAACCACGCGCGGCCAGTAATGCAAGTGCTGGGAATTCCGGTTGGTCTTTCATCGGTAGCACCTCTTCCTTGATGACTAACTTAAGACCATGTAGCGGTTGGGGCTGCTGCCATCGAGGACCTTGGTTTGGTTGAGGCGTGGTCTCTTTGGGTACTGGGGGCACCGCAATGTCTTCAAACCAGGTGGGGCGGACCGACTGGACACCTATTGCACTGGCGGAACTTGCGTTCTTGATGCTTTCCCTGCGCAGGCTTTTTTTTTTTTCCTCGAGTTTGGCCGATGTCGCTCTGAGGCTCGGTCCTTACAGCTTTCCCTGCGCAGGCTGTGGTAGACAGGAGGGATCATCCATGCCGGCACAAAAACAGTGATAAACTGAACATTCCAGATGACCTGCAGGTTCTGTGGCTTAATTTGTGTGATGCATCTCACTTGACCATCTATGACTCGCGTGTATGATTCTGAGCGGTCAAACGATGCTGTGACTTTTAGGCCGAGGTATAGTTCTCTAAACCAGTATTCTTTGAGCAACATAAAGGAAAGATGAGGTGCCCTCACTTCCAATACGTGTGTTGCTGGTATCAAAAAGGTGACTAACCATTCGGCCAGAATTCAATCATCCTTGCTTCAAGCTTTGGGAGGATTTCCTGGACCGCCTGGAGCGCTGCCTCAATGTCTGGGACATGTGTAGGCGAGGGCAGTCCGACTGGTTTCTCCATATCGATCGTGATCTTAGCCAGGGGCCATGGGTCGGGTAGCGTGGACAAGCAATGCAGTAACTCTGAAGTTAGTTCTGGGGATATAACTGGGAGAGCCCCTCCTTGTGGTCGATAATCTGCAGTTGCCCCTGCTGTGCCCTTGCTCATGTGTGTGTGGATGCGGGCTGCCTTATGTTTTTTCCTTCCAACGCCCTCATGGCTTCCGCCAGGTCGTTACACACGTTCGATCGTAGCAAAAGATGAATTGTAATTATCGTGCAAGGCTGTCAATTGTCGATAGCCACAAAAGTACTGGTAATGGACCTGTACGCAGTCCAGTATGCAATCCCAGCAAGAAAACCACAAACACAAAACAAACCGCAAAAGCAAACAAGCAAACACAAGAAAACAAACAAACAAAAAAACCAGCAACAAAAAACCAACAAACAAAGCAAAAACAAAACAACCAAAAGAACACCAAGAAGTGGGATCGCTACCAGCAATGGGGATTCATGCATGATGACATCTTGTGTGTCATGATGATAAGGGCCCCTAACAAGAAGCAAAACAAAGAACCACAACAAAAACACCAGGGGCCAAATGGGAGGGTGTACGAAGCAACAAAGCTCAATGCAGAAACCAGGGATCCCCCCAGCCAGGATCCCCGAGATCACAAAGAGCAGCCGTCCAGGCATGACATTCACCCTGACACTTTGAAGCAAACACCGACAACGCCGGGTCGCAACGAAAGTGGTGAGAAACTATATAAGGTGAAACAGATGGGTGAGACAAGGGCTAGTGTGAAGAGACAGCAAAAGCTATGGCACTCAGGGCACACTCAGAGTCCGCTCAGTAGTTCTTTTCCTAGCATCAGCATCATGAGAGCTGTAGTTTGCGGTAGTGCCAGTGCACTAGTGCTCTTGCAAGTCGTCTTCATGACATGGGAGATTATGCTCATCATCAGTGCGTGGTGATATCTGTGCGTTAAGCTCTTCCGATGACGTGCTTGCCCCTTTAGCTGTATGCGGCAGCAGTAGTAGGGCTTTCTGCGCTTGGCTTACTTCGTAGCTGGCAGAGATTGTGCAACTATCTAAGATACAGCTAATTTGGCGGAGTTGGCGTATGGAGGCTTCAAGGTCAGTGACCCTCTGGGATGGGATATTTTGGATACCTTGAAGCTTCTGACACGCCTTGTCGAGCAGTTTGGTGGCAGCATCTACATCACTGGCAGTGACTTGACACAGGGTCAGTTGAGTAATTGACTTTGCGAGGCGATTGACAGCAGCATCTTTCATTGGAGTCGGCCGGGCCATACTACAAGGCTGAATTGCATGCAGGGTGTTCTGCAGGCGTGGAGCAGTTGGGCGGTCTATCCATCAATCGCAGTGTTGTCAACTCATCGGAGCCCAGGCATGAGGGAGTGCGCTTGGAAATCATAGTATGGCCGGTCAGCATGTTGGTTGGAGTAGTGTCAAACGGCAACGGGTTCCATGGCTTGATGTACTTTGACATCGTCCTACGCTACCGGAAACAACCGAAAAATTAAAAAGAGGCCCCTTAAAAAGGTAACTACAATCCCCTCCCCATTCCTCTCTTCTCATACTTACAAAGGCAAGCTTTCCACCTCGTTAGCTACTAAATGCTACTAAATGCAATGTCAACCATGGGTACCCCATGGTGACAGCACCTATCAACACCTGTTTAAGCAATGGTATACTGTGCTGTGTGGCAACCGTGGGTACCCCACGTTGACTGCGTAAGGCTACTGGAACTGCACGGGCTGACTGGCATTGGGGCGTTCGTGGCTGCCGGTGCCACTGGCTGTGCTATTTGCAGGGGTGGATCGCTACTTCCTGCTGGCCTCATCATTTGGGCGATGAGCGGGTGGCCTTGCTTAGCAACATCCTAGTCATTTCGCGTGTGAAAGCTGCAGGGTCATTCACGAGTGCCTTGGCTTCTGCCAGTGGTCTATCGAGGACAATGGAAATGAGCATTTCGCGGCCGTCTTTTTGGATCAGGGCTGGTCGGCCCGCTTGCATCTCTGCAAGAATCGCCACCGCCTTGTTTTCGCACAGAGTGCGTTCCCATTCCTCAAGGGCTCTTTGTGCCAGGGTGCCAGTTTGTGGTGGGGCCATGTGAGCTGTCGGCGTTCCCAGTGCACGAATGAAAGGACTGTCAGGCAACGTGGAAGATGGCAGACTTGTGATAGCAGCTACTGCACGTAAAATGTCACCCTCTTTAACTTCGTAAGAAGGGGAAGATTTCTGTCCAATGGCCGGCTCAGAATCAGCCCACAATTGCCGCAGTGTGTATCCTCGCTTCGGTTCCATATACCTTCTGTTCCATACTGCGTTGTGGGACCATTGGGGTGCGTCATAGTTAATTTCAACTGAGTCTCGTTTCATGTCATATTCCTTTAGCATGTCATCTAGTTCTTGGTGGGTCGAAGATCGATGAATACAACATTGTCTGACGGCACCGTCGATGTGCAGCGGCCATCCTACTGGCATGTGGGAGTCCTCAAGGAGTCCGTCACCATTTTGCTCAATGATTGTGCCCAGCATAGGGACATCAATTGTAGCCTTGAGGCTGACCTGTGCACGTTTGCACTTCCATGTGTCTGGTGCGAGTAAGCCACGGGCGGCCAGTAACGCAAGTGCTGGGAATTCCGGTTGGTCTTGCATTGGTAGCACTTCTTCCTTGATGACTAACTTAAGACCGTGCAGCGGTTGGGGCTGCTGCCATTGAGGACCTTGGTTTGGTGGAGGCGTGGTCTCTTTGGGTGCGATGTCTTCAAACGGGCGGACCGACTGGACACCTATTGCACTGGCGGAACTTGTGTTCTTGATGCTTTCTCTGCGCAGGCTATGGTATACAGGAGGGATCATCCATGCTGGCACAAAAACAGTAATAAACTGTACATTCCAGATGACCTGCAGGTTCTGTGGCTTAATTTCCGGCGTGATGCATCTCACTTGGCCATCTATGACTCGTGTGTATGATTCGGAGCGGTCAAAAGATGCTGTGACTTTAAGGCCGAGGTATAGTTCTCTAAACCAGTATTCTTTGAGCAACATAAAGGAAAGATGAGGTGCCCTCACTTAAGCCAATACGTGCGTTGCTGGTATCAAAAAGGTGACTAACCATTCGGCCAGAAATTCCGATCATCCTTGCTTCAAGCTTTGGGAGGATTTTCTGGACCGTCTGGAGCGCTGCCTCGATGTCTGGGACATGTGTAGGCGAGGGCATTCCGACTGTTCGCCTGGCATAGTCGTCGGCAAAGTAGAGTCGGCACAATTTGGAAACCCACTGGCTAGGTTTCTCCATGTCGATTGTGATCTTCGCCAGGGGCCATGGGTCGGGTAGCGTAGACAGGCAGTGCAGTAACTCTGAAGTTAGTTCCGGGGTGATAACTGGGAGCGCCCCTCCTTGTGGTCGGTAGTCCACAGGTGCCCCTGCTGTGCCCTTGCTCATTTGTGTGTGGGTGCGGGCAGCCATATGCACTTCGTGTATGGTTGACTCATATTGATTGACCATAGCCCTTAAATACTTGCATGCGCGGACCGCTGCCCTCCTAGTGTTTGGCCCATCTTCGGTCTGGTTCTTCGTAGCAGTAGCAAGGATGTCTCTCGCTTCTTCTTCAGGCGACCGAGTAGGTTCTGTACCCGGCGCAGGTGCAGTCAAAGCAGTGTCCTGGACTGGCGCATCTTTAGTGCGTGGCAGGTGGCCGGGGATTGGTAGCCTTGGGTGTGTACGCCATCCATCAAAGAAGTAAATGCCTGGCAAAGGCAGGATTTCCTGCTCTGGGCCGGTCTGCGCCACTACGTGTCCAGTGCGCGCTTTGTACAATCCTGAAGGCAGGCACACATATGTGGGAAAGGGTGTGCGATCAGCTGCGTAAGCATACAGGACAACTTCCGGGAACGGGAGATTCTGAACAGGAATCCATTTATGTTGAGCTGCTAGGCCTGTCTTGACTTCTTGGAGGCGGTCTCTGTTCAGCCAGCGAAGATCTGACCCTCGAACCAATATCAGACGGTATCTCGCTCGCTTCACCTCGTTGGTTTGCTGATCCTGGTATTGGTTGGCGATTGCGAGGGGAGGGAATTCCCATGCGGGTGTTGAATTCAGCGACCATCTACTTATCTGTGCAAGATTCTCCTGTTCTGGGTTGGCATCGAAATCGGGCCAGTCCCATGTCGTCTCTCCTCTTCGAAGGCCCCGGATGCCATATGCTATGGTCGCGACCACCTGAGCCATGCCCATAAGCCCCATCATGTCTAACGGGGAGACCAACAGGGTCAAGGATTTTGAACGGGTGAGTCCGACAGTGATTCGGCCAAGGCAGTCTTCCGTATCCTCCGTAGGGGAACCATTGGAGTAGTACTTTGTGTTCAGGAATCCAATGCTGGGCTGGGCTACGATTGCTACTTGTGCTGTTCCTCCTGCTGAGTTAGCTATTGTTTCTGCGCGGAGAGTGCGGGCATAATCTTTCTTGAGCACTGAGCGGTTGAGGTTGTTCTTGTGATCTGTTGCAGTGGTCATTACGAAAAGCCCATTGGCGAACCCGGCATTCGAGGGGAAGGGAGCAAGCACTTCTGATACGAGCGTCTCTAGGTCTGTAGCAACTAGTCCGTTGATTCTTGCATTGGTGTCCCAAAGCACGAGCTGGAACCCTGGTGGCTTGTCTGGAAGTCCTCCGGAGGCGAAGCTTCCGAGTTCCCACATGTCATTAATATCTCTGCAAAGATCAGGGTATCTAACTGCCACTACGGAGTGGTATGTTTAACGTACTTGTTTCGTTTATGTTTTACGGGGTACTTTCAGATCTTTGTTTCCCCTGAAACATTTTGGATCAAGCTGGACTTCAATCTTCTTTGCGTTTATAGCCTGGGGATATTCTAAAAAAAAACAAAACAATGCAAACAACAAATGCAAACAACACAGGCTACAACATTACCAAATGCTGCGTTCACTCATTTTCCCAATTTTTGTTCATGGCTGTGGGTTGCACTAGTTTTGTCTGAATCGGGGTTTTGATTGCTTTCTAGGAAGTTTTTCCATCACTGACCCGGCCGTCCGGGGCGTGCCATGTGGCATTTGCGTCGCAGGGAGCCTGTTTGGACCGAAATCTTTGCATCACCTGTCAGGGCAGAATTGTGCACACTCATTTTGTCGTACTTGTACGATCAACAGGCTGAATCCCATTTTTTACCCCGAGATATTTGGCGTTTTTGTTGGTGTTCTTGCGGTATTTACCGTTTTGCACGGCGTTTCAGAGAGATCGATACACCGTCAGTGGCAGACGATGAGACCCCAGACTAGCATGGATGATGGTTGGGACCTTATCCCATTCGAATCAGCGACTCCTTTTGTGCAACCGACAGCCAAAGCAACTCCATTGAGTAGACCAGAATTTGTGGTGCAACCGAGATTTCCTGTTTCCCTAAGGGTTCCAGGTTCCGACATGCCAACATTGCCCAGGCCACCAAATTCAGGTCCAAAGTTCACTGTGGCGAACTTATCAGATGCTGTGCCCCAAGGGCGTCCCCGTTTTTCACCAGTTCGGAATTCACTGTTACACCATGTTTCACATGATGATTCACCATATGCAAGGTTTCACAGGGTTAGTTACCAACCCACCAGTTTACAGATGCAGTCCCATGCAACCTCCATTTTGGAGTCAGCGCCCCAACAACCATCGGTGCCGGCCTTATATCCTAGTACAGCGGAAGCATTGCCCTGCCCACCATTAACTCAGGGTACGGTTGGGTCACACCGATCAAAACCAGCACGGAGCTCAACTGCCATGCAATTGACTAGATCTAAATTTGCCAGTGACAATGTTTTCCTGGTCGACCAATTTACAACGTTGTTGGGACTATTTGGGACATTTTCAGATGTATATCAGACACTGTCATCATCTCCATATGCGGATGAACATCGCAAGAAACTGCTTAACAACTATGCAGCCACCACAGCATGCCGATACATGCAAGCGGTCCTGAAGTTCGTCCGGGTGACATCTCAGCTTGGATTTGATGTCCATCATTTGTCAGAAGCTCAACTTGCAGATACCCTCACAGTGATGCAGTTATCAAGAACTAGTGACACCGACCGAGATGTCTGTTCAGGAAATTTCACAATCAAAGCACTGAGATGGTGGCACAAGATTGCAGGAGTAAAAAACCTCCAAATTTGTTTTTCACCCCTGGTGGACAGCTTCCTGAAGACAAAATTGAGCAAGGACAGGCGTGAAGCCCCGCCACTCCCGCTGTGGCTGGTTTTCCAGTGGGAACGGCGTATACTCCAGAGCGCATCAACAATGTACGAAATTATGATGTTGGGCTCATTTTTAGTCATAATTTGGGCAGGCCTGAGGTTCGCTGACGCACAACGTCTGAATGTGGATTCCTTGGTTTTCAATTTTCAGGAATTACGTGGCTTGGTATGGCGATCAAAGACAATGGCAGCCGGACATCCTTTTGGAGTTCAAGCCTCAGGACTATGCAGTCTCAGCAGCCATACCTGGCTATTCAAATTTTTGCAGACATGGGACACTTTGATGCATGACCTACAAATGCCACGTTCAAGGGTGGATTTTCTGATTCCATCGATGTCTCCAGATGGCACCTTCCCAGTTTTTGAACCTTTGGATTATGCAGGAACAACTAGGGTGTTCCGAGACATGCTGCTCACACCGTGGAAGCGTTTTGAGGGGGAACACCCACTGGCCCATTTACAACAGATGTACACGCTACATTCCATGAAAGCGACCTTGTTGAGCTTTGGTCCACAACTGGGCTCTTTGGTCAGCGACTCAGACCGCCTCCTTCAGGGTCACCACCAAGATCCAAAGCACTCTCTGAATTTATACGGCAGAGACAGCGTATGGGGCTCACTTCGTTACCAGGCAACGGTGATTCAGGAAATTCAAAAAGGCTGGAGACCTAAGACTGCGCAGCACCGGGGCGGCCAGTTCCCTTTGGCAGAACCTGTGGTGACCTTAGAAAGGTTCAAAAAATCAGCACCGGACTATCAGTTCAAGTGGTTTTCTTTTTCCGGCCAAGATGAGCCCATTGAAATTCCATCCAAACCAGATGTGGAATCGATTGCATCGGGCACGGACACCGATGGCAGCAGCAGTCAGAGTGACAGCTCAGATTCAGAGGAAGAGGCACTGGGCCCCAAGAAAGTTGCACCAGCACAGGAGGCCTTCCAAGCGGATGAGGCCGTGTATGCAAAACATCGCCGGGTAACGCATGCCATGCTGGCAGTGGTGGATGATGTTACCACCAGACCATTTTACATGGACCACTACTGGAAAGCTGCATGTGGAGCCCGAATGCTTCATTCCGAAACAGAATTCCTGGAGACACTGACACCTCCAATCATGTTTTGCCAGCATGCCGGATGTAAGAAAATATGGACATCAGTCCAGCTGAGTTGAATCGTTTACCATGGCCAGTCCTGGACAAAAATGGCCAGCGTGCAGCAGCTTTTTTGGTCATCATGCAACATCAGCATATCATGGCGTTTATTTGCATCAGAATCATCCTCAGCTTGCGTCATTTGCTTTTTTTTCACAAGTGATACTCAGGTTCAAACTTTGTCTATATATCCGCAGCCATTTCAAAAAAAAACTTTTTTTTAAAAAACAAACAACCACAGTATCTTTCAGGCAATTCGTGTCGCTCGAAGTGTGCCGCACTCAGTGATAGGCAAATACACTCCCAATGTTTAGCACATGGTACTTGAGCTTGTAACGGTTTTTAAAATGGTTCTTCAAGTTTCGCAATTAAATTCCAATTCAGCGTTGCGTGATGACTTCCAAAACATTGGAAGATGCCATGTCGGCATGTGGAGTGGATCCATCCATAGCGTCACAACTGATCCAAATGGGTTGGACGGTTCAGTCATTTGCGTGTGCAGCATTGGATATGCACGAACTGGAGAAATTGTGGCCAGAATTGTTTCCAGATGAAGAACTTGGGTTACTGCAAAAAGCCTCTTTGAGGGCGGCGTTTAAGATGTGTCAAGAAATCACCCAACCCAGCGTTGCATCACCAGCACCTGTCAGTGCTCCATCAGCTTCCGATGCGTTGTCTAGTGCAGGCACATGGGCAGAAAGCTTCCCACCGAAGTTGGATGCAGCTTTGATCGAACAGATGAAGTCAAAATTTTTGGCTAGTTATCCCTCAGAGTTGGTGAACCACGACACGATGCCCAGCACTAGACTCCTCAGCCTTATACACCATCAGCTGGCAAAGAAACAATGGGCGTGGATTCCTTGGAAATACCGCCTAACGTTGGCGAAAGCTGAGGAGGTGACATCACAACGTCAATCCAAGATGCCAAAGTTGGAAGTGGCCACCCTGCACCACCTCCTAGTAGATGAGCCCCCAAGCATCGACATATCCAACTCAGGATTCGGTGTGAATGCTGTCCGAAATTTACTTGCAGTACATGACATGGCAGTTGCAATGTGTGGGGGAGCTCATTTAGCAAACCTCAAAGCGTACTCTGCAAAATTTCTCAGTTATCTTACACAACGGGTGGACCCAGAGAGCATGTTGCGATGCGCTTCAATCACAGAGGCCCAGGCAGCTGACCGCCAAATTTGGGCTTCAGTGGCTGACCTGATGTCAGAGCGTGGTTGGGATATGGACAACTGTTTGCATGAGTTCACACACATCAGACATGACTTGCCAGGACTGCTTCAACTTCGTCCTCGCCCAGTGAAGGTCCCATCCATGCCATCGACACCCAGCTTCTCAAGTTCAACAAAAGGCAAGGGAAAAGGCAAGCCCTCCAAGGGCAAGGGCAAATCGAAAGGAAAAGGCAAGGTCCAATGGCTGACTGATGTCAAAACCAAGGACGGTCAGTGGAAACAGTTATGCATGCGATACCAAACCGGAGGCTGTTCATTGGGAGACTCATGCAAATTCCAACACCAATGTGCATACCCAGTCAATGGCCAGGCGTGCGGTTTGGACCATGGTGCGCTTCAGCACCAAAACACGACCCACTGACTAATGCAGCCCGATACAACAGTTGTGACGGCAAGTCCAACCCCAGCAGTACAAGAGCTAGTGGAACCTCCTAAGGAGGATATACCGGCCATTTTGGCCCCTGGGGAACAACAGGTTTCACATGTTTCATCCCCACAAAGTTCACCCCCGTTGCCTGATTTCAATCAAGGCGATGCAAAGATATTCTTGGATATATGTTCAGGAGCTACACGTCCTTTGAGTTCAGCCATTTTGGCACAGCATGGCAATGTTTTGGCTTTTGATATTCTTTTGGATGCGCGCATGGATCTGTTAAATGATCAGAGTTATGAACAACTCTTACGAGTTTGCTCCTCGGGCCAAGTATCTTATGGTGCGGCTTCTCCTTCATGTGCACACTATTCTCGGTTGAAATTGCATCGCCCAGGCCCCAAGGCCTTACGGACACCAGATGCGTTACAAGGAGTTCCAGGGCTGAGTAGCCAGGAGCTCCTTCAGGTCCAGGAGTCATATATGATGCTTTCCAGATGCATTATTTGCTTAACTTTGATTTGCCAATCAGGCGGTCACTGTCACCTTGAACAACCTCCATCAGCTATGAGTTGGTTAGAGGAATGTGTCCAGCAATTTTTGGTGTTAATTTCAGCATGGTGCACGGTGATCTCGGCTTGTGAATATGGCAAGAGTTGGTACAAGCAATGGATGTTTGCTAGTAGCTGGAGCAAGATCTCTACTTTGGGTTGCCTATGCTCCCATCCACCAGGGAGCCATACTTCACTGGTGGGTACACGTTCAGACACAGGCGAATTTTTGAGCCGTCAAACTGCATGCTATCCAGAGGCACTGGCCACAGCTTTTGCTAACATTGTTACTCCACTGGTGAATCAACAACATCATGACTGGCAGTGGGATGAGATTCATGCTATTCCCCCAAAAAAGGACATATCAAGCACCTTATGGCCAAGAGGATGGGGGAGGCCTTCACTCCAATCCGGATTGGAGTTTGGGGGACAGAACAGCGCCTGATGTCTTTCAACAATTGCGACAACGATGGATGACGCGCATTGTGGAGTCGAGATTGGACAAAGTTTTGGTTCAATATTTTTCTCAAGAAGATCATTCTCATCCACCTTTTTCTGCAGAGGTCTTGGCCCCATTTCGCAGGGACTTGGAAGAGTTCATTCAGGGCTCAGGTTTGAATGCCAACTGGCAAATTAGACCTCACCAACCCATGTGCTTGGATATCCTACACTGTTTGAGTAAACTGATGCACGATCCAGATCAAACGCTATTTCCATCACTCATTGCCGGTGTGGGCACTGGATTTCAACATGATATACCTTTGAGCAATTGTTTTCCGATTAATACTGATGATGCTGAACATGCCCCTCCCTTGTCCGCTCACCACTGTAACTGGCAGAGCGCAGACGATGACATCACACTCACACGTGAACTGGTGCAACAAGAAATCGACAAGGGGTGGGTTTATGAATTTGATGGAGATTTGCAAGATGCACAGCAACGATATCCTCTTGGCGTTGCCCTAGGCAAATTAGGCATTGCACACTCGGAAGGCAGGGCACCAAGACTCGTCCTTGACCAGACAATCTGCGGCCTCAACGGTCGCTGCAAAATACCTGAGCGGAGCACCCTGCCATCCGCAAAGGATGTGCTGCGTACATTCCCGATTAGAAATTTCTCTGGTGATCATATGGGATTTTCGCTTGACATTAAATCTGCTCACAAAAGAATAGTGGTACGTGAAGAAGAACATGGACTTCTCGGCTTCACTCTCCAAGGCAGGTTGTACTTTTACAAAGTTGCTCCTTTCGGAGCCACCTTCTCGGCGGCATGGTGGTCCAGACTTGGCGGATGGATGTTGAGGCTCTTCCACTTTCTTATTTGGTGGACACACATCGCCCTGCTCTACGTTGATGACTACTTGTTCATCCAATCCTTGTTTAGCATGCCCCTCTCAGCTACAATGATTTGTATAATGAGTCAAATAACAAATATCCCTGTCTCTTGGCAGAAATGCGAATTGGCGTTCAGCATACAATGGATTGGGTGGAAAATTCACTTGCGTTCTGGCTTCATTGAGATCCCGGCCGCCAAGATCAAAAAAAATTCAAGATTATCTCCGATCCATGGGACGTAGCTCCCGCACCTCCAAGCGAAATTTGGAAAAGTTGATTGGGCTTGCACTCTGGTTAACTCAACTTTGGCCCTACATGCGAATTTGGATTCGACATTGGTACCATGATTTATATTCAATTCCTGCAACTCACTACAGCATTGACAATGGGGACTGGCGACTATTTCCAACACACTTGGATTCCCAACTGAAGATTCTTTCTCGTCCTCAAGGTACTGCATTACCAATTGGAGGTCAACTCTTGGCAGTTCGACATCAAAATGTACACACCAAGGAGGATTTGGCGAAAGTGCACCTATCCAATAAGCGTATTTGGCTTCGAATCAGAGATCCTTCTTCGACCAAACGCACTTTATCTTCAGCCAGCACCAGGATCATTCAACATTTTCAACAATGGGTGTCAGGGTTATCTCCAATGAAACCTCTTACACCTAAAGCATATTGGCCAGGATATGCTGCTGCGGATGCTTGTGCTTCTGGCACTACATGCGGGATTGGTGGTTTCGTAAAGTCCATTGACGGTACAATTTACTGGTTTTCTGAAATTTATTCTCATTCCGAATTTGCAGATTTGGACGTGGAATTAGACCAAGACATGCAACGTTCCATCTCAGCTTTTGAAACTCTTGCTCAGATTGCATTGTTATTTGTAACTGCCAGATTTTTTCCTGCTCATCGAATGCCAATCTGCCTGAAAAGCCTCAGCGACAACAGTGGTGCGGAATCAGGCAGTAATAAACTTTGGAGCATGGCCTATCCTTTATCAATTTTTTTGGAACGGATGTGTCTGTTATCCGCTACGCTGGGCATCGAAATTGATGTGAGTCACATTCCAGGTTCGCAGAACGTGATAGCTGACGACCTCAGCCGATGGGACCAGACCGGTCCACCACCCCATTCATATCAATTGCAAGACCGCATCCGTATCCCATTGCCAGCGTTGTGGAATATCCGTAGATCTCCAACTCTCGTGCCAACAGAAGCCTCAATTCCTTGGACATTGCCTAACTCCTGATTTCCTTTTTCCTCCTTGCTGGAATTCCCCTCACGTTTTCAATTGGGGGATATTTGGGCGAGTTGAATTCCCAGATAGTTTATATTAGGGGTTCGATATCCATCTGTCCATTCAACCAAATAAAGCTGTTGGTTGGAACTTCAGAGATATATAAATTCCAGCAAGCGAAAAAGGAATATTAATACAGTGCGAGTGCTTTGAACCTGCAATTCAAGAATTAGAATTTCAGGAAGCTTTCACGTATATGTTTTTTGTAAATATAAAAGAAATAGATATATATATATATATATTTGTAAGTATTAAGATACTTATAAATATATATATATAATGAATTAATAAATAGAAGATTGAAGTCCATGTAGAACGTTTAACGTACTTGTTTCGTTTATGTTTTACGGGGTACTTTCAGATCTTTGTTTCCCCTGAAACATTTTGGATCAAGCTGGACTTCAATCTTCTTTGCGTTTATAGCCTGGGGATATTCTAAAAAACCCACCCTCCCACACCATTGGTTTTTGTGGATTTATGTTGCCTTTGTGACTAAATCTATGGCTTTGCTTCCAACAATTTCCTCAGTGCATCAAGAACCCAAAACAATTGGGTCTATTAGTCCGGTTTCACGCGTAACCAACTGCATCCGACTTGCATCCGTGTCTCCAACCAGGAGCTTGCATCCGCCGTAGGTCTGTTTTTTCTCCATCCGGAGATTTGGCATTGGTCATCCACCACTTCCGAAACTTGGAAGCCTTTTGCAACTGCCGTAGGTATCGCTCGTTTTTTCACTCTGCACAATCGCAGGTTTGCATTCAGTTTGGATGTGCGACAATCCAACTTCCTATTCGTTAAGATGGGGAGTCCCCTATCGGAGGATATCTCAACCCCCTCAAAAAAAAAATAAAAAAGAACTCAAACCCTTTATCGCGTTTTATATCTTTGTTGGTTTGGTTTCTACTTGGAGGGGGTTCGATATCCATCTGTCCATTCAACCAAATAAAGCTGTTGGTTGGAACTTCAGAGATATATAAATTCCAGCAAGCGAAAAAGGAATATTAATACAGTGCGAGTGCTTTGAACCTGCAATTCAAGAATTAGAATTTCAGGAAGCTTTCACGTATATGTTTTTTTGTAAATATAAAAGAAATAGATATATATATATATTTGTAAGTATTAAGATACTTATAAATATATATATAATGAATTAATAAATAGAAGATTGAAGTCCATGTAGAACGTCACAGGACTAACTCTTGAGCTCGACGGGAGCATCAATCCCCAGGCATGGATGTCGCTTTAACTCTCCAGCGGTCTGAGAGTTTAAAACCGCTTGTATGTCGCCGGCCATGGGTAGGAGGGTATCGGCATGCTGCAAGATCCAGGCAAGGCGCACAATGGACCGTGGAAAGTTGACTGTCGTGCCCGCCAGCAGTTCGGTGTCCACGATTACGGGGAGTTGCTTTTGCTCATGTGGCTTGGCTGCTTCGTATTGCGCTCTCAGGCCGGGGAGGACAGTGTTGGTTGCCTTCAGGTCTTCCGTAGCTTGTGGCGAGAGTTGGCTTGTCCATAGCTGGCCTAACGTGTGCTGGCCTCGACGGAGGATTTGGCTAAGGGTAGTGAGGCCTTCATTGGATGAGCCGTCCAACAGCCGGATCATTGCATCTGCTAAATTAGCTGGCATATAGTAATTCCGGTCACTTCGCAGCCCATGTTTTTTGGATAAGAGGAGTTGTCGGGACCGTTTAGCGTTACGGGCTGCTCGATCAATGCCTCCTGGCGTCTGCTCTGAATCGCCCGTCCACAGGACTAGGGGTTGTTGCCTCATCAGGCTGATGACTGCAATTTCCCGGTCAGTGCCATATTGTTGCCCTTCATCAATGACCATGAGGGAAAGCTCTTGCATGAAACCCCCTAGCGTGGACCATTGCATGGTGAGATCTTGGGCAACCGTACCCCCTGTAGCTAACACTAGCTGGCACTTGTTCAGCATTTTTTTTTTCTCTGGGATGAATATCGAATTTAGTATGGGAGTAACTGCTCTTGTTACGTTCTTGGTCCCCCACCAACCTACCTATGCGCCCAAACACCCCCGACGGGGGGTCGAGCCATAGGAGTAGGTCAGCAAAGGATCGAGTGCCTGAGTTTTCCTTACATATAAAAAGGATCTTGAGGCTGTCAGAGGTGTCGATTTCAATCAAGGCAAGGATGAGGACTGCCATCGATTTTGACTTGCCTGCACCAAAGAGTCCTTGAATACACAAGTCAAGCCGATTGGTGAGTAACGCCATTGTCACTGCACATAGCGTGCCCAAGACATGTCCGTCTAGCTCGGCAGCGAAGGAAAGTGCAGTTGTGCGGGTCCATTGATGGGGTTCGCCCTCGACGTGGCATGGGATCAGGACTAGGCGTAACAGCTGCCCGCACAAATGTAGCAAGTGTGTTCGTTTGTTGCCATCCATTCCTTCCACTGCTGCTTGGACATTATAGATGCCTAGGCCAAGGTGGTACCTGCAGGGGGGAGTTTGCGCGACTGCGGTCACCTCTCTAGTGGGCTTGGTGCATCCAAACATCCACATTGTATGGAGGAAGAAGGTGCCTGGGAGTGGGCCTCCGTTCCCCTGTACGGTAGCATCGATGGGTTCCAGGCTTTGGCCAGAGGCAAGATACCAGTCTTGAAGGGCCAGGAATTGTTCATGGGCAAAGAAGTCGATGGCCGGCCCAGAGAGAAAGGCTACTTCGACGAATCTGGGGTTGCACTGTCTGTGTATTCGGGTGGCAGGCAGTTCATCCTTTTTTTTGGATGAGCGTGGCGTGATGGCAAGGACTAACCCAAAAATGAGTTGTAGGTTTCTGACGTCGCCCGCTGGAGCATCTGTGGTTCCTACCATTGCAACCAGTCTTCCTGTGCCTATGGGGCTAACTTTGTGGTGGTGTGCATCACTCGCTAGGAGGCTGAAGACTTCTGTTTGGCCTAGGCTCGGGTGTCGGAACGCGAATGCATCCTGTCCTCCTTTAACTTTCCAATGGCCAAACTCACCGCCTTTAAAAAGAAATTCGAATGCAATCGGTTGCCATGGTTCACGAATTGGTCCAGCACTCTGCATTGTAAGCCCCGTCTCATTGTAGCCTTCATTGGGGCTGAGCATTGGCAGGTAGTAATCTAACATGTAGACGGCCATAGGCAATTGTAGGGTGCCAAGGAAGTGTTGGACCATGGTGGTATAAGTGAGCAATTTGGCCCTGGACGCGATGCTGACTGTCGCCAGTGAGGCCAAATATGGATGCGGGCTGCCTTATGCACTTCTTGTATGGTGGACTCATATTGGTTGACCATAGCTCTTAAGTACTTGCATGCGCGGACTGCTGCCCTCCTTGTGTTTGGCCCATCTTCGGCCTGATTCTTAGCAGCTGTCGCAAGGATGTCTCTCGCTTCTTCTTCCGGCGACCGAGTAGGTTCTGTACCAGGTGCAGGTGCAGTCAGAGCGATATCTTGGACTGGCGCCTCTTTAGTGCGTGGCAGGTGGCCGGGGATTGGTAGCGTTGGGTGTACCCGCCATCCATCAAAGAAGTAGATACCTGACAAAGGCAGGATTTCCTGATCTGGGCCGGTCTGCGCCACAACTTGCCCAGTACGCGCCTTGTACAATCCTGAAGGCAGGCATACATATGTGGGAAAGGGTGTGCGATCAGCCGCATAGGCATACAGGACAACTTCCGGGAACGGGAGATTCTGAACAGGAATCCATTTATGTTGAGCTGCTAGGCCTGTCTTGACTTCTTGGAGGCGGTCTCTGTTCAGCCAGCCAAGATCTGACCCTCGAACCAATATCAGACGGTATCTCGCTCGCTTCACCTCGTTGGTTTGCTGGTCCTGGTATTGGTTGGCGATTGCGAGGGGAGGGAATTCCCATGCGGGTGTTGAATTCAGTGACCATCTACTCATCTGTGCAAGATTCTCCTGTTCTGGGTTGGCATCGAAGTCAGGCCAGTCCCATGTCGTCTCTCCTCTTCGAAGGCCCCGGATGCCATATGCTATGGTCGCGACCACCTGAGCCATGCCCATAAGCCCCATCATGTCTAACGGGGAGACCAACAGGGTCAAGGATTTTGAACGGGTGAGTCCGACAGTGATTCGGCCAAGGCAGTCTTCCGTATCCTCCGTAGGGGAACCATTGGAGTAGTACTTTGTGTTCAGGAATCCAATACTGGGCTGGGCTACGATTGCTACTTGTGCTGTTCCTCCTGCTGAGTTGGCTATTGTTTCTACGCGGAGAGTGCGGGCATAATCCTTCTTAAGCACTGAACGGTTCAAGTTATTCTTGTGGTCTGTTGCAGTGGTCATTACGAAAAGCCCATCGGCAAACCCGGCATTCCTGGGGAAGGGGGAGAGTACCTCTGACACGAGCGTCTCCAAGTCTGTCGCTACTAGCCCATTAATTCTAGCATTGGTGTCCCAAAGCACGAATTGGAACCCCGGTGGCCGGTCTGGAAGTCCTCCGGAGGCAAAACTTCCCAGTTCCCACATGTCGTTGATGAGTCTGCAGAGATCAGGGTATCTAACTGCCACTACGGAGTGGTATGTCACAGGACTAACTCTTGAGCTGGACGGGAGCATCAACCCCCAGGCATGGATGTCGCTTTAACTCTCCGGCGGTCTGAGAGTTTAACACCGCTTGTATGTCGCCGGCCATGGGTAGGAGGGTAGCGGCATGCTGCAAGATCCAGGCAAGGCGCACCAGGGACCGTGGAAAGTTGACTGTTGTGCCTGCCAGTAGTTCTGCGTCCACGAATGTGGGGGGTTGTCTTTGCGCATGTGGCTGGGCGGCTTCAAATTGTGCTCTCAGGCCTGGAAGGACAGTATTGGCTGCCTTTAGGTCTTCCGTAGCTTGTAGCGAGAGTTGGCTTGTCCATAGCTGACCCAACGTGTGCTGGCCTCGACGGAGGATTTGGCTGAGGGTAGTTAGGCCTTCATTGGATGAGCCGTCCAATAGCCGGATCATTGCATCTGCTAAATTAGCTGGCATATCATAATTCCGGTCACTTCGCAGCCCATGTTTTTTGGATAAGAGGAGTTGTCGGGATCGTTTAGCGTTACGGGCTGCACGATCAATGCCTCCTGGCGTCTGCTCTGAATCACCCGTCCACAGGACTAGGGGTTGTTGCCTCATCAGGCTGATGACTGCAATTTCCCGGTCAGTGCCATATTGTTGCCCTTCATCAATGACCATGAGGGAAAGCTCTTGCATGAAACCTTCTAGCGTGGACCATTGCATGGTGAGATCCTGGGCTACCGTACCCCCTGTAGCCAACACTAGCTGGCACTTGTTCAGCATTTGCCTTCTTTCTCTGGGATGAATATCGAATTTAGTATGGGAGTAACTGCTCTTGTTACGTTCTTGGTCCCCCACCAACCTACCTATGCGCCCAAACACCCCCGACGGGGGGTCGAGCCATAGGAGCAGGTCAGTAAAGGAGTCATCTCAGTCAACACAAGAATCTTCACAGAACTTGACGGTCTTGAGTCTTACTCGCGGTCCAGCGGGGAATCGAACCACCACCCGCAGTCTGTCAGCGACACAAGAGTGCCGCGATACCAACTGAGCCTGAGCCACGAGGACGACTAGTTTGCGTGGATGGTGCACCATGAGATCTGGCGATATTGTCCTTTTGGACACCTTTCTTGCTGGGATTGCATACTGGACTGCGTACAGGTCCATTACCAGTACTTTTGTGGCTATCGACAATTGACAGCCTTGCACGACAATTACAATTCATCTTTTGCTACGATCGAACGTGTGTAACGACCTGGCGGAAGCCATGAAGGCGTTGGACGGAAAAAAAGATATTGTCCTTTGGACACCTATTCGCCTTGGGTGTCGTGATGGGAATGGCCACGCCATTACCTTTGTACTCTATAATGTGGTCATCAACTGTTTTTTATGACCTGGCACAATATTGGGAACGTGATGCCCTATCGGCATTGCTTCTCTTTTAGTGGCGCTTGAGGTGTTTGACACCTAGTGCCTTGTACATTGTGTCCATCTTCACACATGGAAGCTGAATCTGGACACTATATTACGATTGGGACTTTTTGTTTCCATCGTGTGTCTTCCATATCTGGTGATTCTGCATCGTGTAGTTATCTGTGATTTCATCGAAATCACACCGTTTTTACTGGAAACGATGTGATGTAGAGCAGAGCTTTCTGCTCTCCATCATGTTTCGAGATGCTGGAACTTTGTTTTGGCTGAACGAGATGTTATTGGGAGAACGAACATGAGGTTCGAGAGAGTTTCGTGATCCAAACGAACATTGTACAGAACATGTTTGTCAATCTACTTCGTTCTTGAGTGTAAAGAACTCTGGTTATTCACGTTTGGATGAGAACCGAATTATTTGATAACTTTTGGAAGTAGATCATGCCCTTGTAGCTAGCTGAATTTGTGATTAAACGCGGTTTGGAATTGTTCAGTCAACCTTTCAGGGAAGGTTGTGATTTTTAGACCTGGAATTGAGTTTCCTCACTAGACATTGGCTCGAGGGAGCTTTAGTGTCATTAAGTTCAGAATTGAACAGGACTGAGTTTCACAATCAGCAGAATAGCACCAACACCTTGGAGGTTTTGCCTCTTGCGGGTGTTTCCCGCCTGTTGACTTTCCTTCTTTGTGTTGCGTCCGAGCAAAAGACCGAAGCTGGCGTTTGCACTTTGGAGTCGGGGGTTGAAACTCCTTGTTTAGGTTTGAGGTTCTGTTTTCCGAACTTGGGTTGGATCTAGTCTAGTGAATCTAGACTTTATCATGGTAGCGGAGCTCTGCGGAGCTACCCGGACCATAGCACGCCGACCCACGATGCAATGTGCTCTGGCCACCATGGCACAACAGCAGATGATGAGGAGTATCTCAAATTAACAGGTTACATGGTAGGCTTCCTCTTCATTCGACGGCACAGTGCAGGCTCGTATGCAGGAATGGTATGGGAAACCATCCTTGCTGAATTCCCAGACATTGAAGGCAAAACAGTTCTAGCAGCCATTGCTCTGCCGCCATCGCTTCTAACGACACACAGACTGTCCCATCACCGAAAGGTACGCCTCATCCACCATGCAGATGACCGACTGTGCGTCTGGAACCCGTCCAATCAAGACATGAGACTGCTCCAACAACAGGGGTTCACAATCACACACATCACAGGGTGGCGAGTATACCTAGGCACTGCCCAACACAACTACCCGCACTGGACACGAGTTACCCTTCCAGAGGGACGACAGGACATAGCGCAGTTGGAGAGTACCCCAGGGGTGCTTCCCTTTGAAGTTTACTCACAAGCCCCCCTGCGGCTGATATCATGGTGCAGCTTTGAACTCCCACAGGCAGCTAAGCGCCTCCTTCGTGAGTTAGCAATTATGTGCGAGTTACCAGAGACCACAACACAGGCACTAGTCAGCCATATTGCCATACACAACTCACAGGTACGAACGGAGCAAGATGCAACTCAATATTTGGCCTCATTGGCGACAGTCAGCATTGCGTCTAGGGCCAATTTGCTCACTTATACAACCATGGTTCAACACTTCCTTGGCACCCTACAACTGCCTATGGCTGTCTACATGTTAGATTACTACCTGCCAATGCTCAGCCCCAATGAAGGCTACAATGAGACGGGGCTTACAATGCAGAGTGCTGGACCAATTCGTGAACCATGGCAACCAATTGCATTCGAATTTCTTTTTAAAGGCAGTGAGTTTGGTCACTGGAGAGTTAAAGGAGGACAGGATGCATTCGCGTTCCGACACCCGAGCCTAGGCCAAACAGAAGTCTTCAGCCTCCTAGCAAGTGATGCACACCACCACAAAGTTAGCCCCATAGGCACGGGAAGACTCGTTGCAATGGTAGGAACCACAGATGCTCCAGCGGGCGACGTCAGAAACCTGCAAATCCTTTTTGGGTTAGTCCTTGCCATCACGCCACGCTCATCCAAAAAGAAGGATGAACTGCCTGCCACCCGAATACACAGGCAGTGCAACCCCAGATTCATCGAAGTAGCCTTTCTCTCAGGGCCTGCCATCGACTTCTTTGCCCATGAACAATTCCTGGCCCTTCAAGACTGGTATCTTGCCTCTGGCCAAAGCCTGGAACCCATCGATGCTACTGATGCTACCGTTAAGGGGAACGGAGGCCCACTCCCAGGCACCTTTTTCCTCCATACTATGTGGATGTTTGGATGCACCAAGCCCACCAGAGAGGTGACTGCTGTCGCACAGACTCCCCCCTGCAGGTACCACCTTGGCCTAGGCATCTATAATGTCCAAACAGCAGTTGAAGGAATGGATGGCAACAAACGATCACACTTGCTACATTTGTGCGGGCAGTTGCTACGCCTGGTCCTTATCCCATGTCATGTGGAGGGCGCCCCCCATCAATGGACCCGCACAACTGCACTTTCCTTCGCTGCCGAACTAGATGGACATGTCTTGGGCACGCTATGTGCAGTGACAAATGGCGTTACTCACCAATCGGCTAGACCTGTGTATTCAAGGACTCTTTGGTGCAGGCAAGTCAAAATCGATGGCAGTCCTCATCCTTGCCTTGATTGAAATCGATACCACTGACAGCCTCAAGATATTGTTTATATGCAAGGAAAACTCAGGCACTCGATCCTTTGCTGACCTGCTCCTATGGCTCGACCCCCCGTCGGGGGGGTTTGGGCGCATAGGTAGGTTGGTGGGGGACCAAGAACGTAACAAGAGCAGTTACTCCCATACTAAATTCGATATTCATCCCAGAGAAAGAAGGCAAATGCTGAACAAGTGCCAGCTAGTGTTGGCTACAGGGGGTACGGTAGCCCAGGATCTCACCATGCAATGGTCCACGCTAGGAGGTTTCATGCAAGAGCTTTCCCTCATGGTCATTGATGAAGGGCAACAATATGGCACTGACCGGGAAATTGCAGTCATCAGCCTGATGAGGCAACAACCCCTAGTCCTGTGGACGGGTGATTCAGAGCAGACGCCAGGAGGCATTGATCGTGCAGCCCGTAACGCTAAACGATCCCGACAACTCCTCTTATCCAAAAAACATGGGCTGCGAAGTGACCGGAATTATTATATGCCAGCTAATTTAGCAGATGCAATGATCCGGCTATTGGACGGCTCATCCAATGAAGGTCTAACTACCCTCAGCCAAATCCTCCGTCGAGGCCAGCACACGTTGGGTCAGCTATGGACAAGCCAACTCTCGCCACAAGCTACGGAAGACCTAAAGGCAGCCAATACTGTCCTTCCAGGCCTGAGAGCACAATTTGAAGCCGCCCAGCCACATGAGCAAAGACAACCCCCCACATTCGTGGACGCAGAACTACTGGCAGGCACAACAGTCAACTTTCCACGGTCCCTGGTGCGCCTTGCCTGGATCTTGCAGCATGCCGCTACCCTCCTACCCATGGCCGGCGACATACAAGCGGTGTTAAACTCTCAGACCGCCGGAGAGTTAAAGCGACATCCATGCCTGGGGGTTGATGCTCCCGTCCAGCTCAAGAGTTAGTCCTGTGACATACCACTAGTTAGATACCCTGATCTCTGCAGACTCATCAACGATATGTGGGAACTGGGAAGTTTTGCCTCCGGAGGACTTCCAGACCGGCCACCGGGGTTCCAATTCGTGCTTTGGGACACCAATGCTAGAATTAATGGGCTAGTAGCGACAGACTTGGAGACGCTCGTGTCAGAGGTACTCTCCCCCTTCCCCAGGAATGCCGGGTTTGCCGATGGGCTTTTCGTAATGACCACTGCAACAGACCACAAGAATAACTTGAACCGTTCAGTGCTTAAGAAGGATTATGCCCGCACTCTCCGCGTAGAAACAATAGCCAACTCAGCAGGAGGAACAGCACAAGTAGCAATCGTAGCCCAGCCCAGTATTGGATTCCTGAACACAAAGTACTACTCCAATGGTTCCCCTACGGAGGATACGGAAGACTGCCTTGGCCGAATCACTGTCGGACTCACCCGTTCAAAATCCTTGACCCTGTTGGTCTCCCCGTTAGACATGATGGGGCTTATGGGCATGGCTCAGGTGGTCGCGACCATAGCATATGGCATCCGGGGCCTTCGAAGAGGAGAGACGACATGGGACTGGCCCGACTTCGATGCCAACCCAGAACAGGAGAATCTTGCACAGATAAGTAGATGGTCGCTGAATTCACCACCCGCATGGGAATTCCCTCCCCTCGCAATCGCCAACCAATACCAGGATCAGCAAACCAACGAGGTGAAGCGAGCGAGATACCGTCTGATATTGGTTCGAGGGTCAGATCTTCGCTGGCTGAACAGAGACCGCCTCCAAGAAGTCAAGACAGGCCTAGCAGCTCAACATAAATGGATTCCTGTTCAGAATCTCCCGTTCCCGGAAGTTGTCCTGTATGCCTACGCGGCTGATCGCACACCCTTTCCCACATATGTATGCCTGCCTTCAGGATTGTACAAGGCGCGCACTGGGCAAGTTGTGGCGCAGACCGGCCCAGAGCAGGAAATCCTGCCTTTGCCAGGTATCTACTTCTTTGATGGATGGCGGGTATACCCAACGCTACCAATCTCCGGCCACCTGCCACGCACTAAAGAGGCGCCAGTCCAAGATATCGCTCTGACTGCACCTGCACCTGGTACAGAACCTACTCGGTCGCCGGAAGAAGAAGCGAGAGACATCCTTGCGACAGCTGCTAAGAATCAGGCCGAAGATGGGCCAAACACAAGGAGGGCAGCAGTCCGCGCATGCAAGTACTTAAGGGCTATGGTCAACCAATATGAGTCCACCATACAAGAAGTGCATAAAGCGGCCCGCATCCACACACAAATGGGCAAGGGCACAGCAGGGGCAACTGCAGATTATCGACCACAAGGAGGGGCTCTCCCAGTTATATCCCCAGAACTAACTTCAGAGTTACTGCATTGCTTGTCCACGCTACCCGACCCATGGCCCCTGGCTAAGATCACGATCGATATGGAGAAACCAAGCCAGTGGGTTTCCAAATTGTGCCGACTCTACTTTGCTGACGAATATGCCAGGCGAACAGTCGGACTGCCCTCGCCTACACATGTCCCAGACATTGAGGCAGCGCTCCAGGCGGTCCAGGAAATCCTCCCAAAGCTTGAAGCAAGGATGGTTGAATTTCTGGCCGAATGGTTAGTCACCTTTTTGATACCAGCAACGCACGTATTGGAAGTGAGGGCACCTCATCTTTCCTTTATGTTGCTCAAAGAATACTGGTTTAGAGAACTATACCTCGGCCTAAAAGTCACAGCATCGTTTGACCGCTCCGAATCATACACGCGAGTCATAGATGGTCAAGTGAGATGCATCACACCTGAAATTAAGCCACAGAACCTGCAGGTCATCTGGAATGTTCAGTTTATCACTGTTTTTGTGCCGGCATGGATGATCCCTCCTGTCTACCACAGCCTGCGCAGGGAAAGCATCAAGAACGCAAGTTCTGCCAGTGCAATAGGTGTCCAGTCGGTCCGCCCCACCTGGTTTGAAGACATTGCGGCGCCCCCAGTACCCAAAGAGACCACGCCTCAACCAAACCAAGGTCCTCGATGGCAGCAGCCCCAACCGCTACACGGTCTTAAGTTAGTCATCAAGGAAGAGGTGCTACCGATGAAAGGCCAACCGGAATTCCCAGCACTTGCATTGCTGGCCGCGCGTGGTTTACTCGCACCAGATACATGGAAGTGTAAACGTGCGCAGGTTAGCCTCAAGGCAACAATTGATGTCCCTATGCTAGGCACAATCATCGAGCAAAATGGTGATGGACTTCTTGAAGACTCCCACATGCCAGTAGGATGGCCACTGCACATCGACGGTGCCGTCAGACAATGTTGTATTCACCGATCTGCGTCCCACCAAGAACTGGATGACATGCTGAAAGAATATGACATGAAAAGAGATTCAGTTGAAATAAACCATGACGCACCCCAATGGTCTCACAACGCAGTATGGAACAGAAGGTACATGGAACCGAAGACAGGATACACGCTGCGGCAACTCTGGGCTGATTCCGAGCCGGCCATTGGGCAGAAATCTTCCCCTTCTTATGAAGTCAAAGATGGTGACATTTCACGTGCAGTAGCCGCTATCACAAACCTGCCGTCTTCCACGCTGCCTGACAGTCCCTTCATCCGTGCATTGGGGACACCGGCAGCTCACAAGGCCCCACCACAAACTGGCACCCTGGCGCAAAGAGCCCTGGAGGAATGGGAACGCACCCTGTGTGAAACAAGGCGGTGGCGATCCTTGCACAGATGCAAGCCGGCCGACCAGCCCTGATCCAGAAAGACGGCGGCGAAATGCTCATTGCCATTGTCCTTGATAGGCCACTGGCGGAAGCGAAGGCACTAGTGGACGACCCTGCAGCTTTCACTCGCGAAATGACTAGGATTCTGATTGCAAAGCAAAGCCATCCACTTATCGCCCAAATGATGAGGCCAGCAGGAAGTGGTGACCCACCCCCCGCAAATAGCACAGCCAGTGGCACCGGCAGCCACGAACACCCTAGCGCCAGTCAGCCCGTGCAGTTCCAGTAGTCTCATGCGGCCAACGTGGGGTACCCACGGTTGCCACACATGACAGGGAACCACGGTTCAGACAGGTGTTGATAGGTGCTGTCACCATGGGGTACCCATGGTTGACCACTGCCTAGTGTAGCTGACGAGGTGGTAAGCTTGCCTGTGTAAGTATGGGAAGGGAGGAAGGGGGAATGGGATTATAGTAACCTTTTTAAGGGGCCTCTACTTAATTTTTTTTCTGGTAGCGTAGGACGATGTCAAAGTACATCAAGCCATGGAACCCGTTGCCGTTTGACATTACTTCAACCAACATACTGACCGGCCATATATGATTTCCAAACGGACGTCCCCATGCCTTTGCTCCGATGAGTTGACAACACTGCGATTGATGGATGGACCGCCCAGCTGCTCTACGCCTGCAAAACACCCTGCGTGCAGTTTAGCCTTGTAGTATGGCCCGGCCGACTCCAATGAAAGATGCTGCTGTCAATCGCCTAGCAAAGTCAATTACTCAACTGACCCTGTGTCAGGTCACTACCAGTGAGGTAGATGCTGCCACCAAACTGCTCGACAAGGCATGTCAGAAGCTTCAAGGTATCCAAAATATCCCATCCCAGAGGGTCACTGACCTCGAAGCTGCCATACGCCAACTCCGCCAAATTAGCTGTATCTTAGATAGTTGTACAATCTCTGCCAGCTACGAAGTAAGCCAAGCGCAGAAAGCCATACTGCTACTGCCACATACAGCTAAAGGGGCAAGCACGTCATCGGAAGAGCTTAATGCACAGATATCACGACGCACTGATGATGAGCACAATCTCCCATGAAGACAACTTGCAAGAGCACTAGCGCACTGGAACTTACCGCAAACCGCAGCTCCCATGATGCTGATGCTAGGAAAAGAACTACTGAGCGGACTCTGAGTGCGCCCTGAGTGCCGTAGCTTTTGCTGTCATTTTCACACTAGACCATGTCTCACCCTCCTGTTTCACCGTTCTCTCTCTTCTCGCCACTTTCGTTGCGACCCGTCGTTGTCGGTGTTTGCTTCGAAGTGTCAGGGTGAATGTCATGCCTGGACGGCTGCTCTTTGTGATCTCGGGGATCCTGGATCCCCCTGGTTTCTGCATTGAGCTTTTTTGCTTACACCCTCTGATTTGGCCCCTGGTGTTTTTGTGGTGGTTCTCTGTTTTGCTTCTTGTTAGGGGCCCTTATCATCATGACACACAAGATGTCATCATGCATGAATCCCCATTGCTGGTAGCGATCCCACTTCTTGGTTTTCTTTTGATTGTTTTGTTTTTGCTTGGTTTGCTGGTTTTTTGTTGCTGGTTTTTTGTTTTGTTTGTTTGTTTTCTTGTGTTTGCTTGTTTGTGTTTGTGGTTTGTTTTGTGTTTTTGGTTTTCTTGCTGGGATTGCATACTGGACTGCGTACAGGTCCATTACCAGTACTTTTGTGGCTATCGACAATTGACAGCCTTGCACGATAATCTTAATGCTTTCACGTAGTGATCGCGGTGTCTAAGGTAGGTCAGCGGAGATACGCAGCGTAAGCCCCATCGACTAACACCCTGAACCTAGCAGGGTGATCAAACCAAATAACTATAATAGATAAAGTCGCGTACAACGTAAGTATATCAATATACATACAGGGACGCACGAGCTAAAGCTACGCGAACCTGCGTAAACTATCTTAACACAAACACCGGAATCAAGAAAAACTTGATCTGAATCCAATCAAACTATTTCATTTATTTATTTTACAGATTCTCACGCACATGTCAAACAAACAGACGTTTTGGAAACAAACCAGCCAATATTTTTGAACGTCAGTTTGCATGTGTTTTTATCCTTGGACACACCATCAATCAAATAACGGTGAAGCCGTCCACATTCAAGGATTTTCTCAGTGGGGTTCATGGTCAATCCAACTGCCCGGGGGCGCGTCCTTTTGCGCTCTCCTATTGCGTTTGTGCCTCGACAATCGCCTGTATTTCCTTGGACCGCTTGCCTCATTTCAGTGACTTCAGGATTCATTGCAGGCATTGCTGTAATTTTAACCTGGATTTTTTCCTTGGAGTGACAGGTGAACGCACAGACGTCCATTTCAACGTCGGCAGTCTTTGATTGACAACCCTCAATTCCATTTCATTTTGACTGGCAGTGGTAGTGCATATCAACTCCCACACATCATTTACTGTTTTTTGCAAGACCCTGCGACCGTCTGGAGCTTGGCGCTTTTTGCAGTCAACTTGAGTCGTGTCACAGTCAAGTGGCATCATTTTTCGTGCAGCTAGTTCTGATGATGGAGCCGCATTCTAATTCGCAGTCGTCCCAGACGCAGGGGGTCACAAACAAGACGCCTGGAGCAAGCCTCAGATTTCAATTTTGCTGCAGCCGATTTTGGAGTGGAAAATGAAACCTCAGGAGATCATGACGACAGTTTTCTTGCAAGCGGTTTTGAAATTCCCACCGTTTTGGAGCAACCAGGTCAGTGTCAAACCACGCCACATGAACTTCCAGGTGCCAGAGGTTTCAGAGCAAGATGGAAGGCCAAGTCCCAGGCCAAGCATGACGGCCTATCGACGGTTGACATCATGTCGCAGTCCCAGCCTGACTCTCAGTCTGTAGGAGGATGGGAAGTTTTGCCTTCAGATATCAAACGTCAGAAACTGACAGATGCCGCTATGGTCAATGCAAAGATCACCAATGAAAAAGCTGAAAGACGCATCACGTAGGACGCCTTGCCAGTCTTGAAGCAATGCAGAGGTTCAGGACTCATGACATTAAGATGCCTTGGGAAAAAGGCCCCTTGGCGCCAGTTTTTTGGCGCCCCGATGCCGGCCCTACCAGCAGCCAAGACCTTAGCACCTCCAATTGTAGGCCTGATGGACACCTTGGCTCCAACAGTCCTGGCCAGTGAAGGATCAACGGTACCAATTGGGCCCATTTCGAAATTTGCATTCAAGCGCATTGCAGCAGCCAAATGTGTTGTTCCGGAGGATGAGATGCTTGCCAGGTGCCTCAACCAGATAAAAAGCTTGTTGCTGATGGATTTACAGGGCACAGAAGTTGGTGTCAAGCTTTGCAATTTAGCTGGAGGACTGGATGAGGGTGCAGACGTTTTGCAGATTCTCAGAGATTGCTTTGCCAGAAAAGCCACTGCTACAGTGCTCAAAAGGACATCATCACTGTGGGCTCTTGCAGGGTGGATGGTGGACAGCAATCAAACCACGATATGGTCCATGACAGAACAACAGCTTTATGACTTCATGTGCACACTGAGGGAGCAACACGCAGCTCCTACCCGAGCCAGTCACCTTCTGGAGGCGTCAACTTTTTTTGACAATGCGTTGAAATTCAGAAAGATGGTCTGCAAAGATTTGCTTTCATCGAGAGTTGTGGGTGCTGCTCATTCAATGTACCTGGAAAAGAGGAAGTTGAAGCAGGCTCCACAATTGACCGTGGCAGCAGTGAAAGCCCTGGAAATCGTGTGTGTCAGCAATACGAGCTTGTTGAGGACGGCAGTTGCGGGAGCTTTGCTGTTTTGCGTATTTGCCTCAGCACGATGGTCAGATTTCTCACGACTGGAAAACATCTGGACAGATCGATGTGGAGACTTGGTTTTGGTAGAAGCTGAGACCTCGAAGCACAAGACGTCCAAGAGCAAAGAAGCGAAAACCCGGCTACTCCCTTTCACAGCGTTGGGACGCTTTTGCTGTGAGGAAGTATGGGGTGAATGTTTTGTGGAAGCGCTGAACGCCATCAAAGAGAACACAGGCCTGCCCTTTCTGCCCAGCTGGAACGACAGGAGCGGGACTTGGGCCATCTCCCCAATGACCACAGCCGAAGCATCCTTATTTCTGAAGAAATTTTTGGAGACCGTGCTGGGCGAAGAGGAAGCTGCAAAGTACAGCTCCCACTCATGTAAGCCTACTGTGCTTACGTGGTGTGGCATGACTGAAGTGTTAACAAGGGAAGAACGTACTATGTTGGGGCACCATGTTGAACCCACGACCAAGTCAGCCACCACCTACAACCGAGACTCGCAGTTGCTTTTGCAAGCCAAGGTAGCGAGAGTTCTGGACATGGTCACAGGAGGGCTATTGGAGCCTGATGCAAGCAGGGCCACAAGGTTGAGCAAGCTGATCCATGTGGAAGGGATCCATCAGGATAATGAGGATGTGTCGGCAGAGTCCGATTTCGAGGACACAGAGGCGGCCTCAATCCACTCAAGGGGCCATGTGATGAGCAGACCCGATGTGCCACTCGGGACACCAGACGAATACGATTTTGTTGCACACAAGCTCACTGGAACGATTCATATACTACAAGAGGAAAGTTCTGGTAAGTTGGCATGCGGTCGACGCAAGACCATTAACATGGAGCCGGTGGAGCCTGATGCGATCGATGCAGCAACGGCCCCTTTTTGCATCCAGTGCAATGCAGTGGTGAAACATCACCAGTCTTAGCACGAACCAAAAGAGAGACTTTGAAATGCCCCGCAGAGAAAAAACTTCTTGAATGAGGGGGAAGCAGTGCACTGAATAATAATCATAACCCCCCTTGGGCTCATACAATAACCCTAAGACGCCATCTATATCCATTAGAGGACCCGAGGGATCGAGAACTTACATATTACAGTGGGGGCATACACATTTGAGACCGCATTCATACGCACATCAAATGCCAGCCTATTTCAAAGATCAATAAAGGACATCGTGACTCTACTTCTCAGAAGAAAACAAGACCCAAGAACACGATCACAATGGGGAATGGAATAACGCCTTTCTTTACTTAGCTACCATGCCATGCTAATGGTAACAAGTCCATGACAAGAAGGATTGCAAGTGTTGTAAACACGGGAGTGAGGTATACCATGTTCTGCCGTAGAGCCACATGAGGTGAGAGGCGGCACCAAATACCGGGATACTCAAACTCGGTAATCAGCCAGCCACTCAGCCATCTCAGCGTGGCTCAATCGAGACAGGCAGGGCGACAACTCACCAGGGAATCGATGCCAAGAATACATAATAGGCAGACCCGATCTTTTAAAATACATAATAGACAAACTGAGGGCCTTGGAATTTCAGACTCAAGAGCCTCTCAGTCCAATGAGATTTTAAGGAACCCATGTAATAGTAACCCAATCACACAACAACTTTTTCTTTGCAATTGGAACGCGGCGTCCAACCCTGATGGCGCTGGATAGCAAAGCTGCGTTTCAGCAAAGGGCATCTCAAATTGAGATCCCTGTGCCAGAGGTAGATGCCCTTGAACTAGCAGGCATCGACACCTTTGCCAAATATGCATTTTGCAGTGAATATCAACCTGGAGGATCAGACGAAAAGCCCTTGGTGAACTTCCTGGAGGCGACGTTAGGTCAGATCCCCAATGGTGAGATGTTGTCAAAATACAGACGCCTATTCTTTGAGAGCCATGCTCTTTGTTTGCAAGACTTGAGACAGAAGGTTGAGCGTACAGAGCACTCAGAGGCAAAAGTGCTGCCGCTGGCAGAGAAGGTCGAGAGGATCAGCCAGATCAAAGCAAGACTTCCAGGCTTGCTTATCACGCAGCAGCTAGAGCCTTCACACCAACTGGTGGACAAAGCCGTGCAGCAATGGGAAGAGAACAGCATCCGATACATCGAGCTAGGAGCATGCACCAGTAGGGAGCAGGAAGTCCTAGCCGAAAAGAGCGTACCAAGCCTGACCTTTGACACGACAGGCAACATCAAGGTTACCAAAAAGCAGGAGCTAGCGCAGTGTTCTTTGACAGGCGATCTGAAGTTGCGGACCGCAATGCAGAGAAGGGCTCTGGCGTACGACATGGCGGGCATAGCCTCCTTCTTGGTCCTGGAAAAGTGGGCCAACTTGCTTTTTGAGAAGTTGCAACAAGAACCGCCGCATGGGTACAAATACGTGTCGCATGACCAGCTGCTAAGGGCTGACAAGGCCTTGTGGTTGAAGGTGGCCGAAGAGACCCGGGCCCAAGTGCAAGGCAATGGTTTGAGGAAACCAGTGGATGATGCAATTGAGAAATGGTCACTGCATGCAGAGGTACAGTATCACATCATGCCTATGCCGAGTGCGACTCAAAGCGCAGCAACACCTAGGCCAGCAACAGGTGCAACTTCTACCACAACAAAGCCTGTGGTGAAAGACTACGAGAACCAGTCAAGCAAAGGCAAAGGCAAGGGCAAACAGAAGGGGAAGATCACAGTACCCGAGAACTGCGAGATCAAGTTTGGAGAAAACCAGAAACCCATCTGCATGAAGTACAACATCGGTATTTGCAGAGGAAACGTTAAGCCTGGCAAAAGGTGCCAATATGGCTTCCACGTGTGCTGGAAGAAACAGTGCCATAAGCCTCACTCCGCTGTGGAGCGTACAACAATCTAAAACCCAGCAATGGAAGGTCCAGTTTCACCGTGCAACGATAATTCAATTATTTTGTGGAGCTCTTCTCTGGATCAGGGCAGCTTTCGGCGGCAATGAAAAAGGGGAGCTTTGATATTTTTCCAGTGGACCACAGGGTCAACTCGCATAAGACGGCAGTAGCGACAACCAGCCTCAATTTACAAGAGACCAAAAAGCAGAAGTTCATGAGGAGCATGCTTTTACAGGCAAAGCCTACAGCTAGCCACCTTAGACTCCCGTGTGGAACATGCAGCAAACCTAAGGATAGACCACCGCCAGCGCTCCCTAAACAGCAGCTTCCAGACCCTCCTCCGTGAGGGATAAACACAACTTGGTGGGATCCCGCATTTGAGGGGCGCCCAGACCATCAAAGTGCAAACAGGTAAGGATCTGTATGAATAGGGGGTTAGACTGCTTTAGTTGTGTTACCAAAGCGCTCACATCTCACTTACAGGGGCAAACCACCGAGATGAGCAAAAAACAGCCGAAGCAACAGTGCAACCTAAGGGTGCGAGAGGTCCTGAACTCAAACCGTTTGGCACCTTGGGAAACCCTTTTCGGAGGTGCCAACCTCCCTGACATGGAGATTGTTGAAGTCGTAAAGAGAGGAGCTGACCTAACAGGTGAGCCTACGGTATCTCCCCCTCTTTCCTTTTGACTGGAAGCCTGCAGTAGCAGAACGAGAGGAGCTGCGGGCTTCGAACCTTTGGAGACGTAAAACCTTACAAACAGTAGCAGAACGAGAGGAGCTGCGGGCTTCGAACCTTTGGAGACGTAAAACCTTACAAACAAAAACCCCTTGTGAATGAGGCTACTATGGAAGGAGTCAACTTGGGACACCTCGCTGGTCCCCTCACTGAAGCCTAAGTGGACCAGAGGTGGAAAAAATATATGGCTCTTCACCAAAAGTTTTGCCTCGCACCGGGAGACACCTGAGAATCCCAGAGTGAGTTTCATAGACGACTGCAAGCGCAGTGGGCTCAACAGTGCATACACCACAATCTATAAGCTGGAGCTGCTGGATGTAAATGTGCTGACCCGGGCGCCCATGGCTATAGCAGGTGCCCACTTCACTAACTTGGTAGACCTTAGAGCAACTGAAACTGGGAGACTAGCCGGACCCATGCAAGCGGTAGCAAAAACTTCGGCATGGCGGGGTAGAATGTCGAGCCTCAGCAAAGCCTACAAGAAGGTACCCTTACATGCAGAAGCCCAAGCGATGTGCATCTTCGGTTACTACCACCAGGGCGAGTGGGAGCAACACACCACCTCCAGGCTCCCCTTTTTTGACACAACCTCGGCAGCGTACACCTTTGATAAAATAAGTAGGTCTACACACCATATACTCTACCCCTCCATCCACATAGTCTGCACATGCCCCTGCGGCGACTTCCCAGTGCTTAGCACCACTTTTGGGGCAGCCTTGGTCTCCAAATCCATGAGCGTAGTTCTGGACCTGCCGTGATGGGAACATGCGCAGATTGGTATCAAAGGCACAGACTTGGCAAGCGAGTGCTCAGCTGTGGATATAACGGTTATGCTTCAAGAGCTGCTCTGTGGAGAGACTGGTTTTACAACAGAGGTGTTACGCAAGGCTGGACAACGAATCAGCCAGGTTTGCTGCTAGCGAAGGAACTACTCAATCACCACCATGACTGCTGTAGCCAGAGTAAATCAACGGCTCCAGGTGCAGTACCCCACGGTCCTGTGGGTGAAAGGGGTGCTCTTACTCTGAACGTCCTGACAAGCCGTTCAGAGGCCAACGCGCTGCCGCTGCAAAACTTTTCCAAGCGACCCATGACCAACAGAAGGAGAGCTTGGGGGAGAGTACTATAAAGTCGGTTGGAGCCCTTACTAAGGCCCTACTCCTCCTGGTCAACAACATATACTAAAACCAGATAAGCCGGAGAGCTACTGGCGTGGGTCTGAGGGCGCTTTCTCTCAAACGGGGGAAACAATCCAAGAAAGCAAGGCTAGCAAAAGTAGCTTTGCGAAAGATGCAATAACTTCCGAGGATACACTGAACCCGGAAGGTCAACAAACACAAGTGCTCGGGGGGGGCATTTCCAACAAGCCTCCTGAGTATGCAAACAACTTGTGATGCCTCCAGAGAGCCGACTTATTTCCCCAGCTCGTCGTTGGAAAAAAGAACAGCGGCCGCTTCAGTGGATTCAACAGTTGCACTTTTCATGTCCAGTGAATTTTTTGTGTTTCAGGTTTACGCGTCTCTTATATAATTGAGATACTTGGTTCAGTTTTTACTTATACCCTGGCGAGCCGTCGTAACCCGTTACTACGCAGCTTCTATATATATGATAGCATAGAATGTCAGATGGGGCTGGACCGATTTTAGACTAATGCTTTCACGTAGTGATCGCGGTGTCTAAGGTAGGTCAGCGGAGATACGCAGCGTAAGCCCCATCGACTAACACCCTGAACCTAGCAGGGTGATCAAACCAAATAACTATAATAGATAAAGTCGCGTACAACGTAAGTATATCAATATACATACAGGCACGCACGAGCTAAAGCTACGCGAACCTGCGTAAACTATCTTAACACAAACACTGGAATCAAGAAAAACTTGATCTGAATCCAATCAAACTATTTCATTTATTTATTTTACAGATTCTCACACACATGTCAAACAAACAGACGTTTTGGAAACAAACCAGCCAATATTTTTGAACGTCAGTTTGCATGTGTTTTTATCCTTGGACACACCATCAATCAAATAACGGTGAAGCCGTCCACATTCAAGGATTTTCTCAGCCCTCCCTATCAATGCACTTCTGCATCCCACCCTTGCAGGGGGAAACAATTGGGGGAAACAACCCAAGAAAGCAAGGCTAGCAAAAGTAGCTTTGCGAAAGATGCAATAACTTCCGAGGATACACTGAACCCGGAAGGTCAACAAACACAAGTGCTCGGGGGGGGGCATTTCCAACAAGCCTCCTGAGTATGCAAACAACTTGTGATGCCTCCAGAGAGCCGACTTATTTCCCCAGCTCGTCGTTGGAAAAAAGAACAGCGGCCGCTTCAGTGGATTCAACAGTTGCACTTTTCATGTCCAGTGAATTTTTTGTGTTTCAGGTTTACGCGTCTCTTATATAATTGAGATACTTGGTTCAGTTTTTACTTATACCCTGGCGAGCCGTCGTAACCCGTTACTACGCAGCTTCTATATATATGATAGCATATGCTTCATAATGCCAGAATAGAATGTCAGATGGGGCTGGACCGATTTTAGACCAATTCATCTTTTGCTACGATCGAACGTGTGTAACGACCTGGCGGAAGCCATGAAGGCGTTGGACGGAAAAAAAAGGCACAACAGCAGATGATTCAGCTTACATTTGATGTGTCGAAAGATTTTGGTTGCTGTGGAAGATGGTGGAATGTTGTGCTTTCACGCTGACGGCGAGGCACATGGTCACGCGTTATGGCAGTATGTGGATGATCTTCTGGCATGGCTTGAGAGAGCATCTTCACTCTGGGCATCCTTACTAGTGGTGTTGCTGCTGATCTTGGGGGTGCCTATGTCCTGGCATAAGGCTGCACTTTCTCACACGGTTGACTGGATTGGGTGGTGCATCTCAGTTTCTTCTGGGACAGTGTCAGTCTCGCTGGAGAAACTTCAGAAGATCGTCGAGCAGCTCAAGGCATTAAAGCACTCCAAACAACCCCAAGTTCGAGATCTCCAATGACTCATTGGCCGCTTGCTTCGGCTGACATCGACTTGGCATTACCTACGCCCACTTTTGATTCCACTCTACAAGGCCTTGCATCGCATCCCTACTATATACTATGCTGGGCATGGATCATGTGACATTTCAGGTCTTCATTGCTGCACTTAACTTTCAACTGCTGCTGACCCAAGACTTTCTCATCAACACAAGGCGTTGCCTGGCATCACGTTGGTGAGAATCGCAAACACCAATGTGACGACCCTGGATGAAGTGATGTCCTGTGCATCAAGTCTCACCACGTTTTGGTGGGTATCACAGATCCGACTATTGACTATGCCACGCCGCAAACTTGATAGTGATGCTTCTGATGCGCTCAACTGCTGGTGACAACTGCTGGTTTCAACACCATTCTCATTGTCCATGCTGCCATCGAACCACATTCCACTCAAGGCGACTGCGGATGATGGCATCAAAAGACCTTGCGGGCTTGGGTGGCGCTGCATTTTTTCCCTGACGGGTCTCTGGTCTGGTTGTAATTTCAGATCCACGGGCACATGCAGTCTGCATAGGACTGGGGCGGCGATGATATGCGGAAACACATCGCAGCTTGGGAGCTCCTTGCGCAATATGCGCTGTCGTATTGCATTGATTCTCGACTGCCAAGGACTCGTGCACCGATCTCTTGCAACCAGGCTACTGACAATAGCGCGGCCGATGCAGCTTCATCCAAAGGTCTGACCATGACCAAGGGCACTAGCAGTTGTCCTGGTTCCGTAGATCACCTTATACTCATGGTGTTGGCATGTCGGTTTTGGCATATACATACGTACGTACGTGCGGACGTACATACATACCATCTTTGTCACACACCATCTTTCTTTTTCACACAACATCTTTCACATACAACTTTGTCCCACACATTTTTTTTCACTACTTGCCTAGGATTTCCATGCAGACTCAGTGCAAGGATGACACACACAAATCGAGATGATAGCAGTAACATTTTCACCTTTGCATACATGAAATACTCATGTGTGAATTGTGAGGCCTTGCGGCTCAGGAAAAACGCGTGCCCGCTTACATGGTAGCGGAGCCCACAGTGGCTTCCTACCTGCAGGCCTTGCGTCCTTTCTGTTTCCGTGCTGCCATTGCATTCTGGAGCTGAGTTGGACAACCTATTCTGGATTGGCATTGGCTTGGGAATTTTCAGTGAAACATTGCTTGGACAGGTTTTGTCATAGCTGCAATTTGGGGATCTACGGAAAATTTGGGTTGAGCCTGGTTTGGAACAATCTGCATTAGATTTCACTACGTGAATCGTGCATTCAAATCGTGTGGTCACTGGTTTGGTACAGGTGCATTGGTTGAGGGCTGTCATACACTGGAATTTTGGCGTTGTACAATTTCCTGGAAGGTGGCTCGTGTGCAACTTTGCAACCTTGGCTTCAGTGACGTTGGTGGTGCACTTTGCAGTTGATTGTAACAAGGTATACAGGGACCTACGTGAGTAATTTTCTGGCTTGTGAGAAAAGTTGGATAGCTCAATTTCAGGTGGATCACAATGGCAACAGAGTTTAATCCCCAAATTTTCCAAGCCGCGATCTTGGAAGTGGCAGAGGCCACAAAGGCAGCAGTTCAGTTGGCGCAGCAGGTGCAGCAACAACAGCAGCCTACTGTGACAACTTCACCGTCCAGTAGCCCCAGCAGTTCATCCTCTCCAAATATCGATTGGTCGAAGCTTCTGAACAAGCCCCCACTGTTTGAGTACAAGACAACAGAAGATGAAATAAGAGCCTTTCGTGATTGGAGCTGGCAACTGATTCAGTTTTTGAACGCTATAGATCCTGGATATGAGAAGGAACTAGAGGCGCTGATGAATGACCCTACCAATGCTCTGGATCTTACAACGGCATCCATGGAGACGCGTCAGCGTAGCGCCAAGTTGTATGGACTATTGGCCAGTCTTTGCAGAAACAGGTCATTGAATGTGATCAGAAGCGTCAAACAAGCTGACGGCTATGAGGCGTTGAGGCAGTTAACATTGGCGCTCAGACCGGCAAGCAACAATCGTGGTCTTGCTTTGATGGCTGCATTAACAAGTTGGCCAGCATTTGTGATGTCCCAACCGTTGCAGCCTCAGCTTCTGAAACTTGAAGATGCACTGGAGGAAGCAAGGCGTGCAGGGACATCCATACCAGATCAACTTCAACAAGCGATCCTTCTCAAATGTGTTGGAGGACAATTGAGGACACACCTGAACCTTGCAATTCAGGAATCAACATCCTTCAAGGATCTACGTGAACACGTCCTACGTTGGGACAGGAGCCAGCAGAAATGGAGTGGACTGATCTTTGCAGATGACACCACTTCGACGCCAATGGAAGTGGACCGTGTCTATGCTGGGAAGAAGGGTGGAAAAGACAAAGGCAAGGGCTTTACGCAGAAAGGCCCATCAAAGGGAAAATCAAAAGGAAAGACAAAGTCCAAGCAAGATGGAAAATCAAGTTACAAAGGGAAACAGAAGGGCGATGGTAAAGGCAAAGCAGGTGGGAAACAGAACGACAATTCGAGCTACAAAGGCAAAGGTGGCATGAGATCAGATCAAGTTTGCCATCGATGTGGAAAGCCAGGGCATTTTGCCCGTGATTGTTGGTCTCCAGCTGTGAGGAATGTTCAAGGTGAGTTTCAACAACAGCCACAACAACAGACCGTGCAGTCTTCTCCAAGTTCAGCTGCCCGGTGCTTCTCCAGCAAGTGGCAACTCACAGGTCCATGGAGGTCAACAACAAGGACAGCAAGCTACTCAGTATCGTGTAGCTAGAATTCATGAGTTTTCACCATGTCAGATCACTTCAGATGTTCAACAACATGATGAAGTTGTGTTTGACTTGCGCAGCCCTGTCAGCAACAGCAGTGGACAGGGAGGAGCAGTACGTGTTGCCAGGTTCTACATCGGTGATGAGCCTAGTGATGTCAGTTGTGGTTCAGTGCGTGCAGTTGCTGAGCCCATGCCAGATGGAAGCAGCATGTGCAACATCTTGTTAGACAGTGGAGCAGATGCATCGATATTTCCTGCAAGCATGTCAGGTTTTGGTTTGGACTCAGAAACGCCTGCAAACAAACTGCAAGACGCGCAGGGAAATTCCATTCCAGTTGATGGCATGAAGGACATAGAGATTCACCTCATGGATCAATATGGTAGAGCTGTGGTGTTGAAAGAGACAGTTGCAGTCAGCAGCCAAATCACTCAACCTATCCTTTGCTTTGGGCATTTACTGGAGAATGGTTGGGGTGTGAACGGCAGAGAACAAACGTTGGTCCATGGCTCAGGCATCAGTGTTCCAATCGAAATGCAAAACAAATCAATGGCAGTGCGTGGTTGGATCAGGGTTTTGCGTGAAGAACCTCAAGCATTGGGACCTATGGTCATACGTGCAGTTAGGGCAGATGTGTGGCCCGATTTGACTGAGATGAGGATTGGCTGGGACCCCAATGCTGAAGGTATTGGCAAAGGAAAACACTATGGCAACTGTTTTCAGGATCCAACTTTGTTTTGCCCGACAATGGCAGGTGACAAGTTTCGTACAACATTGATTCAAGATGGTGACAGTTGGTTTGTGCTTGAGCTGTGTGAGCCGATGTCAACGCTCATTGACTATTCAGCAGAGTTCTTTGGATATGTTGGTGACAGGTTCACTATCACGATCATCACTGCTTCTGAGAGGCCCCCACAGGCTATGGGTTTTACAATGTTGGCTGATGGAGAAGAACCTCTTGCCATGGCCCCAGTTGCAGGACGTGACAATGCAGAAGCTGCACAGATTCCAATTGCACCAGAAGATGATGAAAACATTGTTGGAATTGATGTGGACGATGTACAACTGGATGAGCAGGGTGCAGAGATCCCACAGGGCCAGGTGGTCATTGCGCCAGAACGTGGCGACCATTTGCTGGTGAATGGAGTTGAGATTTTCAGCAATACTGCACTGGCAACAATGCGTGAAGCGTGCTCATTTTACAATTTGTCTACATCAGGATCCAAAGACAGATGTTTCAAAAGGCTTCTTGAGCATCAAAAGAAACTGGAGTTGCAGCTGATTCTTGGTGCTGCACGAGAGGCCCAGGCAGCTGAAGAGCGTCAACCAAGGCCACAACACCTTGCAGAGGCCCCTGATGAAGAGACCCAAATGAGGCACAATTTGTGCCACTTGCCTTACGCTGATTGGTGTCCTTCATGTGTTGCTCACCGTGCTCGACCAGACAGGCAGGAAAGCACAGGTGCTGTCAAAGAATCTTCACCAACAGTCAGTTTCGACTTTGCATATACCAAGAGTGTTGGGCAGGATGGTGTTGCACGTGACACAGAAACGGTCATTGCTTTGGTGATGGTTGATTCAGTTACAAACTTTGTTGGATGCGTGCCTGTGAAATCAAAAGCCCAGACAGATCTGATGGTTAGAGAACTGCTTCAGTTTACTCAGATCCTTGGTCATGTGGAGTGCACATACCTATGTGACAATGAACCTGCTGCACTTCAGATACAAAAGCTTGTGGTGCGTGCCAGAAAGGCCATGGGCTTACCAACCAAGGATAAAAGCCCAGCTGCATACTCTCATGGCAATGCGTTGTGTGAGAACAGCATTGCAAGAGTCAGAAACCTAGCTGGAAGTCTCATGCACAGGGTACAGCAGAAACTGTCAGTGGAACTGGATACAAACAATGGGCTTTGGTCATGGGCTTTTCGACACGCAGCATGGTTGTTGAATCGTTTCAGTGTGGTTCATGGTGCAACTCCTTTTGAAGTGGTTTATGGAAAAGTTTACAAAGGGCGCTTGGCAGAGTTTGGAGAGCCTGCTTTCTCCTATGTGCACACGACGCACAAAGGGAACCCACGATGGCAGAGGGTACTGGTCCTTGGCAAGACAGAAGGCCAGGACACCTATGTGGTTTTCACTGGAAAGAATGTGATGCTATCCAGGTCCATCAGAAGGATTGCAACAGACTGGAAAGCACACCTGGGTTACTATGTACACTTCAATGCGCCAACGTGGTGTTTCAAGACAGGGTTTGGAAGCAGAATCATCCCAACACGTCGAACAGTGGAGCCCTTACCAGCTTCCAATGCGGCCCCAATTGGCCCAGTGATGCCTTCTCCTCTCCATGATGCAGATGGTGAAGCAGTACGAGCCAAAGCTCAGGAGGAGAAGAGGGAAGAAGGTGAACAACACCTGATGGGAGTTGAAGATGAACGTTCAAGGAATGCAGGATCAACAGCAATGCCAGAAGTTGCAACCACCGCTACTTCAAACACTGTGCAAGCACCTCAGCATGTTCAAGTTGAAGTACAAGATGAAGAACTTGACATGAGTTTCCTTGAGGATATGGTTCCCCAGGAAGACATGGGTGATGGCCAACAGGCACCAGTGACACCTCCAGTCACATCAGCGCTTGTTCCACCGAGTCCGAGGGCATCTCCTTCCAGCAGAGCTCATGATGAAGCTCCAGATGAACATGAATCAAAGAAGGCCAGAGTTGAAGTCTCAAAGAAACAAAGAATCGAGCGTGTCAAGGAAGAACATGAGAAGATGGTACGTACGGTGAAGGTGGGAGAAGATGTCTACCACACCTTGGATGACTATGACACAGACTTCAACTGGAACCAACAAGTTGTGGAGGATGAAGAGGTGTGGAAAGATGAGGACTCTTTGCAGTTCAGTGGAGTGCCAGAAGCTCTTTGGTCTGACGAGCCCACCAACAAGCAGCCAGGCAATCCAGAAGCTTGGGTGGATAGACTGGCAGACCAAGTGGAAATTGACAGATTGCTCTCAATGGGTGTTCTGATGAAGCGCGATGATTTCTCAGGTGAAACAACTGGAAATCTTACAACACGGTTTGTGTATGACTGGAGACTGAAAGCTTACAAGACTGATGGCACCTCTGACGACACAACAGTGATGAGATGGATGAGACGCAGCAGATTTGTGGCAAGAGAATTTGCCAACACACGCAGGGACGACACTTACAGCCCTGCTACTGGAAGCCATACCAACCATCTGATACCCTTGGCCTATTTGAGCATGCTTGGGAAGGTGGAAAACAGTGGCTCCAGCGATGAGAAGTATCAGGTAGTTTTGTGCTCCCTGGACATCAAAGATGCGTTTCTTCAGGTGCCTCAGGAGAATGTAGTCGAAGTCATGTTGCATGATGTGAAGTATGTGGTTTTGAAAAACTTGCCAGGCCAGCGCCTTGGAGCAAAAGCTTGGTACTGGTATTTCCGACAGTATGCAACAGAAACGATGCAGTTTGAGTGGTGTCTCATTCAGCCATGCCTTGCGAGGAAGGGTATGAATGCCTTTATGCTGCATGTGGATGATCTTTTATTCACTGGAAACTTGGTGTTTTGGCGTGATGTTTTCTTACCAACAATGCAACAGAAGTTCAGCATCAGTTTCAATGTGCTTGGATGTGAAGGCTCAGAAATTGCCTTTCTCAAGAGGCGACTGGTGAGGCTGAGCGATGGCATCATGGTCGTTCCAGGCACGACAGTGGAAAAGGTGCTGAAATGCTTTGAAGGTTTGTTTGGAACGGTGCGTGTCCAGAAAACACCTTGTGAAGCTGGCATTCAACAGGAGGACCAATCTCAACAACTTGAACCACAGGATAGCAGCTCATACAGGAGCATGATAGGCCTACTTCTGTACCTCTCCAGAGATCGACTGGACATCATGTTCACAGTGAAGGAATTGTCAGCAGCAATGTCAAAACCAACACTTTGTGCGCTGCAACGGTTGAAACGTTTGATGGGGTATTTGAAGTTCAGCGGCAACATTGGCCTTAAGCTGAGTTTCCCAGAACCAGGGAAAGGCAAAAGGAAGGAAGGCTGTGAAATGGAGTGGCTCTTGGAAACGTATACAGACGCAGATTGGAGTTCCAACAAGTCCCACAGGAAGTCTACCAGCTGCGCTTTGCATTTCCTCAACGGATGCTACGTCCATGGCTCTTCGAGGACTCAGAAAGTCATCAGCCTGTCCTCAGCTGAAAGTGAACTTCATGCAATGGTCAGTGGATGCTGTGATGGCCTTTTTATCAAAAGGTGTGCAGAGTTTGTCTTCTCAGCTCAGGTGCAACATTTCCAATGGACGGACAACAGTGCTGCGAGACAACTAGCAGCCAGGCAAGGCGTTGGACTCGAAGATCCTATGGATCCAACAGGAAGTCCTTGCTGGAAATGTGATTGTGGGTCAGGTTCCTACGATCTTGAATCTGAGTGATGTGGGAACAAAAGTGCTCACCAAGAGCAGACTCTATGCGCTGATGTTTGAGGTGGGTGCTTTGGACCCTGAAACGCTGGAACAAGTCGGCCAGGAGGAGCATGCAACTATGGTTGAACAGATGAATCACCGCGAAGCCATTTCAAAGATGGGAAAATTCATCAAAAGGCTTACTTTGGTGATGGGATTGCAGGGCCTTGAGTCAATGGTGGCCGAAGGTGCAATGATCCCAGACGATCAAGTTTGCAGTAGCCCGGAAGTTTCTTACAGCAGTTTTTGGATTTGGCTGGCATTTGGACTAATGCTTGCAACGTTTGCAGTGGTGACATTCAAGGGTTACTACATGCTGAAGAAGGTCTCCAATGATTTGCAACATGCTTGGGCGCAAGTGGCAGATGAAGATCACTACATAGCCCAGCAAGCAGAACGCATTGACAAACTGGAGAAGCGTTGCGAAGCTTTGGAAAACCAATTTGGTCAACAGACAGCCATCCTAACTGATCAAATCACAGAGACTTCAAACGAGCTTTCAATGACACGTGATTACATGACGGGCCTGCACTATTCACTGGTGGAACATGGTGGCTTCCTACGCAATGGGCTAGGGTTAAGCCACGATCAGTGGATTCATCTGACGACCCTCGAGCGTGCCAACATGATAAGCTCGAGGACAATGGGATCAGTGGAGTTCATGCGACTGGTCAGACAGAGAATGGTACCAGCTGAAACAGCAGACCAAACAGATGAAGCAACAGAAGATGGAACAGAAATGGAAGTGGAGCCAACAACCACTTCAAGGTTGGGTGACCGAGAACAATCTTTGGAAGAGATGTTGAATTTCATCAAGGCAGAACATCAAGGATGCATCGATCGCCAAGAATACTGGGATGCAAACAACCTGCAGAATCTCATTTTGGAACTTTTGGAAGGGGTTCAGAACCAAGTCCCTACCAATTCCATGTATGGACGCTGCAGAGCGAGAATTGTGGAAGTTTTCTCAGATCTGGCAGATCGGGCAGTGGATCAACAACGATGGAACGATGCAGACCACTACACCGCAATTTCAAATGCATATGGTGATGGTTGAAAATTTCACTGGAAAGCTGTGAAGGATCAGCGATGAGTGCTGAGACTACGCTGTGAAAAATGTCAGTGGAAAATCAAACCAGTTGTGAAGCGATCTTGGGGCTCACTCCACAAAGGAGGAGTGCCTAGGATTTCCATGCAGACTCAGTGCAAGGATGACACACACAAATCGAGATGATAGCAGTAACATTTTCACCTTTGCATACATGAAATACTCATGTGTGAATTGTGAGGCCTTGCGGCTCAGGAAAAACGCGTGCCCGCTTGCACTACTCGATCCTTCACCATCTCCTTTGTGTTTCCTTCCTTCCCCGTCCCGCTACAACATATGTTGTTCATTATTGTATTGGAAAAAATGACATGTGGGGCTATCTGGTCCTTTAATTGACTTGATCTTTCTTTGCACCGCGCTCAAAAAAAAGGTATGTGCCCCTTGCAGCAACTTTTGTGTTGGATTTATATCGTAGGATCTAATCCACAGTTGTTTTAATTGAAACAAGGGAAACCATTTTGTGAACAAAAACTTTCGTGTTGCAGGGGCCTCCACATAAGCCGGACAGGGATGCGTGAACCCTCGAGCAACCCAAACTATGTCCACCACCAACCGGGCCACCGGTGTGACCACATGGTTTGTGGGATTTTTTTGAGATTGAATGTAACGGTTTAGCCATCGTGTTGAAACAAAAAATATTTCCAAAAAACAAGGCATCATAAACAAGGTATTTGTGCGATGTTTGTAAATTTTTGTCAGGCAGGAGAGGTCGAACTGTTTGCTTTTGAAATTGGGTTGTTGAATATGGCATCAAAAAACAGGTTGTGTAGGTTGACCGACATGATGAAAATGTTTTGACCTCAAACATGTCGTTGGGATATGCAACCGATTTAACGGTGATGATGGGCGGCATGTTTGTTTTGTGTAGCCCCTGTTGGTTTGGATTCAGCAAAATTGGACCCCAATTTCGCATTGTAACAACACCAAACTGTTGTTGTATTTCCATTTTGTTGTTTCAAAACATGTTTTGATAAAAATTGATTACTGTACCACTTTGCATTTTAGGATTGTTTCAATTTTCATCATCTGAGTGCAGTTTTTTTTTCGCGCAATATGGCAGATGTCTGCGACTCGGCGGCACATGTTGGCCAAAAAAATCCCACGTTGAGTCTTTTGAATTGCTCAAATGTTTTGTTTCCAAAATTTAATCATGGACATAAGGTTTGTTCATGGCATTTGTGTGGTTTCCATGTACGTTGGGGTTCGCCGATTGAAAAAAAACAACAGTTTGGCAACGGCAGGAACCGGAGTCAGATGTGGTCTCCGTGGCGTTGGAGGCGGTCGTTGCAACGAACAACGAATTCCGGTTTGCAATAGGAAAATGTTCGTGGATATGAAATGGTGGCAGAGTCATGCAGAGTCTATTGGTTTAAGAACAAAAAACTAAAGTGATATTTTGAAAGGTGCATCCATTGATAAACATCGTACCTTTCCTTTGATGACGAACAAACTCCAACTAATCAAATGCATGATTTTTAAGTGTCAGCATGTGAATTTGGTTAGGTTTCCGAAAATGCCAAGCCGTGACCCAAGCAAACAACGCATGCAAACAAAGTGAAACTGCCAATGCGCTAAATAGTTTTATTTATATAGTCGTTTTTTTACTTTTGTTTAGATTGACAGGTATTTTGTGCACATACAATGATTTTTGTTGGGGTTGGACGCTTTTTCCAAGAGACGAAAACATGTTTCCCGATTGGTTTGACGTTGTTGTTTCATGAGTTCCATTTGTGACCACGGATTTCATGAGTTCGTTCAGTCGGATGCCACATGGGTGGTTTGATTGTGTAGGCAATATATCTCAAGGTTGAGGTTGCAAGTGTTGTAGTTCGGCATCAGTGATTCAGTTTGAAATCCCCATGGAACTGAGGTTAGCTCTTTGGGATCGCTTACCATCCCATGCCGAGGCGCTAAAAATTTTGGGGGACTTTTGGGGGACAACCCAATCACCAGGCCATGTGATTCGGTGACATTTATGGCTTTATTTTGCTTTGGGATGGTGGATTAGTGATTAGTTTGGGCGTTTGGGCCACTTCCATTTGTTGGTAAGTCACCCAAAGATTCCAGTTGATGTGCTGCATACCAGATGGTGTTTTCGCTGATGGGTTTATTGAATATTTGTGGTGTTACACCCAAAATATGCTGTATGCCATTTGTTATTTGTAATGCTTATGTGTAATCATTCCTAGTCATTTACACAATTCTATAATTTATGTTAATGATGATTTACTCGTTTTTCCTGTTCTTTCAATGGAACACTCTAACTGAACCAGGGTCTGTTCTCTGAATGGAACACCCCAATTGAACCAGGGTTTCTGAATCCGGGCTTGACAGTAGATACTAATTTGTCATTGAAGTGCTTGTTGTGTCAAACCGTCCAAATATTTTTTGTAGATGATACTATTGCAATCAGTTGAATGCAACTTGAGGGTAAAATATCATCACATGTGATGGAGGTAGTCAAAGCTGAGGGTTATTATGGACCCATATGAGAAGGGTACAGCTGCATGATCAGGGTTCACATACCCAGGAGGAATCTGCAGAATCCTTGTTGGGGTTTAGATCCTTTAGATACCCAAGATGTTTGGAATCTCATGGTAGTTGACGTGGTTGACCCCTTGCAGCGACGCCTGCCTCAGCACTTCTGCGATGTCTCCTTGCGCAGCACCGACGGGCAAGTCTTCAAGGCGAGTTGCGCTGCCGCCATCTCACGGGTGACCAGCATTTTTTTTTCGGGATTTCATGGATAAATGGCATTCCACAAAGAAAGATGAGAATGTCTTGGATATGTGTATGATATGTGTATGATATGTGTATGATATGTGTATGATATCTGTATGATATGTGTATGATATGTGTATGATATGTGTATGACATGTGTATGATATGTGTATGATATGTCTATGATATGTGTATGATATGTGTATGATATGTGTATGATATGTGTATGATATGTGTATGATATGTGTATGATATGTGTATGATATGTGTATGATATGTGTATGGACTATGAAGTAAATTGAAGTCCCAGCAAAAATGACCAATCAGATCACATCTCTGGACGTCATCGAGAGGCCCACCGGTTGGTGCTGTCCATGGCCAGCGATCCTCTCTTTGCAATGCTCAGTGGCAGCTTTGCCGAGGGGTCGGGTGGCCCATTCTTGAGCAGAGTTAGTTGTTGATTTGGCAGCTGAACAACATTGGTTTCTCATTTGCCATTTCCTAGGCCTCTGGCTCTCATTTCTTTAGCCTGCGGACACCTTTTGTATTTGGGAGCTACATCCAGTGATTTCAAACATGATTTTCCCCTATGAAAATGTCCAGTATACCGGTTTACCGTACACTGTATAGCCATTTTCTGGACAAACTCATATCAATTTATGTGTTGGTTATATAAATTATGTTAAATGTCTATTTCTGATTTGGCTGGTTGAATCAGGTGAATCCATCATTTTTGGATAAAGTCATAGCACATATCAGATCACCACATATATACATATATATATATATTATATATATATGTACATATATACATATATACATATATACATATATATATACATATATGTATATACATATATATATACATATATATGTATATATGTATATATGTATATATGTATATATGTGTATATGTATATATGTATATATGTATATATGTATATATGTATATATGTATATATGTATATATGTATATATGTATGCATCGTGTTTGGCAGGCACTGGGTGTGCATTATCATTAGGGTGATCATGTAAGCTGATGAATCCATTTTCATATAAATATTAATATTAGATACACGGGTGTGTATATATACATGCAGTATATATATATATATATATATTCCCATTATATCCGCATCATGGTTGATTTTCATATCCCCATGTTTGTAGTTCATGTTCTCTTGCGCTTAAAGGCAACAATCGGAGGTGCCCTTCGAATCTTCCGGCGAGGTGGTGGTCGTTCCGATGCAGTTTGGTCACCACTGGGAACGACTTTCAAATCAGTGGGAAGTGTGGGTAGAAACTGATTGCTTGATCAACATGATACACCATTTTTTTGCTTTCTTGGGGTCCGAATTTACAACATGGCCCATGATTTTCTTGCGGTTCTCAGTTGTGGCCATGGGGGCCAGGCTCTCAGTGCATTTCTGGAGTTTCTGTACAAGGGTACATTCTCAGTGAAGAAGGCCGCTGCGGTAATCGTGAATGCAGCTGTGGTGCAAGACAATGACTGACCACAAAGAGGGGAGACACTACTTGCATCAAGTCCTGGGAATCCCACAGATCCAGCCGCCAAAGACGAATCTAGCAAGATGGAAGATCGTCTACTAGTACTGGGGAGGACCGCTCTTGGGGGGTAAATTCTGCATACCTTTCCCACAGAAATCAGCACCTGAAAAATCGAACCCATCGTTGACATGTCATCGTTGCATCTTTACCCTTCTTGCGGAGTCTTATCAAATCATCAAGCTGAATTCTTTCCTCCTGGCAAATCCATATTTTAGAAGGTGCGTCAACTTCGCCCGACTCTGGCAAGACTCCGCAAATCAGGGTGTCAAAATTGAAACAAACTGTCGTAAAACCAATGTTTCCCGGCTTGAGTCAGGATTCTAGGACAACACATCACTACACCAAGACAAAACTGAGCAAAGCAACAACCAAGCTTGACGAAACAATCCATTGCTAAGACAGACGCAAAAGAAGGCATCCCACCAGCAAATCTTAGCGGAATCAGCACCAATTTCAGCCAACTAGGTGCCTGAAACCCTGCTGGTTGATGGCGGGAGTATCATTGATATCAGGTATTTGACGGTGATGCCGGATTCAACCATTTCCAGGAAGATAAACCCACCGGTGGCCTGTGTGCCGAAATGGATAGGTTGTGTTGCCCGAGCTGCTACGCTTGGTCCACCAATGGGAGGTGTGCTTCTGAGAGTTTCAGGCAGATTCATAGAGATCATAGAGGCGAAAGAACATGGCATTGACACATTTATGAAATATGTTGAAACTAGTGGCAGCCAGGAAGAGATGCCATACTATTGAATATTTGTTGTTCCTCTTTGCTTTTTTTTCACCCCTGAAATTGGATGCATCAGTACCAGAAACGAACCAACTTTGCAGGTTGATACCCTACTTCCATGATACTGAACTCTGAGGTGCAGCCGCTTCAATCTGCCTTGAACGAACTCCTGGTCAAGCCTGGTGCCGAGGATGTTTAGCGAGCTGTTGAAACATCCGTGCCAAACTGTGCTAACTCTCAAAGAATGTTACGGCTCTACTGCAATTTCTAAAGCTACGTGTCCGGTAACCAACGAGCGTCGATAGTGGTCAAATGGGAATTGGACAAAAGCCCATTGGCAAGAAACAATATCAAGTAGCAGTGAAACCAGGATTTGTTATTTCTAGTTGGCTGAGACTCCTCTTGGCATCACATCTATCGTAAAGTCAGGAAGTATATGTGGTTTATCATCATTTTCTTCGCTAAAAAACTGCTATATATAAAGGGTATGCCTTATTTTCAGACAAAGCCACATGGCATCCTGAGGCACATGACCCCGGAGCTGTGCTCTTCGTTGATAGTGGATTGCGAGGTCCGAACAGTGCAGACTCAAGAGACAGCGCAGGATATTTCAGAGACGTCTATCTTACCAGTTGTATGGGTATAGGATATATAGATCTGGTCTAATGACAAAGTTGATGGATCATGTGGACCATAATTTTTGAGCACCATCCTATAGTCCCATGTTTGAATTCGTTGTTCGGTGGCAGTGTCAAAATCATGCTGATTGTTGAGGTTTTGCTGGTGGATCAGCTAGACGAGATGCTGGTTCCTGCCTCAAGTTTGACCCACGGGACCATTGAAAAGGATGGTTGAAAAGCTATATACTTGTATGAACCCTTCATGCATTTCCTTTTGGCTCAAGAAATTGGGGATCAAGTGCATGGACCGGACTCTAGCAGTCGGTGCCACATCAGGTTCCCTTAGTGCCCTCATTTTTCGCTTAGTCACCGGTGTTCTGAACCCTAGCATTCCTCCACCGCCATTTGAGTGCCCTGTGTGCCCCGAGCTGCCAAACGTCCTTTTGCTTGGATCCTGGGAGATCGAGCCCTACAGCTGTGGCCTTGGACTTCTGATTGGTCTGTGCATAGGCCCAATATTGGAGTTCCTCTACCTGTTGCGGCAGACCTGGAAGGTTTGGTTGGAATCCAAGCTGGTGAAGCTATCGGAGAAGCCTGGGTGTTTGTACCGTCTTGGATGAGCTCCGCAGCGCCTGCTACCAACAGGTCTTCAGTCTCGACCTTAGAGCAAGAGGTGGAAGTTTTGCGACAAGAGGTGTGCGCTCTCTGTGATCGGGTGCGCGAGCTTGAAATCCGCTTGCCCCCTCCTACGGAAAGAGCTAGCACAGCGAGCTCTACTACCAGCTCGGCAGAGGTCTCTGGTACAGCTCTCGGTGCTGATCGCATCGCTGCGGCCAAGGACATTGGGCGGTGGATTGATAGGTGTTTGAAAAACCAACCAAGGGGTTTATCAGGGCGACAGCGCATCCCTCAAGCTAGTCGTTTGTACCTGGTGGTTCGTGATTTTGAAGGGGTAGTTCGTAGTCCTCCATTGGTTCTTTTCACCTGGCGCGAAACGAGCCTCATTGTCTCGCCCCACGGGCAACCTGGTGATTCGATCTACGTTGGGCTTCCTACCAAAGAAGAAGCTCGCTTGGTGGTGCGTGAAGCTGGACTCAGTCTTCCTCCCGCTTTGTTGCGGGCTTGATGGCTGAGCTGGAAGACGAAGAGGAGGAGGGCTCTGCTAGAGGGTCAGACTTACCTGAAGAGTTTGACCTGGAGCTCAGTTTTGTGATTTCAGGAATTGAGACCAACTTCAACTACCCAGTGTTGGTGCTGCAAGACGTGATAGACCCGGAGAAGCACTGTGAGTGCGTTGCTGTCACCCGAGTGGACGGGAAATTGCTCCTGGCTGTCCCTGAGAGAGGTTGGCACAAAAAGCGGGTGCATCGAAAAATTGCGCCCTCTGCTCTGACAAAAGCTGTCCGAGTAGTTTGTGCCGGTTGCCCTGCTGCTGCAAGAGACGAGCCTGAAGCTGTTCCCACTTTGAAGGCATGGCTGGGTTTGTTAGACCTACACTGGAAGCCCTGCTCACCAACGAGGCGGAGGCCGGTTTGGTTTTCCCCCTGGATGCGGCGGGCAGCCCGTTTGTGCCCTATGCCCCAGCTCTAGTAGCTGTAGCTCAAGACCACTTTGCCTTCGTCACTGCCTACGAGGGTGGCGAAGCAGGAGAGATGAAGGTGAGAATGGAAAAGCTGGAAGACGGCCTAGCTCAAGTCTTAACCGAGCTAGGAAGACTGCGACAGCCCACAAAAGTGACCGGGCTGGCTGCTACACCAAAGCCGGCCGCAGCCAAGTCTCAGAAGCAAGTGGCCACCGCAGCTGCCCCAGCCGGGCTGAATGCGGCACTCGTACAACAAGCACTGCATGCCGGAGTTTCCCAACAAGCCCTATAGCCGAGGTGAGTGCTCTTTTGGGAGGAGTGCCAGCCAACAAGATGACGGCTGCCGACGCCCCAGACTTCAAGGAGCTCACATCCGACGACGAGGAGGAGGAGCCTACCGCAGGCGCATCTGGATCAGCAGATCCTGTTGGACAAGCAGTGGTGCATCTGTCGAAGATCGTGTCGGAAATGAGAAAGGAGAAGCTGAAAAAGAAAGACAAAGGTCTGGAGTCCATCTTGGATCACGCAGAATCTGGTGCCCCAAGAGATGCCGCTCCCAGCTCCTCCAGTCGCTCGCACATGGCCGCTCTTCGATCTCTGCAGAAGTTGCTCGATCAGCAGCCTCACTTGCTCTATCGCGAGATCGAGAAGTTGATGGCGGAGGATTGGCAGACTGGAGGAGCTATGCCGGGCGTCGCAATGATGCCCACGACGGCTCGTGGCTGGTTGGAGCACAGGAGCAAAATTGGCAACTATGTGGGAGCCATCCGCCCCGCCTGGATTATGGCTGGAGCTTGGGACGACCTCAGACAAGGCAATGCAGACCGCGCTCGAGCACGACTTGCTTTGGGAGTGGCGGCGTACGACCAGCAGGCGTACGATCGAGGCAGTTGGCTGCTGGCCGGGGAGATGAGCCTCGAACATCCTCCTCCATATGGGAGCTTCGGCGCCCACCAGCCTCCAGATGTGTGGGAGACACCTCACACACGCCTCATCGATGGCCGCTGGTTCGACCTGTTGATCAGCAAACTCCGCAGCTTGGCCGACTACCAGGAGAAGAAGGCAAAGCTCAATCCTGGCAAGGGCAAGGCCGAAGAAGGGCAACCGAAAGCAGAACCGACAAAGAAGCCTCAAGCGAAACAAGGCGGCAAAGGGGGAGGAAAGAAAGGAGGAAAAGGGGAGGAGCAAGCTACCCCAACACCTCCGTCTCAGACCACCTCCTAGCGAATGAGGACATTGCTCTGGACGAAGACTGTCGCCCGAAGGAGGCGTTTTCGGAGCCGCATGTGTCTGCTGGCGTTCGAGTACCCGGTGCACGGGCAGAGACTTGCAACGTCAAGCAGCTGTGGAATTCATTGATGAGATGGATTAGTTCTACCTCGTCTTCTTTTTCCCGTTTTTTGAAGTCTTTGCTCAGCACTGCACCGCCTGTTGAGGGTGGTACGACCTCTACCTTGTGGCCTATGCCAGTGCCCTATCCTGCAGTCTGGTCCCACGAAGTTGGAACTGAGGACGGTGCGGCGATCACTAGAGCTCAGCAGAGGGCTGTCAATTTGGTGGTAGCTGCACTTAGCTGGCTGCATATGGGGCGCCCTGGCGTTGCTCCGTCATCCATGTCTCTAGCGGCTTCTTTGTCCAGAAGGCAGTGGCAAGTGGTTAAGCGTTTTGAGAGGCAGATGGAAGATGTGAGTGAGAGTGGAGATATAGATGCGGCCATGATGGGCCGCACCGCTGCCAAGGTAGAAGGTTTGGATGCAATCATCGCGGAGCTGCAGCAGCAGGCTATTGCTTGGAAAGCTGATAGCTATGAGCAGCGTTGGCAAGCACAGGACCGTCGAAACCTGGCGGCAAGGTACAAATCTGGACATCAGCTCCTGGACCCTGGCGTAGTTGTGGGCAAGTTGAAAGTAGGCGTCCCTGCTTTAGCAAAAGAAGTAGATGCCTCTAGGCTGTCAGTTCCCGAAAAGCCTCCAGAGTTTGATCCTGCTGATTTGTTTGGAGAACTTCATGCAACAGTTTATAAAGACCCAGTCAGCCAAGCTATAGCTCCTCATGAAGCTGATATGATGCCTCCCAGAGTTAGAGTACATGCTTCTAGGGATCAAGCTCTTCGTTTCCTGCAGTTCTTGGATGAGCGCCGGCGTCTGGAGCTAGTGCCAGCTGAAAAAGTACGAGAGACGCACCTTTGTGGAGCTTTCGCCTTGACCAAGGACTTAGAGAAAGATCGATTGATACTAGACGCCAGACCTGCAAACATGTTGGAGAGAACCTTGAATGCTTGGACCCGGACTATGGGATCAGTGCAAGCGCTGTTGCAACTTGAGATTCCCCCTGCAATGTCTTTGTATTTTTCTGGGACAGATCTTAGGGATTACTACTACTGTTTTCGGGTTTCATCGAGAAGAGCATGGCGCAACGCTATGAGACTGCCTTTATCACCTGCAGAAGTAGCCGGGCTCAACTGTTTCTCACCTAGCATGAAGCACTACAAGGCACTGTACCCCTGTTTGAGTACCATGGCAATGGGAGACAACAATGCTGTAGAAATGGGTCAAGCTGCTCATGTTAACATTGGGATTCAAATTGGAGCTATCAAACCCAAGGAACTTCTCACAACTCATGGCAGAGCACCTAGGAGCAATATTGCGTGTGGCCTTATTATTGATGATATCATTTTTGCTGAACAGCGAGAGACACCACCTAGTGATGCCGTGCCTTCAGAAGGCGCTCGTCGGCTGCGGGCTATGTGCGCTGAATATGAGCGCCGTCATTTGTTTGCTCACCCTCGCAAGACCTTTGTGGATGAGAACACGGTGGAATTTTGGGGAGCAGCTATGAACGGCTCTTCTGGGTTGGTGAGACCAGCTCCGAAACGACTGGTACCGCTGCTGTCGTTGACTGCAAAAGTGGCCAAGCTTGGTTACGCGTCGGTGGCTCTTCTGGAAGTTCTGGCAGGAGCTTGGGTTTCCGTTCTCCAATTCAGGCGCAGGACGTTGTGTTTGCTGGATGCTATTTATGTGGCTCAGCGAGGTCGGGAGTCGGATGATGTAGTGCGGATCTCTGGACATCTACAAGATGAGCTTTGGTTGCTTGCCGTTTTGGGACCCATTATCTGCACAGACATGAGAGCACAAAGCATTCCTGAAGTTTTTCTTTCTGATGCTGCGGAGGAGGCTCAAGCGGTGGTTGGTTGCCCTGTACCGCAGTTCTTTACAAAAGAGCTGCAAAGGCACTGCCTTACCAGAGGCAGTTGGAGCAAGCTTCTGTCGCCTTGGAAGGTATGGTTGAAGAGTCATGCCCAACTGCCCTTGGAGGACGAACTCCCGGAGGGCGTCCCCCTGGTTTCTCACCCCTTGTGGCTTGAGCTGGCGAAGACCCTGCAGTTTCAGCAAGACATGTTTGTGAGAGTGCGGAAGAAAAAGCACATTAATTTCCTGGAGCTGGAGACCATTTTGCTCTTCGAGCGGAAGCTGGCTCAACGCTATCAGGATGTGCGCTATGTGATGGGTGCGGACAGCCAGGTAGCTCTTGCCTGCTTGGTTAAAGGCAGATCAAGCTCTCCTGCACTTAACCAGTTGTTGCAGAGAAGTTTGGCAACGGCGTTAGGTTGTGGCTTATACGGCAACCTGGGGTTCGTCCCGTCTTTGGCCAACGTGGCTGACGACCCTACCAGGGATCGACCTGTCCGAGCTCCAATTGAAGAAACCCCCACATGGCTGGTCGCCGCACTTGGCGGTGACTTTAGCAAGATGGACAAGTGGCTGGAACGATTGGGGTACGACCCGATGCATGTCGCTGAGTTGCCCTTTTCCGAAGGCACTGAAATCAGTGCCACCGCGTTAGCTAGGGAGTTGGTGCCAGGTCTGCGCGATGTACAGAATCCTGACAGGTTAGACCGTTTTGACAAAGTTTTTTATGAGAAGAAAGCCAACGCTGTTCAGTTGTATAGTGAGCCCAATTGTACAGTAACAGCCGACCAAGACGGTGCTGCTGCATGTAGTTCTGCGTTTTTGGTAGCCGCTGATAGGTCGGGAGTCTCACCTTTGGAGGAACATCAACAAGAGACTATTCAAAATGGGGATCAAAAGGCATGCCAGAGCCAAACAAAAAGTGAAAAGAAGAGGCCAAAAAAGAAGAAGCTGAAGAAGGCCCATACAAAGACTAATCGCTGTTGGTTTGAGCAGGGCACCCCCTCTGCTATAGGTAGGCCAGTTAGACCAGTTTGCCTGCAGAGGCACCCAAAAGTAGGTATAAGCGGACATGCAGCCATGGACAATGAGGAGTCGATGAAGGCTCCGCTGTTGAGCGCAGCAGCCAGAGCAGCTCTGGCCGCTTTCCCTGCTGCACAGTTTTTTGCGCCAGGTGGCAAGCGAGCTCCTGCTGGGTTTCAACCGCAGCGCCGGGGAATCCTCGACTTATATAGTGGAGATGCGGGCGTCGCCCGCGCTCTCAGCCGGAAGTATGGTGTCTGGGTGCTGACCTTTGACTTTGACCATGGGCCAGGGCAAGACCTGCTGAATGAAGAAGTGCAGCAAAAAAATTTTGCTGCGCTGGAAGCGGAGAGTTTCCTAGGAGTAGGTGCTGCCCCGGACTGCCGTCAGAGACACCGAGCACCCTTTTGGCAAGCCTTTTATTTCTGAGAATATGGAAAAGAAGGTACGAGTGGGGAATGCCCATGCTGCTTTTATGCTGCGCATCCTGCAGTGGTGCGAGGAGCATGAATTGCCCTATTGGGCGGAGAACCCGGACGGGAGTTTTCTTTGGTTGCTGCCACCATGGATCCAAACTGGCATTGGGTCTTGCGGCCGTTCTTACAGGTTTGACCAATGCCGATACGGCACTCCATGGAGGAAGAGGACTCGGGTGGCAACCAACACCCGACTTGCTGGCCTGCGCGAGCTTTGCCTGGGCTGTCACAGCCATTTGCACTTGCGTGGGAAGAGCACACAGAATAGTGTTTGCTGGACGAAAGTGGCACAGGTGTATCCCAAGACGCTATGCGAGCGCCTCGCAGATGCACTGGCTGATGCTGGTGGCCTTTTGCCTATGCGCCGCAGGTTAGATACTGCGAGCTGTGCACGCTGCTTGACGGCTCGAGTGGGCGAGGCAAGCCATCCAGGTCCTGCTCGACCTCGAGATCATGGACCTCGTAACCCTCAGCTTCTTCAAGATATGCGCCTTGTTGAACCTCAGACAGCAGCAAGACAAGACAAACTTTGGTTGGAGCTCGAGCAATGGCTACGAGAACGTCTTAGTCCTGACACTCTTAGCCAGCTTTTTCTTTGCCCCGCTCTTGCGGTCAATGTCTTGCAAGCATACGGCATGTATCTGTTTGAGTCTGGACGAAGATTGTACGAGCTGCGGTATACTTTGATTGCTGTCCAAAACAATTTCCCCCACATGCGCATGCTGATGGGGCCGGCTTGGGCAGTTGTCTCAAAGTGGGAGATGGTACAGCCTTTACAACACAGACTCCCTCTCCCTGAATTGCTCTTTAAGGCCATGTTTGTCCTTGCTGCTTTAAAAGGTTGGCATCGTTGGGTTGGCACCCTGCTTCTGGGATACGAAGGCATTGCTCGGATTGGTGAAGTCCTCAAAGCACACAGGTGCGACCTTTTGCTGCCCTCCGACCTGCTGGAGACCGACACTGGGGTTGCTTTTCTTCGAGTACGCCAACCGAAGACCCGTTTTCGAGGTCGAGGCCGGGTTCAACATTTAAAGATTAAAAATCCCCTATTTTTGCCGTTTTTGGAAAGAGTGTTTGGCCAACTAGACCCTTCACTTGCACTGTTTCCTTTGACAGCGGGCATGTTCCGCAAACGATGGGATTGCCTTCTGGATTTGCTGCAAGTGCCTCCACGACATCGACCCACGCCGGGTAGCATTCGTGGAGGTGGTGCTGTTTTGGCGTATCGCAGAGGCGAACCCATAACTCACATTTTGTGGCGGATGCGACTGCTTTCTTTGCCCACTTTGTCTAGTTACTTGCAGGAGCTTGCTGCAGACTCTATGATCACCCATCTTCCTCCTCGAGTGCGACACCGGATCCATCAAGTTGCTACCCTTTTTCCTTTGACCCTGCAGTCCCTGGGCTCAGCCACTGGCGTACAAGCTCGTACCTACGGGGACGGCCTGCTTTAGAAGCGGATGGGGGTACTGTGAAGCCGGCCTACAGCTGCCTGTGATCCATTACGTGTTTGTCACCCAGATGGCTCCTTGTTTGATGCAGCAGAGACCTTACGTGGCTTCCCAGCACCTTTAGACTTTCCACAACTTTGGCAAGCTGAAACAAGACAAAAAGTGAGCGGTGCTGACATGCATGAACCCTTCATGCATTTCCTGCCCCGCTGAAGAAATTGGGGCCCACCGCTCCCCCCCGTGATGGGGGTACCGTGAAGCCGGCCTACAGCTGCCTGTGATCCATTACGTGTTTGTCACCCAGATGGCTCCTTGTTTGATGCAGCAGAGACCTTACGTGGCTTCCCAGCACCTTTAGACTTTCCACAACTTTGGCAAGCTGAAGCAAGACAAAAAGTGAGCGGTGCTGACATGCATGTATATATATATATACACACAAAAGGACTACCTGTAAATTGTTGCGCAAAATCTGGACAGCAACGATATACACATACATGCATAGGTATATACATGTATAGATATGATGTGTGATGATGTGTGTGTGTATATATATATATTTATATGCTACAGCTATCTATAGCTGTACCAACTATTTTATTATGAACAGCTGCATACCAGAGTTTTGATCTATAGCCAAATGGCAGCCCCCTATCGCCTTTGCATAGGAATGCTACGTCCTGGAGAACTTCGGTGCTTGTGTGGCGGCCCCAATCAACTCTATGTGGGATGGCTTGTTCCAACATGTTCCAACGGCTTGGAAATTCCTCTTCTTACATGTGAGGATTGTGAGGGCACAGTGTTGTTTTTGGTTTCTTGAAGAAAGAGAAATCTGATGTGGCAAGAGTTTTTTTAAAATGCCTTGCATTTTGGCAAGTCTTTGACATCCAAGGTGAAGACAGAGCAATTCGGCTCTTGGCCATTGCACCGGATGGCCAGGACCCTTGCCATGTCATTTCGAAACACGTCAAAAAGGCATCAGGCTCTCGACCGGGTTGAACAAACCGTTGGATTGACGATGGAATTGCAAAAGCATTGCAAAGCCGATCTTGAGTTTCTGATGGGACAGCGACGTTTAGCTGGCCTTCGCACTTTCTTCACTGAACCCTGCTCTCCCAACCTTCGGGCTTTGATGATTGGAAGCAGTGACTATGGAGCCAAGCAGTTTGAGGATTCTCTTCACTACCTTGGCCGCTTCTTTTTGGTCACTGCGAAATCAAATAGACGGATAAACTGTTCCGTGCTGTTCCCTTTTCAAAGGCTACTTTTATGGCAGAGTCGAAACGATTTCAGGGTGAGTCTGGATTCAGAGCCCAGCTTTCGATCTGCTTAGATTGGTTTGCTTCGCAGTGATGAACTGGTGGCGGAGCATGAAGAGGAGGCAAGGAATTCCTTCGGATGCTGGCTTCGGGTGATTGCATGCACTGCTCTTCAGAGATTTTGAACTCCACTCATAGCATCTCATAGCTTGTGGAAAATTTGCTGTCTTTTTTGTTACTCCACTGGAGTTATCCCAGAATTTGTTTCAGGTGATTTTCTTCTTCAGCACAGTTTTTCACTGTATCACCAGGTCCTGGCTGCTGTGATGCACTGGCACCGCAGCGGGCCCAACCGGGATGATGCCACTGCTGCCGGGGGACTTGGCGGCAGTCGCGTTGTGGATCCTAATTGGGTTCTGACTTTTCCTTTCTAGGAAATCCGAATTTGGACTGCATGTGATAGGCTGGATGAATTGATTTACAATCCCGGGTACAACTGGCAGGGGGGTCCCTATAAATTGCTCCATGCTGAACCTACCAGCGGCAGCACCGCCAGTTCCAGGCCCTTCTGCAGATGGTGCGCTTTCCTTTGCTGTCTGCTGAAGCACTGCAAGGTCATTGACAAAACTCTGCCTTGCGAAGATGGGAAGGAAGTAGATCCCGATATATACTGTATATATATATATATATGTGTAATGTAGTTATATATATATATATGAATTTATAGTTATATATAATTATTTGTAATTATATGTATATATATATATACACGTATAGAGAGTCCCATTAATCCCGACCTTCTTAATTGTCACCTTGTTTGTATGTGCTGCTCCACATCCTGGATCACTCTTTCCCAGCAGGTCTGGGCAGCCGAGAAGGCCTAGAGGGCACCTGGCGGTAGTGGTACCACCAGGGACAAGCGCCTGGCTGCCATGATCCTACCGTGTCAATGGCCGTATGGAAATGTATGGAACCCCGAAGCCTGAACATCTCCGGGCCAAAAATGGACCATGACCAGGCCTCACTGGCCTGCCAGGTGTTGCAACTTGGCTTCAATGATTCGAAGAAAATGGCTACCTTGAACAAGGTGGAATGGAAGGTGGACTGGTTGATATGGCTTTGTCCCAAAAATGAGGCACACCCCACTTATCCCCCACTTATCCCCGATTTATCCCGATTTTTTTCACCATTTCAACTGCTTGGATCTTAGGGGTACCGAATTTTGGACCCAAAAACACCCAGCTGGGAGCTGAGGTGATGTCTCGACTCGCTGCAGCTGCTTTGAAGATCCACCACGGCATGCAGAGTTCGGGTCCTTGCTTTGCGCTTGGTGCGGTTTGCTTAAAGGGTCTAAATGAAACCGTGGTTTTACCATCCTGTTACCGGGGGGCCTTCTGCAAATGTTTGCTTGACATTGTTGAACATGTTTAACCGATTTCTGGAACGCTTGAATTAAGAAGGACACATACTGAGGACATGAGCCAGACATTCACAAGTTCGAGGAGAGGATTTGGGAGCAATTTCCACGATGGTGCCAATGGTGCCAACATGTTAGACAAATATCTCCCTGCTTGAGGTGATTTGAGAGAGCGACCAGACAGCCACGAGGAGGCGGCCGGCTTTGAAAGCACGTCGTCGTCGGTGGTGATGGTGGTGGTGAAGCTTGTGCAGACACCATTTCACAGCCTTGTATTGACAGAGTGCTCAAGATTTGAAACCCTTGATAACTTAGTTTTGTGACCTTTTCGCACCTCTTTTCAACCCTGCAACTGCAACAGCAGTTGATGATCCATTTTTCCGAGCAAACATGAAGCAACAATGGGATGGCTCCTTTTCTACATTTTTCCACATCTTCAATCATCGAGATCTAGAGGCCTCCTTCATGAAGTCGGTCAAGCGGCGAAATTCCTACCCGCATTGGTCGGAGCCGCAGGGATAGAACCCTGAGAGATCATATCCGAAGGATATGTATACTGTATATATATATATACATATATATATATATGTATACATAGGTGGTACACTATGTCTATTATTCCAAGCAAGGCCTCCATCCAATTTTCTTAAGCGTCTTAAGCCAGTCTTAGCAAGAATGAGAAGATGTGACTAGACTATTCCTATGCCTCAAAGTGTCAGTCTGCTGAGGTGGGCTGATTTTGGCTGCTCCCTGCGGGGTGGTGTTGTCATAGCTGAGCGCAGTGGGCAATTTGGCGAGGCAGATCAGACAATCATTGTGCTCTATGTGCACGTGGGTTGTTGGAGATTGGAGATGTAAACTTTTTGGATTTAAGTTTTTCTTCAGACATCTGGATTTGTGAATGGCTGCCATTGGGCTTTGTCTGAAAATGGTCCAAAAAAAAGGCGAATTCCTATGGAGTATCATGGTTCTCCTGATGTTCACCATTAAGCACTTCGATTCCTGATCTTCACCGTTATTCACCATTAAGCATATTGATTCCTGATTTTCACGTATTTTCACCATGAAAAGTAGAAAATTCGCAAAAGTCCAATGTATTAATTCGATTCTTGGTAATTCTTTGGATGTTTTGAGGCGATTTTTGGGAAGAAAGCGACCTGTCTTAGGGCGAGTTGGAGCCCTGGGCAGTGCACATCCACGACCAGTCGCTATACATCATTGATGGCCTGGGTCTTGGGGGTTTCCTAAAATGGTGGAATATGGTGGACCCCAAAATCATCCCAAAATTGGTTATTATCATCTGAAAAATCAATGGTTTGGGGTATCTATATCTGAGGAGCCCCCATATGCCATAATCAAAAGATGAATGATGTGTGATTATGTAAATGATGTAGCCATTTTGGGTGATCGGGGGATGGTCATATGAAAGTCAGTGGGGTCATGCTCACTACGTGACATGTCAGGGTCATGCTCACTACGTGACATGTCACCACTTGCTTGTATGAAAGGCCTCGCAATCATTTGGGTTCACAAGGGCCCTTGAAGCCAATCACGGCTTGGCGAAACGGAGAAATAGAGTGGAGTGATTTGGTGTTGTGGTGAGGGATTAATAACCCCTATACAACTGACGGTATTCGCTGCCGTAATTTCATGGTAGCGGAGCAGGAGATCTGTGACCTGCTTCCGCGCTCGACCTCGCGGTCTTTGTGAGGACATTTTGTCCTATCCTGGAAACTGAGGCCTTTCGGCCAATCTGGTGGCCACCAACATGGATGGTGGCAAAGACGCACTGAGGGATGTTTCATTTGATGGAAAACCCTCAGGGTACCGTGACTTTCGTCGCAAGACATTGCTGGCGATCGCTGGGTTGGAGGACAAGCATGCACACCTAGCAGGTCCCCGACTCCTTTCGCGACTGAGTGGTGAAGCCTGGCGTGCCACTGAGCACCTTAACATTTCTCAGTTGAGATCGCCTGATGGTTTCATGGTTGTGATCAAAGCACTTGATGAGCATTATAAATTCCTGCCTGAGACAGAGTTACATGAGAGCATAGATGAGTTTCTTTTCGCACTGAAACGTCGACAAGGTGAAGGAGCCACTGCCTTTGCAAGTAGGTTTAGAACTCAGCTTGCCAGAGTTGAAACACTGATCAGCCAGGAACGTGAAATGACTCGTTCCAAGCGCCGTCGCACAACTGAAAAGCCTGGAGACATCCCACCCGTGGATGAGCTGTATGAGTCCGAGTTGGAAGAAACTGCATCGGAAGGAGCAGGAACCGAACATCCTGCTGAACCTGCCAGACCCGAAGCTGAGCCGACCAGTGGCACAGCTGATGCATCCGAAGCTGCTCCACCTGCAGCTGAGCCTGGCCAGCCGGCCAGAGGCCCTGGAACTGCATCCGTCACCAGTTCAAATAGGTCTCGCAAGAAACAGCATAGCTCTTATGGCTCTTATGAGAAAGACTGGACAAAGGCCCAGGCCAAAATGCAGCAGATGCTTGGAACCTTGGAGATGGGGCATGTCAAGCCCAACCAATATTTCCTCAATCTGTCCTTGGCCATTTGTTCATGCGTAAGTATGGTCTTTCCCGAGAGCAACGTGCCCAAGTAGTTCGCTCGACAAATGGATCCTCCAGGTTCATCGATGTTGAACGAATCTTGAGAGCATCGGACTTGGAAGAAAGCCACAAGTCCGAAGACCGTAGACCTCAACGTCCGAGTCGTCGGGAAGCCTATGCAGTTCAAGAACATGTCCATGCAGTAGAACAAAGTGATTCTTCCAGCCTTGCAGCCGTAGATACTGATGATTCCATGTCCAATGACGACGTCATGGCCGTCGACCAAATGGATTCCAGTGAAGAAGAGTTTCAAAATGAATTGCAAGAAGTTTATGAGTTGCAAAGGAAGTCAAAAGAGAAGTTCCGTAAGTCATTCAAGACTTACAAAGATACGAAGAAGAGAGTCAAAGAACTGAAGAGGAGCAGACAGCCATACTATCCTGTAGTCGCCTTGACACAGCCTCAGGATCAGAGTCAGCCCTCGCAGTCTTCTCAGAACCAAGCACCTTTGCAAAAGTCCAACTTCAAGTATGACAAGAAATCATCGAGCAAGCCTTATGTCAAGGGTAAGAAAGATGGCGGCCGTCCTTCCAAGAAGGAAGAAGCAAACATGACCGAGTCTGTGCTGGTCAGTTCATTTGCATACATGGTAGAAGCCTCTCCAAGTTTTGCAACTGCAGCCAACACATGGACCTCCGAAGAAGTTTTGCTTGCAAGTATTCCTGAAGGTCATGCAATTTTGGATACGGGTTGCACAACGTCAGTCATAGGAAGTGACACAGCAGCCAAGTTTCAGGAGTTCTTGAGACGCCGCAACTTGCCTCAGCCTGCAGAATGTGATTTGCCTCCGGTTGAACTAAAAGGGTTTCAAGGTGGTAAGGTCGAAACGACCACTGGACTTCGTTGGCATGTCAAGCTGGGATCTTTGTGGGGGTCAGTCACTACGTACGTTGTGCCTGGTCAGACACCATTTCTGTTGTCGCGCAGAGTCCTGGAAGGTATGAAGGCCAAACTTGACCTCGGCCAAAAGTCCATTACAAGTGAGCACCATGGTATGTTCAATGTGCCGTTACGGCAAGCTGCCAATGGTCACTTCTTGATGCCGCTGTACGAGATTCCCAATGATTTCCATGTAGAAGAATCACAGCTTGCAGAATCGATGATTCGTGCTGACGCCCAGCCATGTCAGCCTGAGTATGAGCCCAATGATGCAGAAGCTGCCGAAACTCCAACGCCATCCGAGCCTTTGCAGAGCCCTGGCCCATCCGAGGACCAGTGTGTAGTTGAAATCAAAAGGGATAAGGGTAAGCCCACCAAAAATGGTAAGATAACTACAGGGGATAGGCGTAGAGCATTCCAGCACATAGCAAAGAACACAAAGAATGGAATTGTAGATGTCCAGAAGTTTCAAGAAGAATTCAAAATCATCTATGGAAATTCAGGTTTAGAGGTTTCACATGCCATGATAGCATATAAGCCTAAGCTTGAGAGAGTTCCCACGGAACTTGCAGACGGTGAAATCCAGCAATCCATATTGACCTTGACCAGAGAAGGTGAGTTTTCTGTATCTCCTTGGTCAATCCGCCCTGCAGGATCCACCAGATGCCGTGTCCCACATGTGAGCATAGCCATGTTTGCATATCGCCCCGTGACATCCGAGATGTCAGCACAGCCAAAAGCCACCCGGTCAGCCGACCGTAATGCTGAGCCATGTTGCTATTGTTGTAATGAAGTTGAACATGATCACGGGACTCATGATAATGGGGACAATGGGAAAGATGATTTAGAAATGTTGTATGAAGAAATGGACTGGTTGGACATCAACACTGAACCAATCCCAAAGGAAACGCAGGAAATGTTGCTTGCTTCCATGACGTCTTTACGTCGCACACAAGCTCAGTTGGTCATGACCAGAGTTCATGAGGAGCCTGAAGCGGTTCGTCGCGAGCTCAGTGAATGGTTAGGCCCACAAAGCACAGCCTTGGACCAAAACGTCCAATTCCTGGAAGTTTTCACAGGTAAAGCACCTCTTGCAAAACGGGTTGAAGAGAAACTTCAAGTGCCAAGCATTCGAATCGGTTTAGAATATGGTCATAACCTTGATCAACTCAAAGACCGTAGGATGCTTATGACCCTTATTGCATATGTCAGGCCACGTCATGTCTGGTTTTCATTTCCTTGTGGATGTTGGGGACCATGGAGCCGTTTTAACATGTCAAAAGGAGGTTCTTGCCGTGAAAAGATTGTTGCTCAGAGGGCGAAAGCCCGACGACACCTGCATGCGGTCACCGAAGCCTGGGCACTCCAAACAGCCCTTGGAGGACACTGTCATTGTGAAAACCCCTTAACCAGTGAAGCTTGGGGAGAACTTTGTCTAGGAGAAGTATATGACATTCGTGTTGACCAATGTGCCTTGGGTCTTCGTTGTCCAAAAACTCGGTTGCCAGTCCTCAAGCCGACCCGACTGGTCACCTCTCAGCGTAGTTTTGCCGAAGGCATGCAGCAGTATCGATGTGATCACCGCCATCAACATGGACATCTGGAGGGTAAGTATAAGGGGAGAAACCTGTCTAGCATAGCTGAAACTTACCCCACAAAATTCTGCAATGTTGTGTCCGAACTGATTGTCCAAGATGTCCAGCAGAACGACATGCCTCCAGCCAGCACTCAAGAGTATGTCTATGCGTTGGACGACGATGAGCTTGCAGAAGATATGCCAGTTGAAGCACCAGCCGGTGACGCACAGAAGCAACAAGTTGAGAAAACAGCACGAGCAAAACAAATTGTGATGAAACTTCACATCAACACTGGACATGCATCACCGGAGCAGATGATGCGCCTGGCAAATCGTTGTCATTCATCAGACACTGTCAAAGATGCCATCCGCCATTTTAAATGTTCTGTTTGTGAAGAACTTAAGTTGCCTACTTTGAGACGCAGTGCCACGATGCCTCATGCAGACCAGCCAAACCAAATAGTTGGGGTAGACTATGTCCAAGTAGAACTTAAAAGGGATGAAGAAAATGGGGATATGGTAGAACGTAAGTTTAATGTCTTGACCTGCGTGTGTCTGGGAACTGACTTTTGCCAGCAGATTGTCGTGCCAGGATTCGGCCAGGGCAATCTCTCCAAAGCGTTTCATGCAGTTTGGACCCGTCCGTATGGTGCACCTAAGACAGTTTACATGGACCCTCAACAAACCAATTTGTCAAAGGACTTTCAAGCTTATTTGCGCCATTATGGAATCAACCTATTGCATTGTGCCGCCGACAGCCATTGGCAGATTGGCCGTGTAGAGATTGCCAACCGTGTCTTGAGAGACATGGCACGTAGAACTTGGAGGACAACCAGCCGTCCTGTTGAAGAAGTGATTGAAGCATGTTCCAGCGTAAGAAACCAACTGCTGAGAAAATCAGGATTCAGCCCTGCCCAATGGTTCTTAGGACAAGACACACGTCATGCCGGTTGGTTGATAGATGTCGAGGCTCAGGAAAACCCTGCAGTACAGTCTCAGATCATCACCGATCCATCCTTTCAAGCCAAAATGCACCTTCGTGAGGATGCAGCCAGAGCCTTCCTTGAGGCTCATGCTAAGGATGTTTGGCGTAGAGCCATTGCAAGTCGCAACAGGCCATTACGAGGTCCATACATGGTTGGTCAGTTAGTGTACATGTTCCGTAGGAGGGGCAAAGGTCAACTGACAACACGTAATGGTTTCTGGAATGGTCCTGGTAGGGTAATCGGTGTCGAAAGTTCCACAGGACACCATGTACCAAGAATAGTATGGGTTTCATGGAATGGATTTATCTACAAGTGTTCACCTGAAGGATTACGTCCAGTTCCAGAAGATGAAAGTGAATTCCGTCGTCTTGCCAAACAATTGTCAGAAGGTAGGTTGCATCCGGAAGCCGAAGCTGCAGAGCAGAACTTGCGTGAAAAAGCTGGCCAGTTTCATGACCTGACGCAAGAACTACCACCTGATGATAATGACTTTGAACTAGAAGATGATGTACAGGAAGAGCCTGATGATGACATGGGAGGGGATGACAATAACGATGATGATGATGATAACCCCCCTAGACGGAAATCCACCAAACGTCCTAACTTGGAGGGCGATGATGGGCTCCCTGCCCCCCGAAAAATCCGTGTTCGTTTCAACCGATCCCCAGAGTATTGGCAGAAACGTAGTAGAGGGACGCCACCATTAGGTCCAATCCAAGAGGGCGATGAACCCACTGTCTTGACACAAATTCCTGAAGAGCCACCGGCTCACCGCAGAAAACTAAATGATGGGCAACCCGCTGAAGATGAACACCCATATGAGCCAACAACCCCAGCTCATTCACCTAGAAATGAAGTAGATGAATCAATGGAACCCCAAGAACAGCCATCCTCAGTAGCTGTTGAGCCGTCAGAAGTGCCTGAAGCTGCAGCATCAACAGCAGATGCACCGCCAGCCGAAGCCGCAGAGCCTTCAGCTCCCAGCCTTCCTCCGCATGAGGTGCCAGTACCAAATGATGATGAAGACCTTCTGGTCTCTGGTAAAAGGTGGAACAGGTTCTTGAGGTATCCCTGGATGTGTTTGCAACAGATGTGTGTGACGATTCCCATTTCCTATGGGGAGTACTTGATGAGTGTTTCATGGCAACCCCTGCAGCAGCCAAACAACGCAGGGTAGAAGTAAATTTCCGGAAGTTGAATGACCATGACAAAAAGTTGTTTGAAAAAGCCATGCAAAAGGAGTGGAACTCATGGGTAGAAAACAAGGTCACCACTATTTGTAAATCCAAGGGAATCCCAATTGATAGAATAATAAAAGCTAGGTGGGTGTTGGTATGGAAAAAGTCTTCAGATCCCGATGAAAAGCAGCAAACCCCGAAGGCTAGGCTAGTTTTGGTGGGTTGGCAGGATCCAGAGTTGGGTCGAATTGCCACGGATAGCCCCACGCTCCGAAAGGAATCCAAAAGTTTAGTACTTTCTCTGTGCGCAGCCATGCACTGGAAGTTGTGGGGAGCCGACATCAAAACGGCGTTCTTGTCGGGTGATCCTTCGAATCGGGAAATCTACTTTCGTCCCCCACCTGAGATTAGACAATGGATGAAACTTGATGAAGGGGATCTCATGAAATTGGAAAAAGCAGCATATGGGTTAGCAGAAGCGCCCCGAGCATGGTTCTTACGATTAACCCGAGAAATGAATGCTGTAGGACTTTCCCAATCCAAACTAGATCCATGTCTTTTTGTTTTAAGGAAAAAGGGAAAACTGTGTGGGATTTGTGGAATACATGTTGACGATATTCTAGGAGGAGGAACAAAAGAGATGGATGAAGTTCTTTCCCAACTCAAAAGCAAGTTGCCATTTGGGGATTATCGCACTTTCACAATCCGATACACGGGGGTAGAAATCCGACAGAACCCATCGAACTATAGCATAGAAGTTGGCCAGGAGTCCTATATAGAAGGGTTGAACCAGGTAGCAACTAAGCCACTGGGTAGTGCTGGCACCGCGCTGTCCAATCCAAGCCTTTTGAGGCAGTGCGCAGGACAGTTAGCCTGGGTAGCAAATTCAACTCGGCCAGATCAGGCGTTCCTGTCGTCTTACTTGCAGGGCATGCAGGACAAAGGAACCGTGTCCCATGTGCAGCTTTACAACAAGGCAGTCCGTGAGATGAAGGAAAATAAGATTTGCCTCAAATTCCCTAGTGATGTTCCCATCAAAGACTGGCGCATCATGGCCATAAGTGATGCTGGTTGGGGTACTAGAGGAAACGGTGAGTCTCAAGGTGGATACTTGTTGTGCCTGGTAGCCAGTCCCATGCTTCAGCAGAAGCCTGCACGATGTTGGATCGTTGATTGGTCGTCAAAGAAATTGCGCCGTGCAGTTCGTTCATCAGTAGCAGCAGAAACTCTAGCAGGACAGAATGGTCTGGATGCCATAGAGATGTTCCAAGCACTAATGGCTGAAACAATAGATGGAATATCCCCAAAGGAGTTTCGTAATCTCAAGCCTCAACATCCAGCTGCACTTGTAGTGGATTCAAAAGGGTTTTACGATGCTGTCACAAGAAGTTGCTGCAGTCAATCCATTTCAGTTGAACGTAGGCTTCAAATTGATTATACCATTGCTAAGGAAACTATGGAGAATCAAAACATAATAGCCTTTTGGATCAACAACTTGAGAATGGCCGCAGATGTGCTTACCAAACTCAAAGCAGACAATCGTCCCCTCTTTGATTTACTCAAAAACTGGATGTACCATATCAAACCATGCACCGAGTCAGGCAGAAAAGAGAAGGCAAAAGGGAACCCTGGCATTTTGCCAGCACAATAGCTACTGCAATCCAAGAGAGCCTCGCCAGTCGTTAGCATCCACCATGCATGTATAGTGTATAATAACCATGGGGAAATCGATAGGTCTGGGCCCTAATAACCTTGTGAATATGGCTGATAACCTTAAGGGTAATTTTCCAAGTTTTTGCAAGCCAGTTGTACAGTGCCGCCTGTTTTTGCAGCGTCTCTTCATGAGCGCAGCTTTTTGGAAATTCAGTCAGACTTCCGACTCCGCCGATCTTAGCTGATTTGTAGCCTAGATGTCCGGCCGCATGTCGAAGCTTTCGAAGACCGATTCCACCGGCCCTTTGTCTGAGGTGGAAGTCAGCCGTTGTGCCGAACTGGTTCATCGAGCCATCGTGCATGAGCAGGGATGGCGCCTTGTTCAAGCGGTTGGCCGCCACATTCATGGCCGTGGCACCAAGGTTCATGTCCAAGACTTGCTTGACAAAGTCCAACAAGGCATGAGTGATGCCTCGAAGCGCCGTCTGGATACCGATTCAGAGTGGGAGGCCCTGACAGAGCAATGTGGAACGGAGCCCCGTGATGAGGATCCGAGCCTTGACTTCGCAGAGGGCTACAAGTCACCCGTGCAGAAGCCGTGCGCTTCTGGTGCTCCTATGGCGTCATACGCACCCGCTGGAGGTCAGGTGGTCATTCCCCTGCCGCCCGGTGTGCAGAATGTGAATGAGTGGGGCCGCACGATTATCAAGATGAAGAAATACAGTGACGAGAACATCACCTATGATGAGCTCATCTACCGTGCGACCAACTGCACAGAGGCAGCCCGCTACATTCAGTGGATCCGATCCAATTACACGCCTGCCAATGAAGACATTGAGAAGTGCAAGAAGACCCAAGCGGTTGATTTTGCTTTGTACCTGAAGAAGATCAAGTGGCAGCGTCAGGAAACCTCGGAATTCACTCGATGCCTGAAGTGAAGCGTTGAGACAAGGAAGCATGAATGATGGCTGAAATGATTTTCTCAGCCTGAGGGCGTATGAAAGTCAGTGGGGTCATGCTCACTACGTGACATGTCAGGGTCATGCTCACTACGTGACATGTCACCACTTGCTTGTATGAAAGGCCTCGCAATCATTTGGGTTCACAAGGGCCCTTGAAGCCAATCACGGCTTGGCGAAACGGAGAAATAGAGTGGAGTGATTTGGTGTTGTGGTGAGGGATTAATAACCCCTATACAACTGACGGTATTCGCTGCCGTAACTTCAGTCATGAACCCATTGACAGGATTACCAGTTATGTTTGGATGCCCATGGTGGGACGGATGACCATAAACCATCCATGTTTTGACCATGGCACCATGATATTTTGATCACCATCATAGCAATATTGACAATAAGAAGACTTAACAATTCAACAATCGCATTTATTGCACACACAAGACACTACAGATGACAATAATTAATGATGATGAAATGATGATCATGATCTCGGAACATCCTGGTGGCTTTGATGAATGTGACTACCACCAGCTGGTTTTTTGCTGTGCTTGTGGATGTACATTACCAGCATCCGGAACAGATACATTACCACCATAAGTGGACTTAGAGTTGATCAAGATTGCGTTCATGCTGTGTGAATGTTTCGCTCAGTGTACGAAGTAGCTCTGATTTTGCAAGACCCGAAAAAGTGTAAGTCTACACCTGAACATTGAATGGGAATGCACGCGATCGTTCCAAACCAGGGCGAGAGCCGTGCTGCGTGCTACAGGCAAGTGAGTTCATTCTGAATGGGATGATTTGAATTGATTTGACAGTTATGGAGGAGTGCCAAACAGGAAGGTGGTCGAAGTCAACGCACACAGAAACCATGACTCCACCATGACCCCACCTCCCCTAGCTCGCCAGCGTCGCCAGTGGCCGTTGGGCGCTCCATCTGGCCGTGTGGTGGTAGGCACTGGCAGCACGTTTGGACCTCAGAGCTTAAACAGGAGCGACTGTTGCAGGAGATGGAAATGGATTTTTTCAATGGTCTTATTATGGAGTTTCATTTGATTTGATATTGTCATATATTGTCACTTGTCACTTGGTATACTTGGTACTGTAAAGGTTGTATTTGAACTTGTCAACTTTTCGGCCAATTCTGTTGAAATATTACAGAGGAGGAAGAGGTTTCACAGCATTGATGCTGCGAGCAGAAGTGGAAAGAACACTTAGCCAAGAAGGTCTTGGAAGAGTTGTAATAGATTCGGAATGGATACAAAGATACCCTAGGCCAAAAGTTTAAAGACATGTGCAGAATGGCGTAAGAAGGTTTAGGGAGCTTTGCCGACGGAGCATGTTTCAGGATGGGAAACACCCAGCAAAGCAATCTGCACAAACGCTTGCACGTTGAGGCTGAATGGAGTGAACGACTTCTCTGTGCCGGGCTGACATGGGAGGTGACGGGCATGATTTGTCCATTGCTTTGGTTAAGAGGAAACAGTTATCAATTGTTCTCAACAAATGCAGCTTGGACTTTGAGTCATTACAACATGCACCCCTTATGAAAAGCATCCCTGCAGGGTTGAAGCACTTGGGACCCCATGGGGCTGCTTTCAGGATCTTCAGGCAACAGTAAGTAAATATTGTAATTGTATTTGACAAAAATTGTTCGGCAAATTCTTTATTCTTTCGTAAGGCAGCACATCCCTGCAGGCCCCCCGAATGTACCAAGGATATCATTGACATCGCAATCGATGCGAATGGGGACCTCTTTGCAGGGAGGCCGAAAAGCAGGAGGTTGTCAAAATTTGGAGAATTGAGTGATATGGCTATGGATCAATACCTATAGATACATTTTTAGCGGGATGAACATCCATAAATCCCAGCTATTTTGATGTGAACTACAGGGGTACTATTGGTTTTGACACACTGCCATATGTTCCCCCATGCTATATTTATCATGTCCCCAAGATCAACATTTGAGGTTATGTGTTTGTTTGAAAACAATACATGAAATCATCGGGAAGGGTTGCGGGATGGACAGCGGCTCCAAAATTTGAGACAACCCCAAATTCCCCATTTGGCTGGTCCAAGTACATGTGGTTGAAAGTGGGTTGTACCCTACATGCGTTGCTTTATCATCATCGTTTCCATTTCCAACAACGTAAAATGTTGCTTTATTGCAGAAACGCCAACTTTATCATATCTTCATCCAACAAGTAACCCATCCTTGGAGAGAACCATGATTTTTGGGAGCCAAGGTCCTCGACGGACAGCACGGCCGCATCGTGAGGACGGCACTGGATGAAAAATCCGGTCCCATGAAATGTGTAAACGTAAACACATGGACATTTCAATGGGAACATTGTGGGAAAATATATGATGGAAAATCATGGGAAAAAAATTGTAAATATACGGAAAAATGGGAAATTCTCTACAAATGGAATGTCATAGTTGGGAAAATCATTGAGAATCAAACGGGGAATACCATGTTCAACACATTGAAGTCAATTTATGTTTTAGGAATCTCCATACTTAATCTCCTGATTTGATTGACCAGAACTTATCTCACAGGATTGACAACTGCCATGCTTATTGCTTGTGCGGGGCATACGGGAAACCATTTGATGAAATGTGATCGTTAACAATGTTAATGATTTGCTACTTTTTGGCAATCCGCCCAGATCTAGTCAACCAAGGTCAGAGTTTAGATCAGTTAGTATAATACAGTAATTGGCTAGCTACCACCCGAATATGATCTATTTTTCTTTTTCGGGGACGTTTGAAATTGCAGGGTGAAATGCCGAACTTCAGGTGCTGTGTTTTCGTTCAAATCCTTTTGAGGATCCGCGATGGTGTTGGAGAGGTTGTCGGCGATGGGTGTCTTTCATTGGATGTGGGCACCCGCGCTTTGTACATAGGCCTTGGGCTTAGGGATGTGATTGGTGTTTGGAACCCGATTTGTGAAACATGAGTTGGCGTAACTCACGGTAGAGACTGAGCTTCAATGACTAGCCTCGCCTCAAGTAGGCTTGTGCTAAGGAAACCCATAGATACTGCTGTGGTCTCTGGAGGCAGTGATGGCTCCATCTACTTCATTGATGAAGGTGGCTCCAGGGTGCAGAGGCACTGGATCATGCTGCCTTCTTTTCCGGAGCTTTGCTTTGGGAATGGGACAAATATCATTGAATACCTGTAGTACCCAATATTCGGGGGTATCCAACGAGCATTTTTGGTATTGAAAAATAGGGTACCTGGTTACCTGGGTTAGGGTTTTGACCTAGAACAGATTCATGCCAACAGCCCGGAGTGCACCTTACCACCTTGCTCGGTGGATTCTGCCGCGATGCAGGTACTACAAAGGTATTACCGCACCGGTGGCGGGTGGTGCCGACTCGGGTGATCAACCCCATCAGTTGGAGGCCCCCTTTGAGCAGGGCCCTTTGCAGCTGAGTTGCTGTGGGATCGTGACGTTTTGAGTATGAACTGATCGGCCTTAACCTAAGCTCTTTGGACTAGCTGGAGGGAAGTGTTTGACCAGGATGCGGAAGACATATTTGTCACCAAAGAAGGCAGGGTCTTCAGGAAAGTGATGCTTACACCTTTGCCAACTGTGGAGGTATCGGCAGCGAAACTAACTTGGAATGCAAACTGGAACCATGGTGATAAAGGTGATATAGGTGTCTCATGGTGTCTCATGGTGTCTCTGAACCCGAAGATTGCGACAAAGCTGCATTGGGTTGACACTAGCGGGTCTGACTCGCGCTGTCCAGGTGTGCTCTATGTGTCAGACAGTGGCAACAATCGCATCCAGAAGTGGGGCATCTTGGATTTGTCTTTCTGAAGATTTGCTACTCCCTCCAGAGGTGCTCAGACTATGTGTCGCTTTGTACTGCATCCAGTGCGCCGAGGTGGCTTCCAGGGGCGCACTCTGCTGTGACAGTGGCAGGGGGCAATGGCAAAGGCTCTCGTTTGGGGCCCAGATGTTGGTCCTTTTGTCCAGCCGTCAGCCCCAACAGGGACACAGCAACAGGATGTCGCACTGAGGCTTGGATCAGTTGCAGCATCCCGTGGGACTTCATGTGACTGAGGAGACTGATGCTGGTGAGGCTTTCTGTACATATATAATTATGATTGATTTTGTATATAATATACTGTACATGCGTATATATATATGATGTATGTATGTATATGGATTGAATCATATTGTTTATGTTTATGAGCTCACAATTCACATGTCAGATCGACCAAGAACAACATTTGGTGCATTTAGCATCAACCAGTTTTGAAATAGCCAATCTTGACCCAGACCCCGTTTTTCAAAGCTGCTGGAAGTACATATTCTCTTTTTTAGTGGGAAGGCAGATTTGCATCTGCAGGATTCTACCATCTACATCGCTGACTACCAGAATCACCGAGTCATGAAGTGGAAAGAAGGCTTATCTTCAGCTGCACCCTGTGGGTTTGGGCAACAGTCTAGATTCCAGATCACAACTACAGGATACCCTGATTCCCTTCTAAAGTAGATAGATGGCTATGACCGCTATACCAAAAAATAATTGACCCCAGCACTTGGATGGTTCAATCCTCAAACTGACGCAGTTTTTCATCGGAGCCATTTCAAGATTTTTCCAAATTTCTACCAAGACCGCCAAAGAGCATCTACAATTTCTCACAAATTTGGATGATTTTTCCTGGTTCTTCCACACATTTTAAGCTGTCGATATGAAGATCCTGAGATCTTGAGAGGCTGGCAATATGGCTTGGTGGTAGCGGGAGGACATGGTGTAGATGCCGGCCTCCACCAGGCGCGGACTTGAAAACAAGGATTCTCCTGTCACTTTTCTCGGTGATTTTGAGATGACTTCTGAGGTCACTTTTCTATCAGAAATCCAAAAGAGAACTTGAAAATTGTGGAAATCTTATGGCGAAGTCATGGAAAATCTTTGCATCTTGGTTTTCTGCAATTTTTCCCTATGACTAACGTAGTGAGGAAAGTCAACAGGGCCCTATGCGTCCCCAAGTTTGAAACAGAGCTTGTTTCCCCATGTGACGTGACACGTCAGTGACCATTCAAAATGGCTCTCAGCTGAATCAGTGGCAGTTATTCTCACTTCAGATCAAGGTTGTTGATCTCTTAAGGTCAAACCAATTTTACAATTCAAAGATGTGAAGTCGGACTGGACACACTCATATCCACTGACACAGGCATGAATCACTGAGGAAAGTTCAAAGTTGTTGAACACCAATGGAATGTCACCTCAGCTTAGTCTGTTCGGGAGAACAGTGCTGTGCCAAAGCAACAGCGTTTATTTTCACGCGGGTTGAGAACATGGTTGACACCCTGGTGACAGAGATGTCGTTGCCCCAGTGCTTTGGAATTGTGGAGATTGTGGTGATGTCCAAAGATGTTGCGGCCGATGAAGTGCCATACTGGTTGAATGGCCTTTGTTGAAGTGACCAGTGAAAACAAATATGCCATATTGGCTGGACAATGGAGGCCACTCTACTCTTGTACTCTGATGTGGACTCACTTGCTTTTAGCGCAAGCATATCTAATATGATCATATTTGACTTCAGCTGGTTTCATGCCGGCACTATTGTTTTCTGTGGTACCCTGATCATGGCATTCCGTCCAGTGTGACCTTCAATGCTTTGGCACTTGAGGTCAGAGGACGAGTCTGTAGGCGAGTCTTGGGGTTTGTACCTGTCTACTAGCCCACAGCAGCCAGAGGGTTTGACCGATAGACTCTTGCATTTTGTGAGTCTGACCATATTATTAATTTCTGCTTCCGCATGCTCGGGGGACCAATGCCACAACTTTGTTGCAACAGTAGGTCCTTTCACATGCGGGCCAAAACTATGTTTGTGACAGGCTCTGAGGAGATTGGAGTAGCGAACTCAGAGACGGCCGTTGCAGAGGTGGACGTCAGCTGTCTGCCTTAAACGCCCACAGCTCAGGTGGAAGTTCCGATGGATGTTGTCTTGGAGGCGCAGCCTGGCAGCTGGTGGAATCTCTTTAGTTGGATTTGGCTTGAAAACGGGGTACCAATTGACCCACAAGTTTGGTAATTCTTGTATTCAATTGTCCTATTCTTATGTCAATCTTTGAATCATTTTGAGCGTACCATTTTTTTTTTAGTGTTTAGTATTGACAGTGCTACTGGCAATGTCCCCATATTTTTTCTTGGCTGGTCAACATCCTATAATCTCTCGACGGCCGCTAGGTGGCCCCCGGCCCTTGCCAGAGACATACGGTTGCGCCCTGGGGCCTGTGGCGTTTCTTGGGGATGGAGTCACAGCTGCAGGGATGGGGCGTTGTTGAACCCCCAAGTTTGATGAGGCTAACAATCATCATTTGTAACAATCCATAACATATCTTTTCTGGTTACTCTAAGCTAGTTATGCTAAACTCATTATCTTTTGAGGAGGTATTTTGGTTGCGGCAGGACAATTTGGGGAAGATTTGATTCGATTGAAGAACCAAGTGAAGTGTCTTCAAGCGCTAAGGAACTGCTGCTATCAATGCTGAGCATTTCTCTGAGTTATCGCCCGTGGAAGGCAGGGGCGTTGGGGAAGGCAGGGGCGTTGGGCAACTGGATTAAACCAGGATTGCTGATCAACGTATCTCCTCACTTGAAAATGATCCAATACTTCCGGGACCAAAGGAATCGCCGGGACAAACATCCAGCTATACCAGCTGGTTTGGTGTGAAAACCAGGGAATTCCATGACTTTGAACCCATACTTGGTGGTGCAGCTGGAATTATTATATAATGAATAATGGATAGATAACCATGGTGATACCCCGCAAAAAATGGTAAAATGGGGGTTTCAGGGCGTGTATGTTGGTATGTTGCTTGTTATGATTTTGTGTTGGGGTTCAATGTTTCATCCTTGGTTTTGATGATTTTTCAGGTGGGGTTTTGGGGGTCATTTTGATGCTAAAGTGATGTGTCAATGTTTGGTTCAGATGAGGGTAGGATTTGTTTAGGCTGTTGGGGTTTGTGTTTTGGTTCAGATGAGGGAGATACTGTGGATAGTGTACTTGTGGTTGTCGTTTTTTATTGTCAAGGTATGTCTCGTCTTTTTTTGGGTATGATTTTATTGTGTTTCCTTATCATCAGTTTCAAGACAGAACATTCAACTTGATATCTTTCAAAAGGTTCCATGTCTTTCAACATCTTTCATTTTTTATTCTCTCATTCTCGTCTTTTTTGGGCGTTTTTTCTTGGTTGTGTTTTGATTTGAACGTCTTTCGCTTCGCCTCATTTTTTGCGGACTTCTTCATGGACTTTCTGGATTTCGTCGGGGGCGCCCAGATGAGATGTGCGCGCTGTTTCGTTTGCATGGAAGCATCACTTTTGAGGACATATTGCGTTTCTTGAGGCACTATGTACACTCTATGTACACAATGTGGCATTACACTACACCCAGAGATGTTGATTGCTTTCTCCCGCAGCAGACAGGCTCACAAATGCTCACAAGATAAGATGAGTTCTACTTGCGGCATGTGTTGCACTATGAACAAGTCAACGCATCAAGAAATCGTAAAGTGCTTGAGCTCCAGCACAGTCCCAGTTCTGGAGATTTCCGCCATGGGTATGATATGTCGCGTTGCCTCATTATGTTGTGGTTTTCGGCTTCTCATGTCAGGCCGACGAAACCACCGTTGCTTCTCAAACAACGCTCCAGAGAAGGAGCCGACCACGAAACAGCAGATTGGAAAGTGGTTGGTTGCTGGTGGCTCGTTGGCCATCGTGACCTTTGGATGGGATATGTGGCGGCATCGTCAAGAACAAGAACGGCATCGTCAAGAACAAGAGCGAGTGAAGAATATCATTGTGAATGCCTCTTTCAAAGCACGCGAGCCACGTGTCAAGATTGAACGGAAGATAATCAAGGCGTCCAAGCACCACCTTTTTTTTTGTTGTGTTTGCCTGTGTGTTTCTTGACAGAAGGGATTTGTTATTGAGATGGTGTTATTCCATGTCATATTGGCATTTTGAATTTGATGCACTATGCTCACTATGCACTGTAGCAGGACGAACTGCACCAGTTGTTGGACTTGGACGACCCCCGCCCAATCCTCATCTGGGGGAATCATGAAGTGGGCAAGAGCACCATCCTTTGGAAAGTCTTGCAGGAGAAGCAGTGGAACAATGGAGTGCTCCACATCAAGCTCATGCAGAACAACGACTTGGCCAAGGACGCATTGAGGAGCAGGTTGGCAGTGCTCCATGAAGAGGAGATGATGCGTGGCTTGAGAGATGCCAAACAAGAAATGGGACGGCAACCCATCATCATCTTTGAAGTTATTCGTGGTGTCTTTAATCCAGATGTGATGAGCAGCGTCTCCGCCTTTGCAAAGTCATGGGGCTTTGATGACACGGTCGCCAAAGTGGTGGTGATGGTCAGTTCTGCAGTGTCAGCCATTGCTTTTGACGCAGACGGTCGTGAGCGCCGATTCTTCGTTCCACCACTGATGAGTGAAGAACTCTCGCAGAAGGAGGCCAGAATGAAGAGCTTCAGTTCATGTGGTAATTGTTCAGTCGCCTTCAGTTTTGTTGGTGCTACTTCTGGCATGGGTTGGGATGTTTGCAGATGGACGTCTCCTTGTCAGGTTGAGGAATTCCTACATCATCATGGCGGTGAAGAGGCCTCCAAGCACAAGAGCGATATGATTCAACTCACAGGTGGCAACATCGGTGTAATGGAGGACAAGGGTCATGAAACCATGGGACAACAACCCGAAACATCAACGAACGTTGAAACCTTGAAACTTGCCCACATCTCCTGCAGGACGTGGCGCAAAAGGCCAAAGAGACATCATGGGAAGAAGCAAAGTCCAGACGGCTTGTGGTGCAAGAATATCAGGTCGAGAAGTTCTTGGGCATTGACAACCAAGGTGGCTTTGGCCCCAAAGAGGCGAGGATGGCACGCACCTTGGCCAAGGCCGTGGCGCATAGCTCCTTCGAGCAGTGTGTCGATGCCAAGCGGTTCATGAAGCACTTCACGCCTGCGGACGTGGCGAGAGCGGTGCGGAACCGAAGCGCTCATTGCATCTATGTGGATGCGCGGGCAGAGGAGCGACGCTACTGCGCAGTTTCTCGCACAGTGCATGACCTTTTGAAGAAGGTCTGAAGGCGGAAGTGGCAGTGGCGTGTGAATGAGAGTGCTTGGTTCCTTGTAGGACTTTTGGATTGCATGGATGGTGCAATCCGCATTGTGTCCAACCAGACTGGCAAAACACAGAAAGGTGATGATTTTTATTGGGGTTGCACCTACCCTTCAATCGGGGATGCACTCTATCTGCACTGCACAATTGACCGGTGGGACAGACCGCACAGTGTTCCAAGACTGGATGAGCAAAAGTGAAATGAAATGGCAGAGATTGAAGGTTGGTTTGTTTCGCAGTTGTTGGATTGGCACTCTCAAATGTAGCATTCTTCAGGCCCAGAAGTTTGGTGATGATATCAACCACTTTTCACTGCTTTACAGCATCCAATTGCATCCAATTGCCCTTTTCCACTTGCCGAATGCGTCCCACGCCAAGGTTGTGAAGACATCAGGGACACCATCTATTAGCAGGTCAATCCCAGCATTTGTCATAATGCAAGATTTTGGAAACGGGTTCTATCAAAGCCTTGAAGCAATGAACTATTGAAACAGCCTTCAAAACCTGATTGTTTCGAGGAAAATCCAACCAAATATTTGCTGGCATGACATTTCCAAGCAGTCTCCAGCACTTGACGTTGGGAGCATCCAACGGGTTGGCCTCATTTGCGAACACAGAACACCCCAAAGATACTTAAAGACAAGTCGCCTTATGTAATTAAGATTTGATATGCCCTGCTATTTAGTAGTTGACGGAAAGAAGCAAGAAATGGATGAGGACATCTTTGACCAAATGGTTGAAGCACTCAATCCAGAAACAGTCCAAGAACCCCCAATCCAAGCATCCACCAGATGGAAACCCGATGGAACTTATGACAGAAAACCATTAGACCCCGAATACTTTTCCAAATACTACCAAAAGAAATTATCAACACCCTTCAAGTGTGCCGACTGCGGACGCACCATTTCGTCCAAATCCAATGTATCAAAACATCGTCAAACCAACATTTGTATTAACAGCAGATGTCATTGATGAACTGTTGAACTCAAACCTTCTCAATAACAAATGATGTTGTTGAGAACGTTTTATTCGCTACTTATTCCTGTTTGTTTGACACAATTTTTCGACCCTTGATGTATCGGAACATAATATTGAGACATTACACGCTTACAAAAAGGACACTCAATCTTTTCAAGGTGTTTCGCTAATATTTTGTCTCTATGTTTGTAGTAGTATTCCCGCGACGCCTCTTTTCTCTCTTCTTCCGTCCTATGCGGAACGACCTTATTGACACAATCAGTGTTTTTGATGTAGTGTCCTTCTCGTCTCAATAGTTCTTCCTTACAATTACACGGGTAGTTCTCAATCAATTCAATCTTACAATTTTCAATACCGAACTCATCAAAGATATCAAACACTGAAATCTTGCTGTTTGTCTTTCCTGTCTTATAGTTGTTGTATTTTGCTCTATGCCTCTCAATTCTTTTACTCAAACTTTCGCAAGTGCTCTCTACATAGGCTTTGTTGTATCCAATGTCAGTTATTTTGTAAATCTTTCCGTTTTCATACCTGTTCATACCTATATTTACTATAAGTTGCCATTTCTTTAAACCAGTTTTTCAAAACCAACCGTGAGGTTCTCGCGTTGGACTTCAACCCAGAACCAAATTACCTGAAAACTGAACGAGACCCGAAAACTACTTAAAGAAATGGCACCTTATATATTAAGGAGAGAATGGGAGAGGGTGTAAGGTTAAAAAGTGAAATTTTATCTCAAAACTTAACCCAACAACAATCCAATCCACCGCAACATCCTCAACAAAGAATGGAAACTGAAAAACTACTTAAAGAAACACCATCTAATAATAATATAGAATATAATATAATGGAACGCTCAGACCAGATTGTTTTAGATTACATTTTATCAAGTGAGACAGGCGAGATATTGAAACAGAATGGACGGGAACTTAAGAAACTGAAGATAGGTGATAAGACCTACAACTTTGAAAGAAACAAACCCATCACGAACAGATTGAAAACCAAGTTCAACAAGATAAGGCAGACTATGGACTACAAAAGATACGAATTGAAAGAGAAGAGAGACATTAGATGGATAAACTTAGACAAGAACAAAGCACTCACAGGCATCCAAATGAGATACAAAGCAACCACCACCAACGAACAATCTGCTTTCAAGGGTTATGTCAATTCATTTGCCATCACAAATGTCAGAGTTAGAGGCATCAAGGCGCTACAGTATCTCAAATACCAAGATTTAAGGTTGAAAGAGTATTTGATGAAACACAAGGGTATGAAAGTTATTTTACAGGTTTCCGCCACTATGAAGAGCAAGAAAACTAACGAAGAGATAAGGGAGAGCATCAGGAGTAGAAGATATAACATCACCAATGAAGATGAACCCCCCCAAAAGTTAAATCAAATGGCAACTGACATAGAGTTTCAGTTAGATAAGATGGAGATGTCGGAGAGTGGATTGGTGTTAAAGCATATTGATAAGTTGAAATTCAACTATGACAAATACAATCCTACTCGTGGAGGTTCATACATTGAACTACCTGAATGGTTGAAACTGAAACGAGCCTGTATCAATATTCAAAATCAAGATGACAAATGTTTTATGTATTCCATTCAGTGTGGTGTTTGTAAAGTTTATGAGAAAGACCATCCAAACAGAATTTACAGATACAAAAATTTAAAGGACGACCTCAACTGGGATAATGTCAATTTTCCAGCATCAAATTTTGACATAGACATTTTAGAACAGAACAACGAAGGTAAAGTATCAGTCAATGTCTATTACATTGATGATGAAGATGGTAAGCAATCAATCCTACTGTATAAGAGGACTACAGTTGTCAAAGCAACTCACCACATAGACCTATTGAAAATAACTGATGGAGACAATCACCACTATGTTTATATCAAAGATTTTAACAAATTGATGTATCAACAGGCTGGTAAGCGGAAAGCAAAGAAGTTTATTTGTCATCATTGTTCGGGTGTGTTTCATTCAGAGGATGATTTAACCAATCATAAGGAAAAGGGATGTATGGCAGTGGAAGGGCAAACTATAGAGATGCCAAAGTTTGACCCAGAGAACCCTGACAAGTTCTTCGTTAAATTCAAGAACCACTTTAAGAAACTAAAAGCACCATTCGTTATATATGCTGATTTTGAATGTTTGACTACCAAAACAGGAACAGTAAGCACCAAACCAATCAAGACTGACAAATACCAACATCACAGACCCTGCGGTTTTATGATAAATGTTGTCAATTCAATTGATGCTTCAAATGAACCATTCCTATATAGGGGTGAGGATTGTATGGATGTCTTCGTGAAAAAGATGATTGAAGTAAAAGATAAGATAATGGAGAAGATGAAAGAAAACAAGGACATCATTATGAAGGACGAAGACTGGAGGGACTTTAAAACCGCCACTAAATGTTTCATTTGTGGTGAGGACTTCAAGGAAGGAGACAAAAAGTGTAGAGACCATTGCCATTTTACAGGTAAGTATAGGGGATGTGCCCACGATGACTGTAATTTACAGTTTTCAATGCGTTATTACAAAATTCCAGTCTTCCTTCATAACTTGAAGAACTATGACAGTCATTTAGTCATTGAAAGAGCCAATCAACTATCTGAAAATGCCAAGATAGATGTAATAGCACAGAACAGTGAGAAGTTCATAACCTTCGCATTCAAGAATATGTGTTTCAAAGACAGTTTTTCATTCTTATCGTCCTCATTGGACAAGTTGGTCAAGTTGAGCAAGTATGAAGATGGACAGAAGAAAGAAAACTGGCAAAACAACTTCAAGTTCAGTAAAAGAAACCCCTATGTAAGTAATGACATTGATTTAGACTTACTCACTGACAAAGGTGTCTATCCATACGATTACTTCACTTCATTTGACAAGTTTAGAGAAAAACAATTACCACCGAAGAAAGCGTTTTACAGTAATCTCACCGAAAGTCATATTGAAGATGATGAGTATGAAAGAGCACTTAAGATATGGGAACATTTCGGTATAAGAAATCTTGGTCAATATCACGACTTATATTTGAGAACTGATGTTTTATTGCTTACTGATGTCTTTGAAAATTTTAGAGACCTTTGTTTGGAATACTACGGTTTAGACCCCGCACATTATTTTACACTTCCTAACTTTGCTTGGGATGCTATGCTTCTAAAAACTGGAGTGGTGTTAGAACCGATTACCGACCAAGAGATTTATGAAATGATTGAGAGAGGTTTGAGAGGTGGAATGTGTCAAGTGGGTCATAAGGAGGCAAAGGCAAACAATAATATATGAAAGACGAATATGATGAAACAAAACCATCTAACTACATCAACTATTTAGATGCCAACAACCTTTATGGACTGGCAATGTCAATGAAACTACCCATAGGAAAACTCAAATGGATAAAGAAGATGCTGACGGAACAGATGATAGTGGACTGGAATGAGAACGACGACAATGCCTACATTCTTGAAGTTGATTTAGAGTATCCAAAGGAGATACACGACGAACATAGTGATTACCCATTAGCACCAGAGAATATGAACATCACCGAAAACCTACTTTCAAATCACCAGAGGGAACTACACAGACACTACTACAATGGAAAGGAAGCAAGAGATGAGAAGACACCAAAACTCATTTTGAACCTTCAAGACAAGAACAGGTATGTAGTCCATATCAAGGCATTACAGTTTTATCTTCAAAAAGGAATGAAACTTAAACACATTCATAGAGGGGTGAAGTTCCAACAAAGGGCGTGGTTAAAGACTTGGATTGATTTTAACACTGAAAAGCGAAAAGTGGCAAAGAGCGACTTTGAGAAAGATATGTTTAAATTGATGAACAACGCTGTTTATGGAAAAACGATGGAGAATGTGAGAAAACATATGGACTTTGAGTTAGTCTCATCACAGGTAAGACTACAAAAATGTATCAACAGTCCAACCTATCAAGGATGCCACATAATCAATGAAGAACTGGTAGGAGTTTCAAAGGTTAAAGCAAAACTGGTTTTAAACAAACCAATCTATTTAGGAATGACCATTTTAGACCTTTCAAAGGTTCATATGTATTCGTTCTACTATGATGTCTTAAAAGCAAGGTATAAGGATGATGTAAGACTGATATACACTGACACCGACAGTTATGTTATACAAACTTTCACCGAAGACATCTATGAAGACTGGAAAGGGATAAAGGATTATATGGACTTCAGCGGTTATGATAAAAACCACCCTTGCTATGATGCCACTAACAAAAAAGTCCTTGGCAAATTCAAGGACGAGATGGATGGAAAAATCATCACAAACTTCATAGCGTTGAGACCGAAGATGTATTGTCTAAAAGTATTCAACGAACAGAAAGCAGAAAAGAAAGCAAAGGGTGTTCCAAAACTGAAAGTCAAAAGGGATTTAGATATGAAAGACTATGAGGCAACACTCCACGAACACATACCAAAGAATGTAAATTTCAATGCCATCAGAAGTAAGAACCACCAAATCTACAGTATAAACCAAAGCAAGGTCGGTTTAACATCTTATGACAACAAAAGGTATTGGTTCAACGATACTGACAGTCTCCCCTATGGGCACTACTCACTTTCCAATTAATAATATTATTTAACAATAATATTATCAATTGTTCATATCAAACTCCAATTACAGAGTTGTAGTTTCGGTAGTTGATATATCAGTTTGTTTTGTTTCTCCTTTTCCAGTTTCTCCACTCTTCCCACCAACTCTTTTACGCTCTTGATGAGTAAAACATCTGTTCGGGTCTTTTCGTCTTCGTCTATCTTTTTGATTTGTTCAAGGTAGTCGTTTTCAACACTGCTGTTTGAATTGCCCATTACCTATATATATGGTTTTAGATTTTTAATTCTTTGATTTGGATTTCGCCTTTGCTTTAGGCTTGACAAAATCTTTGATGAAGTTTTCAACTTCAAACAAGCGGGTTTCTAAATGCTCTATCTTTGTTTGTTGCTCTCTACATACCCCCCACAATATACCTGATAATTTTATATAACTTAACTTCTTAATGCCTTCATCATCAACCCTAACAATATCTTCCCATTCAGGAGGTATTACATTCATTAAATCATCAGCAATAAATCCAAAATGGTTTTTAGTTATTCCTATTTCTTTTTCTTCCTTCATTTTGAAAGTTTTAGGTTCAATTTGTTTAACTATGTCAGTGAAATTATGCTCAATACTTTTAATGTCATATTTTTTAGTAAAATCGGATGTATCTACTAAATCCCCTTCTAATGTATAAGGTCCTGGAACAGAAACTTTTGATGGCGTGACGAAAAGTCTTATGCTGTTATTAGCATAAAATCTTATGTTCCCGTTAGGGTCTTCATTGATGAACTTGAAATGATTAACACCTGCTGTATTTTCATGAAATATATAACTATTCTTACCAGTTTCTTTATGAAAAATATGCCCTTTTGTCTTGATTGACATATATGTCTTTTGAGGGATTAACATCTTCATCTGCTTTTCTGTATCTCATATATTCTACTGAACCGTCATCTGTTGTATTACTGCCTTGAAAAACCATATCAGCACCAACATTTCTGTGGATAATAGTCTCCGTAAATATATTGAGATGACAACGCCCTACCTGTTGAAACATCAATTATATTTTTAGTGCCGTCTAATGTAAAGAAATTAACACCGCCCCTTTTAAATACTACATTAGTAGGAGTGGCACTATCAATTACATCAAACTTACCACTTTCAGCAACTAATGATATACCTGTATTTACTTCTACATTACCATTTCTGAAATACATAAAATCTATGGTGTTCCTTCTAAAACTGACATCAGCATTACCGATACTATCATAGGTGTTTGATTTAGCACCTTTTGTTAGTTCCACTGCTTGTAGCGTTCCTTCAAACTTCATATATTCAACATCACCCCTTTTAAAGACTAAATCAACATTACCAGCATTTTTTGTATTGATGACATCGGTTTGTAATTCAGTATGACATACGACATCTACATTAAAATATGCCTGTGTGTTTGATAGTTGAAATCTTAAATATTGAGGAAATGGACTTCCTCCAACATAGAACCGATGTAATCCAGCAGAACCAAAAATACAATAATCATACGCGACAGTGCTACTTCCTATATTGATAGAACGGATATAACCTTTACCAGTTCCTAAATTAATCGCACCTCCTAATGGAAATTCTATGGTTGCATTAAAATAAGTAGCACCATTAACCGTTAAGTCATAAGTAGAAAATTGAGAACCACCACCTATGACCAAATCGCCTTCTATTGTTTGTAATGTTTCACCTGTATATTTTACTAAATTAGTATCATCAACACCGCCACCTCCAATAGCGGGTGATGTTGTTTTATGAAATGTTATTAAATCATTTGCTAATGTCATAACTAAATTAGAAGCAGTAGCGGGGTCGCCTACATAAAAGTCAATTTTTCGTTGTATTTCAACAACAAAGAAACTGCGGGTACTTATATTACTGCCATTTCAAGAGTACAGTACCCTCTGGTTTTTCAACAACAATTTCTTGGGCAATCTATGATCCAAGAAAAGTTTGGTTCAGCATCAGAAGACTGGACTAAAAGTCAATTTGACCTGTCTGTTCTTTCATTACAAAATTCAAAAAGTTTCCAGTGTTTAAAGTTTCATTTATATAACTGTCGGTATGTTGAAAAAGTAATTTACTATTCAATGGTATATCTAAACTTGATGCTAAAGCCAATGGTTTTCCTAAAACTAAACCACCGTTAGTATCGTAATCATAATCATATTCTAAATAAACAGCATTGTTGTGTTTAAACAGTATGTTAGACAGAATATTTTTACTATCAAAGTCATTACTCTTCAAAACGCCTGTTATTTCGGGATTGCTGACATTCAATTTATTGTTTAATAAACCATCGGTTTCAACTTTTGTATAGTAAGGGGTGAATAAACCATCGGTTTCAACTTTTGTATAGTAAGGGGTGAATAAACCATCGGTTTCAACTTTTGTATAGTAAGGGGTGAATAAACCATCGGTTTCAACTTTTGTGTAGTAAGGGGTGAATAAACCATCGGTTTCAACTTTTGTGTAGTAAGGGGTAAATAAACCATCGGTTTCAACTTTTGTATAATAACTTGTGAATAAACCATCAACTTCACCACTATCATAATAAGGGGTGAATAGGTTGTTTGTTTCCGCTTTTGTATAGTAATTGGATAAATCAACACTACCACCCCCTCCACCACCACTTCCTGCGATGTCAAGAATGTTCCTTAACTGTCCGTTATTTGGGTCTATTGTTCTAAACTCGTATGCCTCCACGCTCCTATTTATATTATAATAATTTGCCATATATATTATTAGATGATAAAATAATTTTGTAGCATTATTATTCCACTTGAATTCTTTGATTGAGGTTTTTGTAAAACATTTTCTTCTTGTCGCTTTCCATCAAATCTATGTATAAAAAACCGTGCCTGTCATTCGTGGCAACTCGGTATATCTTGTCTAAAGTTTTCTTGTCATACAACCCGCTCAATTCTTCCAAAATGGCATCTAAATCTTTTTGATTACGAAGCCTGAAGATGAAAAGTTGCGTGGCATTCTTCCTAACGACTGGCGATATTTGTGTGTATGATTGCGATGTGATAAAAGTTGAGATATACCAATGCCGACCTTTGGTGAAGAGTTTGATTAACTCCTTGTTCTTCCTGACCACCTTTTCGTTGTCAGCCCAGTCGTCTATGATGATACAGATGTTATATAGGTGTTTGTAATCCTTCTCCTTCATATACTTTATTATTCCTTCCTGCGTGTCTATCACGTTCTTCAAGTCCTTCTCCTCAAAGGTGTCAAAGTAAATGGGGTCTTCATCCGTGTGTTTGATGTCCATTTCTTTGTCAATGTATTTTTTCACAACCGTCCAGTTGTCATCAATGAAGATGGTTGGTGAAAAAATGTAGATTTTCTCAAAGCATCCCTTGTAGATGTCCAAGACCAAGTTTGTCAAAGCAACCGTTTTACCCGTTCCCGACGGAGCGTTCAGTAAAATCCTTGCTGGAAGACAAGCCATATACCCATAGGATGACTGCTTACAATTATATTCTTTGTGTTTGTAAGGCTTTATATTTATCATATTAAAAGTATTTAGAAATAAATTTCCGATATATGATATTGAAAAGGAAACCTTTTTTACCTTGAAAGGGTGTCGGGTGAAAATGGGACAGTTGCTTTTCAGTCCGCATAAGACGTTAGTTAGTTTTGAACTCTGCGTCCTTCTGACTGACAAAACGAAGCAATAGAAGATGAATTCGTTTGTGCATTTTCTTTTGACAAATCTTTTTGATTGAACCCCCGACATTTTCGTTCTACCCACCCCCAGTAGAAATCTTCGTGTCGCAAAAGAAAAGTCCTGTATAGTATAATTAGAATGTATGTTGATGATATTTTCTAATTATATATAATCAGGATGAACGAGTATGAAACCTACATTGATACAATAGAAGAGATTGAAAATAGGGTTGTTGATGAATGATGACACGAAATATCCAGTCATCACCGACAACAGGGTGAAGAGATGCTGTAGGCACACATTGGAACTGATTAAAATTGTTTTAAATTTTCTCAAATATAAAATAGATGACGAAAAAGAAAACTAACCCAATCAAAAAACAACCAATCCCCGAGGACTTTGAACTTTCAGATGAAGAACCCGCTGTTGTCAATCTGAACGAGGAACAAAAACTGTCAAGTAAATTCATTACCTTTGATTGTCCCATTTGTAAGGGTAAATTACAATTGAGAAACGAAATTCTTATCAATCCGAAAGGGATAAAGTGTTCTTGTAATCCTTGCTCCTTCAAAATTACCAAAAACGACAAAACGATGAATGTAAGTAGAGATGACAACGGGGATATAAAGTTGGACAGCGAAGACCACAGTATCTCGTTCAGTTGGAACAGACAAATCACACCCGAAGATAAGAAAGTAGAGAGCACTAACAAGATGATAAGCGATGTAATGAGCACTCCAAGAAGTAGCGGTAGAAAGTCAATGAATGATATGGATTAAAAAGTTTCTCCCAAAATGGTGTAAAGAGTAGATTTTGCGTGAAAGCAAATTGATAAATAAATATCTAAATAAATATATATCTATAAATAATTATATATATATAATAATATAATATAAATAAATATAATAGTATGGTGGATGTTGAGAGCGACAACCCCGTAAAGCAATCAGAACTGGAAGAACTGAAGAACAAGGTGAGCAAAATGAATAAGAACCTCATAACCATAGTGAACACTGTTAAGAACATAGAATATAACCTGAACAACAAGAAGGAAGAGAACAAAGAAAATACCAACGACAAAGACAAAGAAAGAATAAACAAAGCCTTTGAAAAGAAGCAGATAGGCAGACCCGTCGGTTCGTGGGAAGATAAAAGGAAACAATACTTGAGTGGATTACAACGGGTAAAATCACTCAACCCAAAGAAGAGACTTTAACATACTACAAAATCAATAAAGACCCAACCAACAACTCCTATGTGTTGCTGTCGTAGTTTCATATTTTAAATCTATAGATTTATAATATGAAATTACTTGAACTGTTTTCTGGAACGGGCAGTGTAGGGAAAGTCGCCAAAGAGTTAGGTTATGATGTTGTCTCGTTGGACTTGAAGGATGCCAACATCAATACCGACATCCTCAATTGGAACTACAAAGTTTTCAAACAAAATGAGTTTAATATCATTTGGGGTTCTCCCCCTTGTGTTGAATATAGCATTGCTAAAACCACTGGTGTTAGAAAAATAGATTATGCCAACAGCATCGTAAAGAAAACCATTGAAATAATCAACTACTTCAACCCTTCGGTATGGTTCATAGCAAATCCACAGACTGGCTTATTGAAACATCAGGAATTTATGAAAGACTTTGATTACTTTGACCTTGATTATTGTAAATACGGCTTTCCATACAGAAAAAGAACGAGGATATGGATGAACCTAAAAACTTGGAAACCGAGACCACTATGTAAAAAAGACTGTGGAAACATCATCAACAATAAACATAAAGAAACAGCCCAACGGATGCCGTCGGGTAAAAAGAGTGAATGGGGTGATAATCCTTTAATCCATCGTCAAGATGAATTATATAGAATACCCAGTGAGTTAATCAATGAAATTTTTACATCAATCGTCCTCAATGAAGGTCAGGGAGAATGAACAATTCACATTGTTCAAATCAACCACATTACCATAACTATTGACTAATTTGAAGTGTAGTGTTCTCAACACTCTGTTTGAAACATTGATGTAATCTACGCTTATTATTTCGTTGTCATAGATGACTGAACCGAAAGGGGCGTTAATGGGGATTTTCTTAATGATGTTGTAAGCACCCGTAGAACCTAATTGTTTAGCATCGCTCAACTCACTACAAGTAAGGTATAAGTTTCTCAACGCTAATAATGTCAGATATCCGCTTTTCCAATCTGGATAGTTCAACGACGAGGTGTAATTTCCTAAAACCTGATTGATGGATTTTAGGTTATTTCTGTCATAAGATGCTCCCGTCCATTGGATGGTATTATATTCCATCTCATAGTCGGTCATTATCTTAAACGAAAAATCTACATAGTTCAAAGCGATTGTTATTTTGTTGGTGTCATAGTCGTAAGACACACTAAAATAGTCGTTGTTGGCTTGAAACCCATTTGTTGCTTCGTTCATCTTTGTTTGCAGATTTGATGCTAATGTAGCACCGACATAGGAAGCACTCAACAGTTCAATTATAACATCCGTGGTGTTTGAAAAGTCCGTCAGTCTTAAGTATAGGTTGCTGTTTAACCCCGCTTGAACTGGATAAATGGAATTAGGTATGGTGATTTCGTGGATGTATAGTTTGGTGTCGTTCCCGCATTCTTGACTTTCGGGTAGGTAGATTTCAAAATCACTACTACTGTTGGAGTTCTGGGTTCGGTGATGGCTGTCTATGTATATCTTTTTAAATCTACTCATTTTTTATGATATAATAACTTTAGAAAATATTTTTAATCTATACATTATTATATATGCTTCAAAAAAAGTTAATGGATGATATGAAAACACAGGGACGACTACAAAGAATAAATCCCTTTAAAGAGATTGACGGTAAAGAATACAACAAGAAACACAACAACAAACAGAAGGAATTGTTGGAAAAATTCAGTAAGGAGATACAACAGGGAAACAAATACTTGGAGGAGTTCAGCAACATCAACGACGAGACGGGACTGAAGAGGGCATACAACAACAGAACAGATTTAGGACTTTACCACCACCCAGAGAACAAAACCCTTTACATAGCGGGGACGAAAGATTTTCCAAGAGACATTTTGGACGACACACTCATTCCTTTTCATATGGTTCATAGGTCAAAGCGGTATAAGACCGCAAACGACTTCATCAGAAACAACATTGACAATGTTGATACTATCGTCAGTCATTCCTTGGGTTCAGCAACAACGATGAAACTGAACCAAGACTACAACAAGAGATTTACCACCAGAACCTACGGAACGCCAACTGTAAGTTATAATTTAGCTGAATCCCAAAAGCCTCCAGGGCTTCTGTCTATAGGAGCTGACGAGGGGGTACGTATACATATCCTAAGTGGCCGCGCATGCAAAACATATGTAAAACTCATATGAAACATAGATTTTTACGCCGGTGGAACACATGTGATGCGTATGTGAAGCGTATGTGCAGCGCAAGTGAAAACATATGTGAGCCGTATGTGAAATATATGTGAAACATATGCGAAATACATGTGACATATTAACGTATTTTGGGACTGGATTGCGTAAGAAACGCAAACAGAAACATAAAGAAAACAGCTAGTAGCCGCAATTTCTGGATATGTCGGGAATATGCGTTTTGTTTGCGTATTTGAAGCCGTTTATGTATGCGTATGCGCAGGCCAGTCCAAGACGGGCTCTATTGTGAAAGCCTTTGAAACCCTGCTAAGTTATAATGACAACACTGACAGTAAGAACACGAGGTTCAGGGCAGTAGGCGACCCAGTCAGTATGTTTGACAGAGGCGTGGATATAACAGTCAATAAGAACAGTTATAACCCTTTATACAATCACGGCTTTCACGCCGTCCATTATGGAGATATGGGAAAGTCAGAAAAGAATGTTGCGGAACCGATTAGAGCAATAATGTGAAACATTATTGTCTAATCGCTTGGGTTGAGAAAATTATCTGTCATATTTTTTTCAACCTAACCAATCAACAAGATAATGTGATTTTATTTTATATAAGTCATATTATATGGAAGACATCGTAAGGGAATATTTGAAGAACAACAGACAGGAAATGAAGAAGTTGAAGAACGAGAATACCAAGGACAAAAAACACCTAACATACAATGAAATCAAGAAGGTCATAGAGAGCGGAAAAGAGATAAATAACAACGAAAATAAACCTATAGAAAACAAAGCCCAAAACAAAGGGAAGAAAAGCAAAAATACATTTAAAAAATATAATTTTGATATAACTTGATTAGATATATCGGTTATTTAAAATATTTTCTATATAGAATATATACAAGTATGGACGCATTGGAAATTACAGATGTTCTTAATGAAAATGTCCTTCGGTATAGACTAAAAGGTGGAGCGTCCTACATTAGAGACAAGCGTATCAAAACATTTTACCCTTCTTCGGTCTCTACTTACTCATCCAACTCAAACAGTGTCATCCGCTTTAACCTAACGGGTGGGGCGAACGAATGGATAAATCTACGAAGTCTTTTGATAGGTTTTACCCTCATCAATGCCGACAATGACGGAACAAAAGAGTTGAGACCTGCCTATAAACCATCTTCATTTTTTCAACGAATGCGAGTGATGGCAGGTTCAAATGTTATTGCTGAAATACCAGACTTAAACCGATATGAAGCAATGATGGATATTTTACAAGATGACGGTTCAAGAAACTACACTGACAATCTTGGTTTTGGCGAGACCTTTTACAATGAAGGGAATAGATTTTTGACATATACGCAGTTGGCAACGAACCCAGTTTCAAACACAGTTCAGAATGTCATTGACCAAGCCAAACCTGACAATTTCGGAGGTTTTAAAAACAAAAAGACCGTTTATTACCGACCTTCTTGTCCCTTCTTCAATGTATCAAACTTCATTCCTTTATCATACTGTCCGATTGTCATTGAACTAACTTTGGTCAGTGATGCTAATGAACCCCTTGTTAATTTAAGTGGTGATTTTACCACAACGAATACTTCATTCTTATGGAACATAGAGCAACCCATCATCACCTGCGATACTCACCGACTTGATGATGGATTATTTGCGGAGTATGCTGAAATTTTGGAAAAGCAATCTTTACCTATAACCTTCAACAGCGTTTCCGTCCAAACCCAAACAACAAGTAGAAGCACCGACATCTTCACGACCATAGTTAGAAATGTCAGTAAAGCAGACAACATATTCATATCTTTCTATTCAAATTTTGGTTATAAGGGTGGTTTCCAAGAAGTGCTGAAACCTCATAATCTTCTTTATCATCCCCTTTCGTGGGAAAGCGGAACATCAATTGCTCAAAGATACTATGAAAATATTGATTTGTCCTTTCAGTTGAGTATTGGTAATACCGTCATACCCGAAATGCCAACGATGGGGGTTGCTGACAACTACAAGCATCTTCAAGAAACACGAAACAATCACGTTTCAATCAAACCTCATATGTATAGGACGAATTCCTTTTTAGCGGGGTTCAACCTCAAGAAACTCAACAGTGCCAATTACACTGGACTGAATTTGAAGAACAATTCAAATATGGTTGTCCGTGTTAAGCCTCTGTATGGAACAGACCTATATACAACAGACAACGGAACTGATACTGGACTGATGCCTGACAAAATGTATATCGTCATTGAACACCAATGTATCTTGGAGATAAAAGCCCAATCTGTCATTTTCTATGACTAAAAAATAGGGGATAATTAATAAAATTACAATGAATAATTTTATTAATTATTTTGATTTTAATTTTGGATAGATGATTGACTTGTAAAGTTCCTTCGCTTCCTTTAGATGTTGTTTCTTTTCCTCTCCCTTGCTTGATTTCCATTTACCATATACCTCTTGAAACCTTTGATAGTCTCCTGTGTCTATGCTTTTGTTGTTGTTCATCTCTTCAAACTTCTCTCTTATCACTTGTATTCCTACCTTGCTTGGTGATATTGCTTTGTTCATTGTTGGTTTCCTGACTGGTGCTTTTGATGAAGATGACGCCCCTGTTTCTTCCTGTGCTGTTTCTGCTTCATCTACATTGGGTGTCTTCTTGTCTTTGTGGATGTTGATTGTTGCTCCTAATGCTTGTGGTTGGGGTTGCTTTCCTCTTACTCTTCTTGCTTTGGGCGGTTTGGTGGTTGTGGATGGGTCTTCCTGAAATTCTCTCTTCTCCTGCGTTGGCGGTTTTGGTTTCTGTCTCTTTGCTTTGGACTGTCTCACGCTTAAGGGTTTCCTCTTTTCTGCTGTTGGTATTGCTGTTGTATCCATTGCTTCTGCGGTGTTGGGCACTACATCTACGTTCATCTTTGATTTTTCCTCCTTTAACTTCTTTTGGTGATTTACCTTTTTGACTTGTTTGTTGATTAGTTTTTGTGTTGGTTTTATCTTGGACGGTTTCTCTTCCTCGTCTTCGTCGGGTATGATGGCGTCTGTCAGTATTGATGCTATTAGTCCTCCTATTGACCCTCCCTTTGCTGTTCCTCCTGCTGTGGCGACTGCTTTGATGACTGGTTTGGATGATTTAAGGAAGTTCTTTAAGATGCTTCTACTGCTTGAAGGTGGTTCTTCGTCTTCTTGTATCCCTGCCGATGCTGTTGCTCCGACGGCGTCGTATGCCCCTTTGTTTGCCATATAGTGGTCTTGTGAATGACTTAAATTTGCTTGTTCTGCTACTCTCCTTTCGTTCTCTTCCCTCAACTCTGCCTCTCTGTCAAAGGACATCTCAAAGTCGCTGATGGCGTCGTCCCTCAAGTCTGTCATATCTTCAAAGTCAAGGTTGGGTGTTTCTTCTTCCTTCCTCGCGGTCGCTTCCTCTGCCATCTTTTTGGAGTTCATTTGCTGTAAGTCTGCTGGGTGGATGTTGTTTGTGTTCAGTGCTTGACCCTGCGGACTTTCGTGAAAATACCAAGCGTTCCTATCAAAGATTTTTCTGATGTCATTGGTTTTGAACTTTTCCCTGTCTATTTCCTTGATGAGTTCTGCGTAAGTGGGTATTCGTGTCAATCCCTGTTTTGCGTTGATTACTTCTGCTGTCATTGCTATATATTAATACTTTAGATTTTTATATTAATCTTGTGTATCGCCTCTCAACCACTGCTTATACTCATCAATTCTCTGTTTCATATTCTGGACGTTCGCCCCGTAATCTTCCAATCTGTGCTTTTTCCTCACCTCCCTCAACCTTGTCATTTCGTTCTGTAGCATCTCATTCTCTTCCTTCATCCTCTGCTTTACTTGTAAGACCTTGTAGTCGTGCTCGGTGTTGTGATATTCAAGAAGACGCTTTAGGTAAAGATGATGGTTGTGAGTTGGCATCCTTGCCGTGTTGCTGTCGTTGTGGTAGTAGTGGTCATAACTACTATACACTTTTTTCTTCTGTCTGGCATTTCGGGCGTTCCGCTCCTGTAGTTGGCACTTTTGTTTGAATGGACGGTTTGTCTTCTGTTGATGTCCTTGCGGACGTTTTCGTAGATGTCAGTTTTGTTGAGTTCCGTTTTCTGTTCCTTGATGTTCATTTTTATATATAATACTTTATAAAAATTTTTGATGCTAAAGATTTCAATTTCTCTCTCGTCGCTTTGTTCTTTTCCTCTTTGGCTTTGTTGTAGGTGTCTCTGGCGGTCATTGCACTCTGTAGTTCTTCCTTCAGTTGCTTTACAAGGTCGTTTTTGAATGCTTCTGGGTCAAAAGATGGTTTCGCCCTTGACGGTCTTACCCTTTTGGGCTTTGGCGCTGGTTGCGGTTTCTTTTCAACGGGTGGTTCAATTGTTTCTTCTGGTTTCTCCTCTTCTTTCGGTGCTTCCCGATAGGAAGCAGGGCTTTGCCGTGCTTCTTCCTGTATTGGTTCTGGTATTGTTTCTTCCTTGGGTTCTTCATTATCAATCTCTTTTACGACTACCTCTGTCATATATTAATATTATAGATATTTTTTTATACTTTCAAAATCTCGTGCCTCAAATTTCCAGTTTGAAGGTTCTGTTTCCGACATCATCGTATTCTATCTTGACAATTTTGTAGGATTGATTGCTCCATTTTGAGTTATACTCCTTCCTCTCGGTGTAGTTGTCTTTTTTCTTCTCAAAGACCTTGACCATATCATTCACTTTGACCTCTGAGTGTTCTTTTCCCTCCTTGTCAAATTCACCCTGACGTCCATATGGTTCTTGTCGTCGTGGGCATCCTTGGGTTTCATTTTGGTGGATGAATGGACGGTGTCGTTGTATTTATCTAACGCTTTGGACAACATTACAGTCCAACTACCGCGATTAAACCTCGCCCTGTCGTGTATCATATTCTTCATTGTCCTTATGAAACGCTCCACAACATTGGCGTGAGCTAGGGTGACGACGTGAGTGATGCCGTCTTTCTCAAAGAACTCTTTTACCCCTGCTTGGAAGGCACGGTCATTATCACTATAAACGGACATTGGAAAACCCATTTTGTTGAAACTCTCTTTCATCGCCGACAATGTGATTGGTCCGGATTTTTCTTTCATAGGGACGACGTTTGCCAACTTGCTGAAGATGTCAATGACCACCAACCCATATCTCGGTTCATCGTTCTTGATGGGAATTTTCGTCTCTGGTTCTTTGGTAAGGGGTTTCATATCCATTATGTCAATCTGATATTCAAACCTTGCGAAGGGTGCGGTGTAGGAGTTTGACCCCCTGTATTTTCTAATCTGTTTGTTGGGCTGTTTCCTCATAAAGTTTTCCACATCCACCCTGTTGATGGTCTGGTCTTGCTCCTTGGCTTTCTTACGGGTCTCATTGATTGAACCGAAGCCCGTTTCAAGATTATAATAGACATTGCTTATGATGTCATCTCTTGATAGTCTCCTTGCCATATATTATAATATTAGATTTTTAAAATTATCAACAATAAAAAATATACTTAAAGAACAAATACCTATATATAGTAAGACTAAATAAGATGACTAAATTTGACTGTGGATGTCGTATAATGACAGATGTTATAACCCTGAACGATAGAAACCAACCTAATTGGAACTACTTGCTCAAAACCTTCGTGAATGTGTGTGGCAAGTGCTACAAGAAGCAAATGAAATTCCAATATATGGAAAACAAACTTATGGAAATGGAAAAGCAAAGAATGGAAATGTTTTTGGAAAATGAGGATGAGGAGGAAGACACATACTTTGACCTGACAGAGTTGAAGGAACATCTCAAAACCCTCCCACCCAATGAAAGACATAAAGTGAAGGATTTTGAGAGGTTAAGAACCCTCGCCAATGGACAAGACCCCAACGAAGGAATGAGTGAAATAGATATGGTCATAAGAGAACTGGAAGAGGAGGAAAGGGAAAATAAAAACCAACCCGAGCCCGAAAACTGAACGAGCCCCCCAAAAACTACTTAAAGAAAAATTACCTATATATAGTAAGAGGATGCTATTTACCTATTAAAACTGTGGATGTTGTAAAAAAGAAATGACTGACATTAAGGTTTTATTGAACAACATTTTTCCTGCTGGAATTTGTGATGAGATATGTGATTACAACCTTCACTGTTCAAAATGTAAAGAGTTGAATGATAAGGAACGCAGATATATAACATTCAACTATCATTTTGACCATTTTGAAGAGAAAGAACTAACAAGAGTTGGAAAACAAATACATTTCTAAAAAACAAGGATGGAAAAATCACCTATCTATTTATCCAACACCGACCGAACAAATGTAAGAGTAATGAAAAGAGAAATAGACGCTTTAATGGACACCTATAAACTGAAGGTAGAATTTCAAAAAGATAAGATATATCTTCAAGCGATTAAGTCTTATGTCAAAAACCATTGGAAATACACTTATCATATTCTAAAGAACTTTCACGACCTTAATTTCATCAATTACAGTAAGCAACGAAGATGCTGGTGGTTTCCTAATGTTGAACGAACTTTTATGTTTAGAAACAGGGAGTTCAAGATAAAAGACATTTTGGAAATTTTCTTGCGTGAATATGTTGAAGAACTGTTCAACGGTTATGAAAAATATTTGAACATAGAAAAAATAAAAGAGCACCTACGAAAAGTGATAAATACTTAAAGAAAAAAATATCTATATATAGTAAGAGAAAATGAGTAGAGCAAAAATTGAGGTTATAGATACAGGGAATATTGGTATATATGCTGACTTTGGTAGTGATAGTGAGGACGATGATTGGGAAAGAAAACAAATAGAAAAAGAAAATGAAGAGATTAGAGACTTTGTAAAGTGCCATCCTATGCCTTCACCAGATGATGAGGAAGGAGAAAAGTTTTGGAAGAAAGTAATTGATAGGATGAAATCAGGGGAAGGGGTAAAGGATATGACGATATATATGTTTGTAAATTTTGACATTATGAAAAAGATGTATGAAAACCTGACTGATAAAAAAATCATCATTGATTGTGGAAAGGAACTCAACCGTGATGGTGAATTCAACGCAATGATTATTAACATAACTCTTTTATCAATAGCGATGGATGAACTGAATGATACAAACAAACCCTGCTTAACACAAATGAGAGTGATTGAACACTGGTGGGATGGAATAGGAAAGTGGAAAGCATAAATGATTAATTCATAATATCTTAACAACACATATTATGAAGTAATCACCCACCCAAACACAAACAAAAACCCCAACAGCCTAAACAAATCCTACCCCCATTCAATCCAAACATTGACACATCACTTTAGCAACAAAATTACCCCCAAAACCCCACCTGAAAAAACATCAAAGGCGAAGATGAAACATTGAACCCCAACACAAAATCATAACAAGCAACATACAAACATATACGCCCTGAAACCCCCATTTTTCCATTTTTTTCCCGCATATGTTGGGATAGAATTCCCAGAATTACGGAAAACTGCCAATTTTTAATCAGTGGAATTGCACCCGCAAGTAGCCACTGGTGCTCTATGTTGGGTCTGTTCACAGGTCACCTGGCTCTTCTTGACCCTACCTCTGCTGGCAGCCGCCTTTCGGTTTCGCACTAAGATGAGTGGATGATGTTGCAAAGACATGAAGGGCATCTGAAGATTTTGTACATGGTTAATGGATGTTAATTATGTTAATGTTTGAACAGTTACACCTCGAACCCCAAAGTTGATAGAATTTGATGGTCCATTTTTGAAAATTGATAAGATTAGCAGGACCTCGTACTTTTCGATGCTTTGCAAGTTCCCTCGATTCAAGTTGGACACTGTCCAAGGTGCCAGTTGGCAGCCGCACAGAACAAGCTGAGACCTCAGTTGAGAATGCCCATGATGGTGGGTTCTTGGGGATTTTCTCCCATGTATTGCAAAGGATTTATCAAGGGTTTCAACCATGGTTTTCAATACTGCTCAAACGCCATGGGGAGCTCATGTCTTTTGAATGGAACATGTCAGAGGAACAACAATGAAACCGGCTTCAAAGAAGAGACGCGATCGATTTGTGCGGTATTCTGCGAAGTTGAGCCAAATGAACATGTTTCGGAGCCTGGTGGAATTGAAGGTCCCCCAAAATTGCCCGCAAGATTTGGGGGTCCCATTCTGCGGTATCAACTTCAAAGGACCTTAACTTTGTCACGAGGCAAAGCAGCAGCTCTGTTGAAGAACAACAGCTGTACCAGTTATGGCTTCATGGAGCAAGCTGCCTCAGTGCCATGCTGCAGGTGGGATCCATGCCAATCCATGCCAATCCATGCCATACTGGGAGCATGCCTCTGGTGGGGTGCATCTGGTGCGGGTGAAGCACTCCCATCACCACGTGCGCCCGGAGGTCTGCCTGATGTGTTTCGTTCCAAGCGTCACAGAGGATTCGTGGGACATCGTTCCCTCTGCGATGTGCTTCGTGCTGCTGAACATAGGCACGGCACCCTCTGGCCCTGGTGGAAGAGGTGACCACATGATTTCAGAAGGACAGGCTCTTAAGGCATCCAAGTCAAGAATGAATGTGGATTGTTCTTTTCAAAGAATCTAAACTGGATTGCAAAGACTTAATATAATATCTCACCACAAGCTTGCAAGTAAATAAAGTGTTATTGTGCGGAGCACGGCTCCTTTGAGCATGGTTCTCTTCGCACGACTGCATCACTATGACTTACCACAATCAGACGAACATCCAACCTGCTGACATGTGGATGTAGAGTTTTCAAGCTGGCACGTAGGTGCTTGGACGTCTGTGGCTGCTGCGAGAAGCTTGCAGGATTTTGTGTCACTTCATTCTGAGTAAAGTTTGACCAACTTTTCTGTGTGGACAACCATGGTCTTAACTTGAGGCATTTGATATTAGGGAGAATTTACGGTTTGCCATTGTTCACGACCCTTGCAGCCAGGAGCACGTGGTGTCAGACAAAAGCTCGGCAGTTGCCCTGCAGCTTCCAGTCGACATGGAACCCGTGGATGTCATCGACGTTTCGGTGGGGTTGCTGCTGGGGAATGAATCTGTCCAGCCCAGGGACACAGTCTGACACACCAACTTACCGATATAAAATTTGACAGCACAGCTGTCTTTCATTGACATTTTTTTCTAGAACCTTCCTCAGTTTTCTTTCATGATTTTCTGTGAAATGTGTGGCACTGTGGACCATAGGCTACAGCAAATCCTGGCCGGATGTCAGGTAGCAGAGACTGAGTTGGAAGAGATTTGCAGCATTTGCTTGAGGCCACCTTTGGGAAACCTGATGCACACAAGGATCTATGGCCTGCAAATCAAAGATATCTCAACAATTACTTGCCCAAAACGGCTGGTTCATTCGTGTATAATCATCCCATGTCCCTAAAAAGTTATATATATATATCTATCCACCACTAAGTTATACCTTTGTGTAGTATTGGGTCTATTCATTTTGAGGGCCCTGGTTTGGGGGCTATTTAGAGCACCCAAGTTTGGTACTCCATCCTCGCCATGGCGTCAGGCCGCTGGCCACGGAACCCCTGCGAAGGCTCCATTGCGGTCATGTCTACTAGCTCAGTGCAGTTGCTTGGGGATTTCTTTCCCGAAAGATGAAGGATCTAAGGAGCCAAAATGGGGGTTCAATCGGGTTCAATTCTCCAAAAACAAGAATTTACATGTTTTAACGCACGAAGAACGGATATGATATATGGGTCCGTCCGAAAAATGGGATCTGATACGATGTATACCGATACCGCATATACCCTTCGACAATATGATTATGATGATGAACCCCTGGATTTGGAAGGGAATGGTGGGAATGAGTTGGCTGAGGCTTTTCATCAAGGGTGTATTGACGCCTGGCTGCGTGCAGGGCTCAGGTTGCGTCGGCCATGGCGAAAAAAACACGGGAGGGTTTTTCAGTGAAACGGGGGATCATTCGCCGATTTTGTTGGCAAGTTTCGAAGGGATGATGATGATGATGATGATGATGATGATACCTATTTTATGATAGTGTATTGAGGTTCTTGTGCCATGCCAACCTTAGAATGTTACAATGCTGTTGTCATTGATGGGTTCTGAGATTCTTTTTGATTCTTTTTACTTTTTGTTTGTTTTGTTTTTCTGAGAGAATCCGCTTGAGCTTAAGGCACAGTCACTCGGGGAGAAACCCGGCTCTGCGGGGGTGCTCAGATTTCCACAGAGTGACGACAATTCGATGTCCCAAGCCAGGGGTTCCATTCAAGACCTGAGGGTTTGGTCTCAAGGCCCCATGCGGTGCGAGAACCCCGTGCAGGCCAGGTACCAGTTGGCTCAAGGGTGTCTCGCGAGCAGAACCTCCCAAGTTACATACATTCCACGCCCATCGGACATTTCTGTGCGAAACAAGTGTTGTTTCGTAAAACTGTAGGAGGAGTTATGAAATCTAAAAATGACCGAAACCACCGATTCATAGTTAAGGAGAGGTCTGGCGTGCCTGTACACACGGTTTTCGACAGGTGCGGACAGCCCCTCCAGTGACAGCACCTGGTGTGGCTTCCGTGCAGCGAAACCGCTTGGCAGCGGCAGGCGGTGCATAGGCCAGGAGAGTGCATAGCAATGGAAAATCCTCCATTTATAGACGAGTTTCCCATTAAGACCTCCAGTACCAGGGGATTTCCCAACTTGCCATGGTTGATTACCGGAGGGTAGACCTGGAACTGGAAATGCCTGATGGCTAGATGGACTTCTAGGGGCGAAGGCCAAGATGATGCTTTGCTCCAGGACAGCAAGGTGCCAAAGTGCGAGCTGAAGAGCGGTGCTGAAGATAGGGCAGGGGCTAGACTGGCAACCACAATGGCATGATCGGTCGCATCGTTGTAATCATGACAACAGTCCCAACATATTACAGCATTGGCAGAGAAAGAAGTGGTCACTGTGGCTGTCAGCTCCGCTCCATTGGTTTCAGTCACCAACCAATTAATGCAAGCAGATTGTAGGGCTCTAAAAATTGGCACGGGCACGTGCTGGAGCCTTTTTTCACTCACCATCACTCACCGTTTTCTGTCTCTACACATGGCAGTAGCACAAAAGTAGATGTGGAGGCCCTTCTGTTTTGTGTTCAGCTCTTTCAACATGGTCTATATGGTCTCTTTCCAAGGTGTTGAGATGAGTTGGAATGTGCGGATGTGGCATGTGTTGTCTCATTGTGAGGACTTGCAGGACTTGAGCCCCCCACATCAACCCTGCTGGGACCGATCTCTGCAGGTGGAGAACGATAGGTAGAAGCTATTGGGCTTGCCCCACTCAGTTCCTGCTATGTGGACACAGTGTGGACCCATGGAAATTGCGTCCACCGTTCACAACGCGGACTCTGTTGGTACCTGAGTGGACCGGTGAAAAAGGTCCCTTCAACTATCAATCATGCTGTGGGGGAAGCATCTCCCATGGCTTACGTTACTGAGCAGTGGTAAAGCCATTGCTTGTTGCACAGAAAGAATTCATTCCAAAGCTGACTTGCGATGTGACCTGAGACATTTGTGAAGGCAAAGAGGCAAGGTCATTCAAAACGTCACAAAAGAACACTTCAGCAACTTCATGCTTGTCGAGTTTAGTGCAAAAATGTCATTTTTATCAACCTTTACAACCTTTATCAACCAATTCTTGGACGCAAGATGTGACCCAGCTCAATGGAGGAGTTGACCGGGGCCAAGTGTTTGCGCTGAATGGTGACTGCTGCTGGACAAAAGTGGTTAGGGCTCCCTAGGATGGAGTGAGGGCCAGTTCTCGTTGTCGCAAGGAAACTCACAGATATGTGCATGTTGCAAAATTTGGACCGGACCCTGGTACCATGCCGCCGCATTGGATGAAGGGGTTGAACAGGTATAGCCCCTCAAAAATCTGTCCCAGAGGACAACGAAACGGAGCCCACGACCCTGACAGTGTACAGAGTGCCAGTCGACATGCTGTGAGTCATTAGGTGGACCCCAAAGAGTCAATTTCTTTATAGGTGGCCAGCGAACCAATGACTCAGCATTTCATGACATTCCCTTGAAGCATAGCCTGCTGTGCAACTTAGCATTGCGGGCAACAGTTTCAGCGCCAGAAGTGTTGCTGATAAAAAGAAATGATCCGAGAGTGTGCATTGCAGGCAGCTGCTGACTTGATTCTATGTGCATGCCTTGGGAAGCCACTGAACCTGTCTAGCTGATCTTTTAAGCAAAGACACCATACCTTCCCACACCTTCGACTGTTCCAGTTGTGTGAACCCATCGACGTCACCATGGACACGGATGGAGCGCTGTATGTAGCTGACAATGGTCGGGTGTCTTGGAAGGTTGTTGAAGCTGTCCAGACCATCCGGGATCTGACGGCTACTAGTAGGGATGAGAATCGTCAATTAGCCATGTCAGGTGGTGGTATATGTAATATAGATTAATATAGGTCCAGCTGCAGGTTACTTCTCAGGTTGTCAGGAAACAGTCAATCCTCAATTCAGAGCTTCTTCCAAACCTAAGCCAATCGCCCAGGGAATGCTCGCGTTGTTTGAACCTCAGAAGATCCAAGATTGGTTGCGGAGTTTACAGCCTGCACCTCTGATCTACTACGCTGGTGACCGCTGGTGCAGCTTGCAGTCTGCACTGAATCGACAGTCTTAGTTTCAATGGCTTCAGTCTTGCAGACTGTAACCCCTGTGACTACATACCGTGGATGTGACGGATGTGAGTACAAGGTTCGCTGGGCTGCACCATGCGCCCCCTATGAGCGCATCCTGTGCCAGACCTCAGTGTGTGAACGTCGTGATTGTGGTCGTGCCATTTTGCGAATGTTGTGGTGTGGTGGTGGTGCAGCTACTGCTGCTTTGGTGGAAATTGATGCAAATATCGGTGCAAAAATAGGCTTCCAATTTGTGAAGCAGCTCCAAAGCTCGTTGATTTCTCTGAGGCCCTGTGCTTCCGGATTCTGAGACTTGCTGCCATGGTCGAGGATCAAAGTGTCCTCATGATTTCCGTGATGAACGGTGCAGGTGTTTCTGGAGTTGCGAAGCAGAATCAAGAATTTGCAACGCCGTCAAAGAGTTCCAGGAAATACCCGACGTTTCCTGCACGTTTCACTCAATGTCAAGATGGTTTCTGCTCACTCAAGGATGTAGTGTAGTGCATCAGACCTCTTGGAGTTGAGGAAAGATCAAAGAACAGTCCGACTGAAGCTTGGTTGTGTCACGTACACGGATTAGGCATTGGTCCTTCCACAATCTGCGAAGGTGCTCTGCCGGTTTTATTGCTCCAACACTTGTGATTCACTTTCCCACCATGATTTTCTTTTCCAGTCTGCTGTGCCTCTCGCTCTTTGGCTTAGTGCTGCTCGTATTTCCAGATCTTCGGTTTGGCGAACAGATTTTTGGGTTCTGGCGGTTTGGGTGTCAGCGTCAGCGGTAGAGAACTACTATGTTACTATCTAGTATAATGTCAACACCGGATTAATAAACCCCCCCTCACAAGGTCAGATTGAGCTTGGAAGGTCTTTCCTAGTTCCCCCCCTAAATCAACGCCCTCTGAACCATAAAATTTTGGATATGGATTGGCATCTATAGAAGTCAATAAGTTTTTCGTAGAATTCCATTGGCTGAAAGCTATGGCGGACATTGGGAATGAATGGGCAAATCCAAAGAAACAAACATTAGGGACATGGGGGTTGATTAATAAAGGGAACCCTGGTTATTATTATTAATTGGGGGACATGGGCTCATGGGGGGTACCCTTTGGGAGCTATCCAAATTGATGATTTTTAGATATTTTTAGAAAGGATTTAATTAGAAATCGATCATTCGGGAAATAGTTTTTTTTTTCAATTTTTCAATGATCAGCAGTGATGGGTTCTGGTGCTCATGAGGTTTCAACTTAGGTATAGCATAAGGAAACTATTTGAAAATAAAAATAATGATAAAATAAAACAAAACCATATTTCAACTTAAACCTTAAGTATAACAATGATGAGTGCTGAGGTTGATGAGACATGATGAGAAACAAAAAGAATTGAAAGAATTGAAAATAAAGAATTTTGGATCAAACAAATTGGATTTCAGCACTGGAGGTTGATTAATTAGGTCCAGGCAAAAAAGTTTTTTTTAAATCCTGGGGGACCAACTGTTTTTATAAATTACATTTTTTTTTGGCAGTCGAGGTTGTCTAATCGTGGGGGTTTGATTAATCCTGACTTGACATTATCTGCAAAAAGTGTTGGGGATATGGCGTACAACCGTCAGGTCACAAACCTGTTTTCCACTCATCAGGTGGCTCCATAGTATTTGAGCACGAGGCGTGGGACTGTCTGCTACGAGTTTTGACCCCAGTGTGGGCGAGGAGGCGGCGGAGGAGGAAGAAGGAGGAGAAGAACCCTTATAAAACCTAACAACCGTCACCTTGCAGGTGGGAAGAGAAGATGAAGAAGGTTCTGAAGATTTCGCGCCATTGGAGTTGCTTTCTCTTGAATCTTGAATCTTTCCTTCTCTGATCTTCCTTCTTCTGAGGCTCTCTCTCTCTTCTCTCTTCTCTCTTCTTTCTCTCTCGCGCGATCTGGCTGCATCTTCCCATAAGTTGGAAGTTTAATTTCTAAACTTCCTTTGATGACTCATCATTCATACGCCAGCTTGGGTTGGTTGTGTCTCGCTCGTGCTTTCTTTTTGGCAGGAGGGCAGTTGGTGCAGCTAGTCGTTCCAGCCAGCTCCGCTCTTTTTGCCTGCTGGCTGGGTGCGGGTGTGGGACCACCAATGGCGATGGTGGTCCTACATCACGCCGAGCGGGAGGGCCACGTCCTCCCCCCCGTCTCTTGGTCGGGATGGGGGTGGACACAGACGTAGATGTCAGCGTAGACGTAGATGATATATATATATAACATATATATATATATCTATCCATATATAGATGTCGGTCTATGTCGACACTGAAACCGGATAGATAGACAGAAAGATAAAAATATAGTCATGGATAGAAAGGTACAAAGGGCCCAATTCGCAGAAAAGGCCAGACTACTTGCTTACTTACATACTTACTTGCTTACTTGCTTGTTTGCCTACTTGCCTATTTGCTTACTTGCTTACTTGCTTACTTCCTTGCTTCCTAATTTGCTGACTTGCTTGCTTGCTTGTTTGCCTACTTGCCTATTTGCCTACTTGCTTACTTGCTTACTTGCTTACTTCCTTGCTTCCTAATTTCCTGACTTGCTTACTTGCTTACCTGCTTACTGGGGCCACATCAAGGTTTGGGTGATTCCGTCGCATACTTGCAAGCACTTGCAAATTTTGGGATGTGGCCGTGCGCGTTTTTGGCAGACGATCTACGAAGACATTTTGCTGTGGCCTGTGTCCTGCCCTCATCTAGCATTTACAGCACTGTTTCCTGCGTTCCGCCTTGAGGCAAACAGCTGCCTAAGTTTTGGCTTGTGTGGTGTCATCAAGCAGTACTATGTTATTTTGACGTTTGCCACGCAGGGACGAGTGAGCCTCGTACATCTTCCGGTAAAATGCGCAGACTAAAAGATTAGAAATGTGGACCGGAACGTCACTGCTCCAACAGCTCTGTCAATCTCGCGTGTAATTTGGGATGCACATGCACGCGCGTTTAAGATCAAATGTTTGCGTTTTGAAACTGATCACGATTGACGTACGGTCGAATATGCATATTGGCTCATTGGCTTCAGCCTGTCGCTGATTCTTGACTTGATGTTGCTTCCAACTTGAGGTGACTAATGCTCCGACGGCGCATGGTAGAAACGTTGCCATGTGGGTAGAAAGAACGAGCAATGGCGCTTCAGCAAGCTTAACTTGGCAGACTTGTCCTTGCATTGACTCCATGGCACTTGTGTTGAGGGCTAAACCTGCCAGGAGCAGACTAGCTGTATAGGTTGAAACGTACGTTTTTGGCTGGCCTGCCGCCCTTTTTGGGCTCAAGAGTCTGCAATTCGAAAAGAACGAGTTGGTAGCAGGGACCACTTGACATGTTGAATGCCGCAATTTGATTGCGCGCAAGCAATGAAAATGATTCGAAATTCTTGTGATTAATTTATATGCGTTTGGGTTTCCACTGGTCCATTCGTCGTGCTGGTGTTCGGCAATTGACACAAGAGCCACACCAACGGACTGCAGCAGTGTTCAGCTCGATATTGTAGAGCTTCGCGCACCGGCGATGCAATAAGGGTTATGTATAGTAGTGAGCTTTGGTGTTGTTCATGTGCTCAGCGCCCGCGCAGGTGCAGAGCACAATGTGATGTTCTTTTCATACCGTAGCTGGCAACCATCTTACCACACATCTTTTTGCCCCTTTTTTTGCTTGTTCTTGTTCTTGTTCTTGTTCTTGTTGTTGTTGTTGTTGTTGTTGTTGCTGTTGGTTGTTGGTTGTTGGTTTTTAGTTTTTGGTTGTTGGATGTTGGTTGTTGGTTGTTGTTTGTTGGTTGTTGGTCGTTGGTTGTTGGCTAGTGGATGTTGGTTGTTGGTTGTTGTTTGTTGGTTGTTGGTTGTTGGTTGTTGGGTGTTGGTTGTTGGTTGTTGCTGTTGGTTGTTTGTTGTTGGTTGTTGGTTGTTGGTTGTTGGTTGTTGGTTGTTGGTTGTTGTTTGTTGTTTGTTGGTTGTTGGTTGTGGTTGTGGTTGTGGTTGTGGTTGTGGTTGTGGTTGTGGTTGTTGTGGTTGTGGTTGTGGTTGTGGTTGTGGTTGTGGTTGTGGTTGTTGTTGTTGTTGTTTTTGTTGTTGTGTTGTTCTTGCTGTTGTTGTTTTTGTGGTTGTTTTTGTTGTTGTTCTTGTTGCCTGTGCAGCTTTTTTCTCAGTCTGGTAGTGGCCGAAAATCGTCAAATAGGTGAAGTTTTCAAGTTTTTTTTCTTGCGATTATCGGAAGAAAAACAGCGTAATTACCGAAGTACAAAACCATGGGTTTACGAGGTTTTCTTGCTTCTGGTAGCAAGAATCACGGTAGTTGCAGTGTGTCTTGGCTAGTGCATAGCAAAAACACTGGTATTTATTCAGTTTTCAACCTGTTGCAAGAAGTACTTCTTCCATAATAAAGGCACAGAAACATTGTAAATGACCGTGTTTTGGCCCTTGGCACGCACCAATAAAACAACAAAAATTGCCAACAAGTGTTCAAAATGACTTCCAAAAAACATCTATTTTAGCGTCTTCTTTTCCACCCTAGACCCCAAAAAACGTGAAAACACCACCGGACCACACGGTGGCATCGCCGGATTTAAGCGCTTACGCGCGACAGCCGGCCAGGGGCCCAACTATGTTGGCCCATCTTGTAGCTATGTTGGCCTCATGTTGACCCAGGTTGAGCCGAAAGAGCCGAAAAGTGGGAACAGCAAAAAAACACTGTAAAACGCAGGATATTTTGATGGTCGGCGGCCTATCTTGGGGCTAGGGTGGCCCATCTTGGGGTTATGTTGGCCTACATTGAAGGCAATGTGGGCCCATCTTGGGGCTATGTTGGCCCATCTTGGGGCTATGTTGGCCCATCTTGAAACTATGTTGGCCCATCTTGGGGCTATGTTGGCCCATCTTGGGGGCTATGTTGGCCCATCTTGAGGCTATGTTGGCCCATCTTGAGGCCTATGTTGGCCCATGTTGACCCATCTTGAGCCACAAGATCTGAAAAATGGGAAAAAATGGAAAGAGCACGCTGCCCTTGCCGATGGCCCCGGATAGTTTTGTGGTGGGTTTCTTGGCTTGGACTTGGGTCCTGGAGCTGGGGCATTGGAGTGGGGTCAACACGCGATGACCACCGCAATGCCAAGTTATTAAAGGGCTGCCGCCCCCTGCCGCCGACCCCTGGTAGCGTGTGGGGTGCAGAGTGAGGAGCGTGGAGTGTAAAGTGCGGAGTGTGGAGTGTGCAGTGGGTAAAGCGTAGAGTGTAGAGTGGAAAGTGTGGAGGATTAAGTGTGGAGTGTACAGGGTGAGTGTGAAGAGTGTCAAGTGTAGAGTGTAGACTGTGGTTTTATGCCTGGGGCTTTATCCAACCATGACGGTGATCCCCCGATGGTGGAGCGAAGATAGCCATCTATTCCAGTCGCCACCAAGCATCAACTATATATATCAATGAGAGACCATCCATGGGTTACATTTGTTTAATGGGTTATGGTTAATGATGGTTATTGCTTGTTGATGGTGAATAATGATCAATAATTAACGCCTCCTCGGCTCCAATCGCTCGCAACAGCGGATGCTGCGATACCTGTCGTGTAGAGCTCCCTCTTTGAGACGTTCGAAGTTTGGAGGCTCAAAATGGTTTCCAGGTGAGCTGGATCCAATTGGAACATGGGGGAATCTTTGGATAGAAAAAAAAAGGCGGAACCTCAAGAGGAACGGAACCTGAGTTTTGGGGATGAATCATGAACATACGCAGAAAGATGGCAAATGGCCGTCAACTTGGTTCACTTGGTCCAAAATGTCGGTCCATCCTAGTCCCTATCTCGGCGGTGACAGTTCTTCCCTAAATCCCACTTAGTTGTAAGTGCGGTTTCGGAGAACTTAGACAAATCATAGCCATAGTCATTAATATGCCTTATATTCCAACTTGTGGTTTATAACCCATGGTTACATTTGTAACGTCACACCCCAAGTAGGATCATAAGATGTTACAAGTTCGTCTAAAAAAAATCATGATCATTTGCTATGATCTTACCGGTGCGAAACGCAGGGAACGAGTCAGGGAATGATCCACAATCACTAGTAATAATCAGCCCAGCAACCCCCAGCAACCCATCCATTCCCATCCATTCCCTACGTTTAGCACCAGTAAGTTAGCCCAACTGATGTACCCTCTGGTAATGGCTAACATAGCGATTGAAAATGGCTATTTATAGTTGATTTCCCTCTTAAAAATGGTTGTCCATAGTGATGTCATAGTTGACCAGACGGCAAGTGGAAGGTTTACCAATTTTTACCCAAACAAATCACCCAGTTGTGGTGGTAAATATACCAGCACCATGGAGCATTTTACCATAGTTCCAACCTGCTTTTCCAGTCAGCAGCAGGTGACATCACCGGGCCATGGCACCTACTAGAATAACCTATTAACACCGATGAAAACCATATAATAACCTATTAACACCATGAAAGCATAAAATTCCCATGAGAGTCGACAGTTGGTCCCAAAAATCCAAGCATGGACGCCCGGCAGGTGGCCAAAGGACATGCTGCTGGGCCGCCAAGGGCGCCGGGAAGGGTTGAAGGGCAGCTTAGGGCGCCGGGAAGCCTTTAAGGCCAGCCTACTGCCTAACGTTGCTTTCTGAAACCAGAAGAAAATCTCCAGGAAAGCGCCCGGCAGGTGGCCAAAGGACATGCTGCTGGGCCGCCAAGGGCGCAGGGAAGGGTTTAAGGGCAGCTTAGGGCGCCGGGAAGCGTTTAAGGCCAGCCTACTGCCTAACGTTGCTTTCTGAAACCAGAAGAAAATCTCCAGGAAAGCGCCCGGCAGGTGGCCAAAGGACATGCTGCTGCCAAGGGCTCCGGAAGGCGCCCGGCAGGTGGCCAAAGGACATGCTACTGGGCCGCCAAGGGCGCCGGGAAGGGTTTAAGGGCAGCTTAGGGCGCCGGGAAGCGTTTAAGGCCAGCCTACTGCCTAACGTTGCTTTCTGAAACCAGAAGAAAATCTCCAGGAAAGCGCCCGGCAGGTGGCCAAAGGACATGCTGCTGGGCCGCCAAGGGCGCCGGGAAGGGGTTAAGGGCAGCTTAGGGCCGGGAAGCCGTTTAAGGCCAGCCTACTGCCTAACGTTGCTTTCTGAAACCAGAAGAAAATCTCCAGGAAAGCGCCCGGCAGGTGGCCAAAGGACATGCTGCTGGGCCGCCAAGGGCGCCGGGAAGGGTTTAAGGGCAGCTTCGGGCGCCGGGAAGCCTTTAAGGCCAGCCTACTGCCTAACGTTGCTTTCTGAAACCAGAAGAAAATCTCCAGGAAAGCGCCCGGCAGGTGGCCAAAGGACATGCTGCTGGGCCGCCAAGGGCGCCGGGAAGGGTTTAAGGGCAGCTTCGGGCGCCGGGAAGCCTTTAAGGCCAGCCTACTGCCTAACGTTGCTTTCTGAAACCAGAAGAAAATCTCCAGGAAAGCGCCCGGCAGGTGGCCAAAGGACATGCTGCTGGGCCGCCAAGGGCGCCGGGAAGGGTTTAAGGGCAGCTTCGGGCGCCGGGAAGCCTTTAAGGCCAGCCTACTGCCTAACGTTGCTTTCTGAAACCAGAAGAAAATCTCCAGGAAAGCGCCCGGCAGGTGGGCGCCGGGAAGGGTTTAAGGGCAGCTTAGGGCGCCGGGAAGCGTTTAAGGCCAGCCTACTGCCTAACGTTGCTTTCTGAAACCAGAAGAAAATCTCCGGAAAGCGCCCGGCAGGTGGCCAAGGACATGCTGCTGGGCCGCCATCGCCTAGGCAGGTGGGCGCCGGGAAGGGTTTAAGGGCAGCTTAGGGCGCCGGGAAGCGTTTAAGGCCAGCCTACTGCCTAACGTTGCTTTCTGAAACCAGAAGAAAATCTCCGGAAAGCGCCCGGCAGGTGGCCAAGGACATGCTGCTGGGCCGCCATCGCCTAGGTGCTCCTCGGACGCGCTCCCCCTGCCATCGTCTGGGGTCGGCGGATATAACGCAGCCGCATGATGTTGAGCAGCATGTTCTGCAAGCGCCGCTTGTGTCGCGCACTTGAATCCGCAGCTTCGAAATGCGCAATGGTAATCTAGCAAGTCCTATGCCATCTCAGGGTCATTTGCGGCATGCAGGTGTCCCGGCAATGTAGGCTTGTCTGAAAGCAGAGCTGCTGCATCTCGCATTGCGAAATCATATGCTGCCCGAGGGTCTTTGTTTCCTTGCGACGGCTTCCAGAGTCGCAAAGGATAGATATCATCAGCGTCAGTGCCAGCGCCTTGAAGTGGGCCAGTTCCGCATGATGTTGTTGTTGTTGCTGATGTGAGCGGCGGTGCTTTGTGGTGCACACGGCGAGGAGGCACGTTCATCTCTGTTTTGCGCGCAGAGATGTGCCAACATGAGCCATATCGTCATATCGTCAACTAGTCAGCCAAATTTAAGAGCTTACTTTTGTTCGTAGATCACCTTTCTTGTATCGAGCCTGTTGTGACGTTTGCACTATTTGCACCTCCCTGCAATTCGTGTCTGTTCTTCCCCGTGAACTCCTATTGGAGACAAAGACAGCTCCTGAGGCGAGTCGGGCACGGATATCCAGAAGAGCACTGGGAAGCAATATGTTCCAACTAACAACTCAATATTTTTCCCCAACAGCAAAACTTTGCTATGGGGTCTTTAGCCCAGATCAGCTCCGGTGCGATCCGGTGCAGCTTCAACACCAGGTTCCGGACAAGGTTCCGGTGCAGACACCTCGCGAGGTTCCGGAGGGTTCCGGTGCAGATACCTCGTGAGGTTCCGGAGGGTTCCGGTGAAGATACCTGCTGAGGCTCCGGAGGGTTCTGTGTGGTTCCGGAGGGTTCGGGTGCAGATACCCTGTGAGTTTCCGGAAGTTTCCGGTGCAGGTACTCGGTGAGGTTCTCACGCACAGGGAGGTTTGCGAGCCAATGTATACATACCTTTTGTCCCACCGTGAAAAATCGTTTGCGCGCAAAACCTTAGTTTTTTAACAAATTCAAAGGCCGCATTGACATGTAAGTAAAACCTTTTACCACCACTTCCATTTTGTAAAGGGGCCCATGTCAGTACAACATGGTTGTGAAGAAAGAGGGCCTGACACAGCGCCGTCTTGCCACGGCGTGGGACTTTTGAAGCAAGCCTTTGGATACCCGCAGCTTCCGGACCCCCTAAGCCTTAGCGCCCGGCCGCAAACTCGCGAACTGACCTGCCAACCACCGTCAGAATCTAAGATTTGAGCGTTATGACGGCACGTGGACTGACGGATGAGTGCATGCGAGACTACCTTGCATCCTGAGGCCATGGCCGTACAGTCGAACGTCTGGGTGCACAAGTGCTGCAGGCCTGACGACAAGAAGCGCCACGGCAGGCCTGCAAACACACAAGCAGATGCCATTCGTCATCGCATCGAGCCACAGACACTATATAACGCGTTGTCCTGGTTGGAGGTCGGGCAATGTCAGAGTAGCCGAGAAAAAGGCCAAGGCAGGCAGAAGGAACCCACAAAATGTGGCCTTATATGACACAGCACCTCCATTTTAGGATCCTGAAACTCCCATGGATCTGAATGGATTTGGAGGCGAAGGCCAAGCAACAAGCGGATTGGGAGCTCCGCAAAGCAGCTCTTAACCACCCATGCGTGAAGGACGCGTGTAATCAAAATTGTGTGGAAAATGGTAGAAACCTTTTTAAAAACATGTTTTTTTCAGTAGCATACAGTTTCTCCGATTGAATTTTGTAGCACGTCTATACTGGCGCATATTGGGGGCCGGCATGCATTCTGTAATTGAAGGCAGGACGAATTTCATTTTGTAGGTCCAAACTTGGAGCCCGCAGTTTGCACCTACAAAGAACTTGCGTAAGGCTTCCTGTGAAACTTTAGCGTTTTTTTTGGGTAGTTTGTTTTACGGTTTTACTGTTCAATATTTTCAATAAGCGTCAGAATTGATTGCAGCAAACCTGCCTATTCATGTCCACAGCGATTGATGGCTGGCCTGCCGCCCTTTTTGGGTTCAATACTTTGCAGTTCAATGAGAACGAGTTGTTTGCAGGGACCACTTGGTATGTTGAACGCTACAATTTATTGTGCGGAAACAATCGAAATTATTTGCAAATTTCGTGATTATTTCATATGGGTTTGGGTTTTCACTGGTCCATTCGTGCTAGTGCTTGGCAAAAGACAAGAGCCACAGCAACGCACTGCAGCAGTGTTGAATTCGATATCACTGCCGTTCCTGTTTCGCAAACACATCCAGCAGCGCCAAAGCGTGGTGTGACAAATGTGGCACACATGGCTCCAGTGAGGAGCGGCCCTGGGTGATGAGTGACGAGGCGGTGTCATCGTGAAGGGATGTCCTGGGGTTTCGTGTGTGTTGATGGATAGAGGTTGAATATGAGTTCTGATTGAGAGATGTTGAGGATATTTTGCAAGTAATTTGTAGCGATCAAACTGCGTGGGAACTGATGTAGCGGAAATGTGCTTTCAACTTGGGATCTACCAAGTTTGTTTCATGCAAAATCTGGGTGAATCACTGTATTGAGGAACTGATCATGTTGACGTATTTTGTTTTGTTATTTGCTTCTAGTGAAATCCTCTGGTGAAATCCTCTGGTGTCGCTGGTGCGTCATTATTCTTTTGGTTGAATTGCCCGTTGTTTATATTCGGTGGATCCTCCATTTTGGGTTTGGCAAAAACTGTTTCAGATATTGAGGGCACGAGCCCTCTGCTATGTGCAGGTTGATTTGCCCGAGGAACCACTGACTTCATGGTGATGGGATGGGTCAAGATATTTTCGGGGCACCAATGGACCCATCGTTTTTTTCCACGAAAGCTCCTGCGAAGTTTTTTTCCCAAAGGAATTGCTGCCAAATTCAAATTCCATTTCAGCTACGCAACATCTCCTACATTCTCTACATCGCATACATCATCTCGGGCAACTTCATCTACATCACATACATCATCTGCATCTTTTACATCTCTGTGTGCAAACGCCTTTGCGTAAAAACGTCTGTGCGCGTACAAGTTTGCAATCATCATCATCATCAGCAGCAGCATCATCATCATCATCGTCGTCGTCGTCGTCGTCATCGTCGTCGTCCTCGTCGTCGTCGTCGTCCTCCTCCTCCTCATCATCATCATCGTCATCATTCTCACCATCATCATCATCATCATCACCATCATCATCACCATCATCATCATCATCACCATCATCATCATCATCATCGTCCTCCTCCTCATCATCATCGTCCTCCTCCTCCTCCTCCTCCTCATCATCATCATCATCATCATCTTACTCATCATCTTCGTCATCATCTTCGTCATCCTCATCCTCATCCTCATCATCATCGTCACCATCACCACCACCACCGTCGTCATCATCATCATCATCACCAACATCATCATCATCATCATCATCATCATCATCCTCATCCTCATCCTCATCCTCATCCTCATCCTCATCTCATCTTCATCCTCCCCATTTTCCTTTGGAAGGACCAGTTAATGTTTGTCTCCTGGTTTCTTTTCGGTTCACGGTGTCGTGCAGTATGTTTTTGCGTTCGGATGCTGTTAAACCATCCGTTGTTTGGGGGCAATCATTTGAAACCATACCCGAACTACTCCAAACTGGTACAGTATAGGTCACGAACTATGCGGGTTTTCGCACCCTTTTGATACCGGGATACCACGATTGTGACAATTTTGTATATAATGGGGAACATGACCTATAATATAATGAGATCATGACTGTTTGGGTTTGAGACAATCTCATGTGCTTGAGGATGACGAAAATTCACACCTACTAGGCATATTGAGGTTTAAAAAACAAGAACAGACATCAAACTGAATCGCAGGATGATTCCGTTGGCATCCCTCTTGGGCCAGCCCTTGAAGGTTGGGAACGAGTTGCACATTCGATCAAACAATTTTCGTCATTTATTCACTATCAATCCCAGTTTTCACCAGCAATCCTGTCCAGATCGGACTGGCGGGAGTGGTGCAAACTACTGCTATCTCATCCTCTTCAATCTCAACAAAAAGAACAATCTTGGCGCCATTCTGCGGTCTGCAGCCGCCTTTGGTGTTCGCCTGGTGATGCTGGTCGGGCGTCAAGGGTTCAAGGCGTGGTCCGACAGGTGTCAGGGGTGTTTGACCACGATGCTTTTGGGCCAACTCGTTGAACTTTCGATTCGCTCCCAGCGTACCACTGTGAGATGTTTGGCTGGACTTTTGTGTTGTCTACCTATAAGGTCTTGCCATCGATGCCTGTCGTTGCAGGCATTCTGCAAGAAAAGTGGTCAGGGCGTCGTTCCTATTGAGAACGCAGCTACAGTTCAAGAAGCAGTGGCTGCGTTGAAGGCCTGGCCACCCACATTCTGAGAGCTGGCTGAACGAAGTGATGTCAGGAATGTTGTCATTGACTCCATCTTCCAAGGCATGTTCAAACATATTTTTGAAACCTGGCATCACTTATGGGTGACCTCAGGAGCTGACTAAACCAATTGTACTCATGCTCCCGTAGCGTAGCTCATTGAACTTAAAGCTTGCCTATCGTTCTGTGTGTCGAGTTCTTGCACACTTCTGGGGATGAGCAGGCCGAAACCAAAGATGTATCAGTTTGTATCTGGGGAGTTGTAATGTATGGTATGGTTTATAGAGCCCATTGGTACTCCAATAGCTTGAGCCAAACTTTTTTTGTCCTCCTTTTTATGTCTTGCATCCAGAGGCACGACACCCCTCTGGAGAGCTTCAAGTTTGTGGAGTGGAAATTCTGCCGCAGGTGCCACTTGTGAGCGAAGTAGTTCGAAAGTGTTTTAAGATGGTAATCCGATTCCCCCAATCTAAAATTCACCCATATTGGCTTCCAAAATGCATCCAATACAAAAACCCAGCGCCTTGGAGAAGATATTCAGCGAAAGGAGGATAGGATTCAGATGCCTTTCAGTCGAGCTGGCAGGCGCAGTCTCTCCATTCCAGCCCATTCCGCGGCCCCACAGCGTTTATGGTGGGCAATGAACGTGGAGGTCTGCAAGGGAACCGTGCGCGGATAATCCCAACTTGGCTTAAGATTGTTCGTTTTCATTTTGGAGTCCCCCTTGGAAGGTCTATATTTGGTGATGGGATCGGTTGTGAGATGAAGTGGACGGGTTCTTGGAACATATCCTGAAACCACTGATGTTTCACATCACCAACCTGTGGCAGGTCTTACGCGTGAGCAAATCGATCATTGCGACAGCCACTTGCGCAGAATAGTCTCTCAGAAATTCCTTCATCTTGCAGCCTTGCAAGACTGTGGTTGTAAACTTGCGAAGCAGTGATCGAACCATCGAACGGTTTCTAGTCTGGTGATGAGTTTTTTTGATGTTCTCATGCTCAAAAATTGGGTGCCCGGAAGAGATTCCATAGATTGCAGGGGAGTTTCCAGCTGAGGCTTCGTCTACATCCCTCAGTTTGGTGGTGGGGTGGGCTCTTTGAACGTGGCCTGTGCCTGCAGTGTGGTGCCTTGGCTGACATTTTTTCAACACCCTGGGAGGCTTGGACGGGAGAAATGTCTGGATTTTGGATCAAATTTCCCCACAACCCATTATTCGATATGATCCGATTACCCGAGAGATTTTGAAGAGAACTTCAGTTGGGTTACTAAACCATCGTAACCTTAGGCCCCAATCCCTCCCATCAGCGTCAGGTTCTGTATCAGTTCAGTGCATGGGCTTCGAGAACCACGAGTGGATTGGGCTTTGCTGAGGATGAGTGCCTTTGGTTTCAACTTGCTTCACTTTGTAACTTGCATTTTGTGAAGCTTTCTTTGTTTGGGTGCTTGAACATTTTGAACACATGGAAGAAGATACCGTTCAGCTAGACTAGATACAGTTTATATATATATAATATATATATAATACATATATTATATATAATATATGTAATATATATAATATTATATGTAATATATATATACATATTCATTTTCAGGGTATCTAAGCAGAGCCAATCATGACACACCAGGTTTCCCTTGGTCTTCTGCTTGGGACTGGCTGAGGCGCCCTCAGATGGCAACACCCCATGGTGCTGGCTCCTTTGCACTGCAAGGGGCGCGACCTTTGCCTCCGAAGTTAGTGGATGCTGTGGAGTTTCAAGGTCTGGGACCCGAAACTGGATGCAGGATGCAACTGGATGATCGACTATAGTCACTAATAGTAACTACAGGCATTTGGAGAGATCGTTCTCATTCGTTCTTAACAATATCAAGCCATTTTCTTTCAAATGGGTTGTTGAGAAGGTGCCCAATCACATGAAGATCATGAAGTGCCTCGCAGGCGATGCGGGTGGCGTCAAGCGGACACGCAGCGAATAGATTGGCTTCGGCAAAAGCAGAGTCTGGCAAGGTGCCTCAAAGGGTATAGATAAAAAGACCCTGAAATTCATCAGATCTACTGTGGATATCTGTGGATGGTTTATCCGATTATAATCTCATTGTAATCCCAGTGTTTCATAGTTACCTAGCATCACTTTTTTGTGAATCAAACCATGACACTGCAGACGCTGGAGTTGGTCACAGTCTTCCTTTCTTGGTCCGTTTGTGCTCACACAGGCCTGAGAGGCACAAATTCTCCCACCACAGTAGCGGATGTGTGCAGTCGCATCAATGATGCCACGTCTCTGTAGAGTGGAATGGCCAACATCAAGTTTTGGGGTGAGCCACCTTTCACCAGTTTCCCTTCAAGATGTTGGACAGTTGTCCAAAAGTGCGTTCATGAGCATCCGGATTTCATTGCAATTGTAGAGGATATATTAATTAAGAAAAAGACCATCCGCATCATATCAAACACCCAATAAATGGTCTCAAAAGATGTGGGTTCATCCTCCCCTAATAAACCATGGGTTTCTCCGGAAAGTTTAATTTTTTTTAATGGGGGAATTCACAATCTACATTCGAATCAAACCACTAGAATCCTGGCCAAACCCCATTTTGAAGTGACACTGCTTCGGCCAACTGCTCACGCCTCCGCAGCCCTTGGCTCAAGGCCTGCTGCGGATGCCTGCGGATGCCTGCGGATGCCTGCGGATGTGGATGGCTTGGTTTGTTCTTGGAAAACAATGGAATTGACATGAATTGACCTATTTTTCTGCACGGGAATGTGCGAATCTCGATTCGGAGGTGATTTTTTCGCGAACAGGGTTTGTCCACAAATGGGGCTTTAGTATGGTATACAATCTACTGGTCAATCATCATATTGCACCGCCAACGTGGCTATGGGGAATATCTCCACTTTCAACGCATGCCCAGGTGCTCCAGTAGGGCTTGGTGACCCAGGCCTGGCCAAATTTGTGTTGCTTTGATGTAAGATACATTTCATAGATCATTGTTCCCTTAACCTCCAAACATGATCATACATGATCAGGATTTTGTAATCTTCCTATATCAAGAAAAATATCGATGTTGCCAGCAACACACGGTTAGAAACCCATGGTTCAAAGTTCAAAGCGCGGCATTCCGCTATGCAGCCGTCCTAGCATCAACTTCAGATTTCAGCACTAGGACTGCTTTCTCAAGCGGCAGCAAGACTTGGTTGAATGAAGCTCCGAAAGAAGATGAAGGGTAGAAATATTAGGATGTTTGTCTCTGCCTGGAACATAGTTTCATGATGTTTCATGAATCTGGCCATGGGGTCTTGGCAATTTGCCCTCAATGTGTTGATCTGTGTGCATGATGGACGCAAACGAGCAGCGTGTTGATGCTGAATCAGAGGACCACGATGAAACTGAACAGATGGACCAACCTTCGCGGGTGAAAATCATCGCTTTGTCGGGGACAGTGGTGGAAGAGGCGCGGCTCAGAACGGCTCAACTCCAAGGCTCTCGAACGTGTTCAAAACCAGAACGTGCCAAGGAGATGACTATGCCAGTGCGGCAAAAACGATGTTGCCTGTGTTTCTAGAAGCTTTGCAGGAGACACATGGAGACATTTATGAATAAAATAATATCGAATATACATATTAGATATTATATATATACACACACCTCTATATCTATATCAATATCAATATACTGATTTTATAGAGGAGCATTTCTGGTTGGATGTTGAACCATTTTCATCTTGGAAGAGCTGCAGATGGAAGTGGCCGAGAGTTGTACTGCTTCAGTGGGCCTGGTCGCCCTGTTAGCTCCCCGTGCGGCTGCGAAAATGCGGGTGGACGTGTCTCGACTCAGGTGCTGGCTTTATGTCGTATCGGTGTGGGAATGCTGTGAAGCTCAATTTTGGATTTTTGATGGTGGTTCTGGAAACAAAAGATATTTTCATGAAAGTCAACCCAATTCTTCAATTTCTCCTTCAATTTCTTTGTGTCCCTGCCGCTTGGCAATCTTGGGACTTGCTGTTTGCTGAGCCAGCGCGGAAAGGTTCCCTTGGTTCCCTTGGTTCCCTGGGAGGTTCTCCCTAAGTGGCCGTGTCCTGGATATTTGGGACACATGGCATGAACTTGGAGAACCGAGAGAGTTGCAGGCGTGGGAGCTCAGTGGGGCTGGAGGTGTTTGGCCATAAGACCATGTTCACCACACCGACCACATTTAATGATTTTGGCAATGCCCCGGGGCCCCAGTTTCCATTCTTTGTATCACCCTTTGTCGGTGCAATCTTCATTTTTCTGTGATTTATCTTCCTCGATTTGTCGCGATTTTCCTGTCTCTATGATGTTGTGGCGATCTTCAAGATCGTGGTTCTTTTCCCAGTGCTTATTTTTCAAAAGTCAAGGGGTACTGGAAGCTTCCAAATTTATCTCAATCAAAAAACGTCTATGGGACATTCTGGGACGGCAAGTGATGCTTCCCCGACGGCCAGTTGGTGGTTCTGCCTTTCTGCAACGACTTCAAAGACGAGTTGTTGGAGGCGGTGAGTGGCCAAGACTTGGACCAAGTAAACCAAGTCCTGGGACGAAACTTGGAATCTGACGGTGGGACTATGGTGCTTGACCTGCAAAAACAGGGGGAATATCTGCCTTGTTTTGATATCAACGTATGAGATTATATACGTATAATATATAATATATATATAATAATATATACATATATATATAATAATAATAAATAATAATAATAATAATAATAATAATAATAATATATATAATAATAATAATATATATAATAATAATAATAATAATAATAATAATAATAATAATAATAATAATAATAATAATAATAATAATAATAATATATATATAATATAATATATATATATAATATTATATTATATATACCATATATATATTATATTATATTATATATATTATATATACACCATATATATAATATCATATTATATTATATCATATCATATTATATTATATTATATTATTGTAATATATATTATAAATTATAATATATTAATAATAATAATAAACAATAATAATAATAGTAATAATAATATATATATATATATACACATAATAATCATAATCGTAATAATAAGAAAAATATTAATATATATATATATGTATAACCAACAAACATGTGAAGTGAACCAGAAAAAATAGGTTGATAGGTCAACAATATTGGCACGAAAACAGTTGGATGGTTCAATACTTAACATGGACCCAGCTCACGAGCGCGGTGGAACTACGCTTCGGAAGTGCTATGATTTTTGGTAACCAACTTTTAAGCATGTTTTATGGGCTAGTTAGCTAGTTGGAGCATTATTGATTCTGGATTTGAGGGATTGACTCTGATTTTCTGATCGAATTTGGTATGGTTGGATGCTGGAGTCCTGGTAGGTGAAAGAATGCAGAGACAAAATCTTTTTGTTGTTTTCTTGAGTGGACATGTTATGTTTGTTATGTTTGTTATGTTTATGTTGGGGTAACAGAATTTCTGTGTCCCAAGGATTGCAAGATCCCAACGCGCGGAGCAGAGATCATGTTTCTGCATTCATGAAGGCTGGCTGGGCTGGCTCTATTCCACTTGGTTTAGGATGACCGTCCCGGACCGTCCCCAACAAAGATTCAGACCGACTCAGCTCTAGCCGCTGTTTTTTTTTCCCAAAGTCCTGGTACCCTGATCATTGCTGACTGGAAAACCAACCTTCTTAATCTCTTGGATTTGCTGAAGGTGATTTTTTGTTTTCCCATTGGTTATATAATCCACCATTTGGAGAATCGACTTCATTTATAAATACAATACACATATAGATGGAAACTAATTGTAGAGCTGGAGGATTTCTCATTTCCATTGGTTTCCACGTTGGCTTACCATGGTTTTACCTGCGGCTGTATCACTAGTTTCGAGGCCAGCATCCTGGGACAGCCCGAGATCATGGTGGCCCTCTATGGTGCCGGTGCCGATGTCGACGCGGAGGATCTGGCTGGGCGCACAGCGCTGCACTGCGCGGTGAGGGATGCGAGGCTCGAAACTGTGAGGCGGGGGGATGACTGGCTGGACTGGCTGGATGCTGGGAATGAACAATTTGGGAATCCAATCACCAAATTCCAATTTCAACGGATTTTAGTGGTACCCTCTGGTAATTTAACGTAGCTATTGAAAATGGCCATTAATAGTGGATTTTCCCATTAAAAATGGTGATTTTCCATAGCTACGTTAAATTACCAGAGGGTATATGTTGCAGTTTGGGAACACGTCTAATTTGCCCAGATGAGGTTGAAGTTAATGAGATGTGTATGACGACAAGCTGTGGATGTTTGGTGATTAAACGTTCCCAATTGGGCTGCGTGATTTTTGCTAGCCATGCTCAAGAGTGGTTGAGTCTCAAAGTTGGATGGTTTGACGCTGAAAGACTTGTTGGGCCCATTGGTGCTACATTTTGTAGCCATGCTTATTGGCAGAATAAATGGAGGTGTAATTATTCGTGATAGCTCCGTGCTAGGAGGTTGTGCTGCAGGACAATTTATATACTGTAGAATCTACTCAGTATCATCCCAAATGACTGCTCGGGCGAATAGTTTGAGGCTGTTGCTGAATTTGCGATCCAACGTGGATGCCCGCAACAAGTTGGGGAGAACGCCTCTTTTTGAGGCAGTGAGTACCGGTTGCGTTGCTATGGTTGCGAGCATGCAATAGGCACAAGTTTTACATCATTTTGTTTGCTATACTTTGCTTGTTTCTTATTTTCTTTTTGGGTTGTTTGCCATGAACAGGTTCTTGACATAATAACTACGTATGGTGGTTTCCTAAACTTGGGGTCCCCCACATCATCCAAGTCGGACTAGACCATGACTTAGTATTGACACCCATTGGTGACTTGAGGATCCATGGGGATCCTCCACAAGGTTCAAGCGCTTGCCACCGCTGCCGCCGATCCAGATTCTGCGGACCGAGACGGTGGGACTCCCCTGCGAGCAGCGGTGGCTGCAGGTGGAGCCCTGAAAAAAATGTCTGGTTAACACACAACAATGACAAAATCATCCCTTTTCCACATTGATTCCCCCATAGTTTTCAGATTTAAGGCCACCATCACCTCCTGGAGGTTTCTTAGAGGCTGTGGAGATCTTGGTGAATGCCGGCGCCACAGTGGACCTGCCGGGGCACGATGGGTCTGGCGTGCTCCATGTTGCTGCAGGCGCGACCCCAAAGTCATGGCAAAAAGTGTGGAAATTTCGATTTCAAACCATGATCCCAATTTTTTTTGGGTGCCAAAACCTCAAAGAGAAGTGCCAGTATGAAATTCGAAGGGTTCAGAATGCCAGAATTCGACACGCGCAGAAGCATTGCTGTTTGACAGCTTCAATTTTAAATGTCCATGTGGCATGAGATGATAATTTTCGATGACTTTCCGATTTGTGAAGGGGGTTGAAGAAGCAGAGTGACACATCCCAGGCCACGACAGGCATGAACTGGTTCGTACTTTATTGCAGAGATCTGCGAAGATGAGTCAGAGCAACCAGCAGGGTGCAACTGCTCTACATGTTGCCGCCCGGAATGGGCAGTGTGACGCGGTAGCGGCGGCTAAGAGTCTTTCAAAGGAGGACCAGCATGAATAACCAGTAATTACAGTACTCAATAGCGTACCTATATTTTCCTGCATAGTGTATGTTTTTAGGAACATTGAGTTGCCTGTAACTCGAACTCGAACTGAACCCAGTAAAAAGAGGGCCAGGCGTGGCATGCCTACTTGATCCAAGGTGGTTGATGCTTGAACCGAGTTTCATTTCACTTGGGAATTCCCGCTCCCGGGATGACATCGGCAAAGCTGTGGTCTTCCCAGGTGAAGTGTTGCGGACTTTGCTGGATGCCAAGGCAGATCAGCAGCCTGATGCCCATGGGGTCACCCCTTTGTGTGCTGCCGCAGCTGCTAAGCCCTGGCTGCTCACCATGTCCCAGGGAGCAGGACCAGGACCCAGCGGCTCCCCCAAGCAGTACCAAGTGAGACGGAGTGGGAATAACTTGAAAGCGGTTCGGACACTCAGCTCCTGCCAGATATTTTTTTCCCCACCTCCTTGCCCTCATTTTTACAAAGGTAGTTCTGCTTTCTTATGATGAAAGAGACGATTTCACAAGGGCGATTTTGCTACGCATCTCTGAGGCTTCTCCTTATGGCTCGTGGTGCCCCTCAAGAGGCTGATTTGAAGGGCACCACCCCTTTGCATGCTGCGGTGGAAGCTGGGCGTCTGGAGATTGTGCGTCTGCTGCTGGAGCATCTTGCGCCAGTGGATCCATCCGACCAGGATGGGATGACGCCACTGTTGGCAGCAGCCCAGCTGGGTCATCCCGATATAGCCAGCACCCTGCTGGCTGCAGGGGCCAACTGGGGGGCGAAATGTGACTCTGAAGCTTCGGCGATGCATGCTGCAGCTAGTCGTGGCTTTGATGAAGTGGTAAGGGTCTTGATCGAAGCCAGAATCTTGCCTTGATTAATTCATTTGTTTGTAGTTGTTTGTTCCTTTCTCATGGCAAAACACAATACACCATTCCCCAAAACGAGACTTCCGCTGAGTTGGTGCGCTTTGCAGAGAAGAGCTTGGAGATGGGACCCGTCTTTACTCTGCGCAAGAATGATTGCAAGATTAAGATACTATTGATACTGTAGCATTCTCGCTATGTCTTTTAGGGTCATAAAAAATTGAACAGGGCATTCTTTGCTATCCCAAACCTGTAGTGCTTGAGAACTGCTAGGAGCAGATGTGAACCATGTCGACGAGACCGGTGCTACTCCCCTGGCTGCGCTCCTGGCAAAGAAATCTTTCGCAGAGACGCTGGCCTTAATGGAAACATGGGAAACTTGATCGAATGGACAAGTTGAACATAACACTGCACCTGGTTTCAGTCATATTTGTATGTGCAATATTATGATATATATGATTACAGCATCCGTGTTTATCAAATATAGATTCTATAGACATGTCGCGCATAGACACCAACACCATTGTCATCATGACGCTATGTTGAGGCCGACTTCTTCTCGGCAATCATCGAAGATATCGAAGTCAGATGTCGCTGCAACACTGAGTGCACTCCTTGAAGCTGGCGCAATCCACTGAAGTTCTAGATGCAGTGTTTCAAGGTGACTGTGCTTTTGAGCCCAACTGGAATGTCGTAGGTCTCCTTCCACAAGTGCCTTCAACTCCAGTTCAAACTGCAGCTGGTGGGACTCGATCTCTGGACGTTCCCTTCAAAGCTCTTGGTGTTGTCGTTGCACCACCATTCTGGTCGCGGTCCTGCGGCCACTGCCAAAAGGGAATAACCCTGCCCAGCTGTCTCCCAGTATCCGCAAAGAAGTGACCCAGGGGCCAAGTGTTGGAGAATTGGCCAAACCTTGGGCCAAGAATGGCTGCAAAATGGCTGCAAAATGGCTGCAAAATGGCTGCAAAAAATTCTGTGGGAAGTCGCATGGGACAGTGGTTCTACATAAATTTTAGGCCTGTGGCTTTGTTGGATCCCCAGCTCCGTCGGACCAGGCCTGGAGGCCGAGATGCGTCCGAATCCGAGTGATGGCGATCTAGCATGGTACAACCCACCAGGACTGGGATATGGGTTGGTTTAAAAACGGGGAAATGAAACCCGCATGTTGGCAGGCAAAAAAAAATGCATTTCCCAGCCACCTCAGGATACCCAAAGGAGTTTCACGCCACTTGGGGTTCGTGCCACCTGAAAAACGTGTCTTGTCTTTCTTGTGGTGGTTGCCCTTGAACATTGCAGTTGGCGGTTAAATTGAATACCCTAGCAAGTTTCGCCAAAGCTGTGTGTGGCCTCTGTCTAAGTTCCGGTGGAGGAGGGAGGATTCACAGCCAGAAAACCAGAGACGATCCAAGCCAAGGTCTGTCCTTCTTCCTATGCCTTCCTGTGTGTGGCTTGGTAGCTCTATTGGATCCAGGCCGGGTTAGCTGAGTTGAGTCCATCCGTTTGACTTTGACCGGTCCGCTGGTGCTGCTTTCCCAGGAGTTGCAGTTTTGCCTGCGAAGTGGTTAGCCTTCGACCCAGACAACGTGAGACAATGTCACTGCTCCAATTGCTTTGTGGATGCAAAGACCCACAGCAGGGATATAACATATAACATTTATATTACATTTATAATTTATAACATGATATAACCTATGACTTCATGTAGGGAATAATTGAAAGGCTCACTGACTGCAGGGCTGATCGGCTTATCATTGTTGGTGCAGCAGTTGGCAGTTTCGCTCCCAGGTTCCCAAATCACCTCTGCAGAAGGAGGGCCCTCGATGCCAGGAAGTGGCATGGCGGCAGAGGAGAGCATTGGAGTGGATGCCATAGCTATTTTCCCTGGTTTAGTATGGGATCATGTTGGATCTATTCATTTTTCGGGCCTGTGTGGAAATTGAATCTGAGGGGGAATGGATAGTTGACATCCTCCAGTCCAGCATGCAGCTGAGCTTGCAATGAATTGCACGCAGTTTATCTTGGATAAAGACAGGATGGTTCCATGACTGTAGATGATGAATGTTCAAAAATGGTGTTTGGATCCATGTTTGCGTACAAAATAGATCTTTAAAATTCTTTAAATACTTGAAATGAATCGAACGTAAAGATTTAACTGATTTAACCCAACCAGTTCTTAACATCACATTGATGTTGGATTCGCCCAAGTTCTGGATCCATAAATGTCCCTTTGTCACTGGTCGAAATGATGGATTCTTGTAGCTGAGTTTCCGCTAACGGGCTGGCATATTGTTTTACCAAAAAAGGGGTGAGAAGATTTGACAGTGTAGTGTATAACTACAATAATAAACGTTGAATTGGGGATGGTGCATACCAGGTTACGACGCATGTCTGCTGAATGATTGAACACTGATTTGGGGTCTACCACAGAAACCAACCAACAACTACGCCATATACTGAATATGCTGTAATATGCCTGTATATTATACTAGTGATTATATAGTTTTCTGAGAGAACTCCGCAATAGTTTTCAGTTTATCATCTTTCTTTCTTTTGACATTTTGTATATTTTCCTTTTTCAATAAAGCTGCCCTTTACCGCTACCCCACGATAATATTTACCTGGGGTTGAAGTGAAGCAAATGGTGCCCCATGAGATGGTTCATAAAAGAACCATGAGTATATTTCAAATTTTTCCTTGAACCGATTCAATGCCTATCATCATTTTCTGGTGTGTAACTTCCAATTTTTGGCGCTTAGATAGCTTAAATAGCTTTGATTGGTAAATATCCGACCTCCTCTTTGAGCAAATATTCAAATATCTGGTTGAATCCAACTCTTCAAATATCAGAAACAGAGTCATGTTTTTATCATGTTTTTGGTGGTAAACACCAGCTACCAGGTACGAGGATCTTTTTGGGTGGTTAAAAATCGAGATTTCGATGATTTCCCGACAGGTTCGACGGCTCCTGCAGCAGGGCGCCGGATCTTTGGCGGCTCAAAAGCTGCTGGAAGCCGCGCGAGAGGTGGATGGTGGGATGGAAAAGGGATTGGAACGATGGGAAAAGGTGGGAGGATATTGGAAAGGTGGGAAAAGATGGGAAAGATAAAAATCTATAAAATAATATTAAATACTTTTTTTTGTGCTTTTTTAAGTTTCCCGATGGATGATTGTGTCTTGGACGAAATTCGGGTCTGTATTGCTTTGTTCAAATCCATTGATTGGAAAATCGTGTCCAATAGCTTTTTGCTTTACGCGTTTTCTTGGATGATCTGGGTGATGAGTCAGTGGTTTTTGGCCTGAAAGGAACAAATATCTACCTAAGGACACAGCTTAAAATGACAGCTTTCCAACATGAGACCTGACATGCTACATATAGGAAAAATGGACTCCCTGGCCATCAGCTAGTGTCCTAGATGCTTCTAAAATTGCTTGGCAGCATCATGCTTCACACAAATTTCCTTCAACTGCTTGTATCAACAGCACCATGGAAACCGATTGTCATCGATTGTCCTTTATGTACTGTACTTCAGCGACACAGTGTCATTTACTGCAAATGTCTTGTTCCAGGATCTGCTTCACGACGACATTGTAGAGGGGTATCGTACTCGGGACTGGGCTCATGAGGAGCTGCCCAAACCTAGCTTCATGATGCTTCGCGAATGCTTCCTTATGTTTTTGATCTGTGACGCGAAGCTTACGTTTTGGATATGACTCGCATAAAGCCCCTCTGTGAAGCCAGGACCAACCAGTGGGGGGGGGTGAAGTGGAATTTCAAAGGATGAAAGACTCGTAGAAAGAGAAAACATGTAGGAATGCGGATGTGTGATGGATTGACACATGGATTCATTCATTCATTTATTCATTCATTCATTCAGTCATTCATTCATTCATTCATTCATTCATTGACTGAGTCAATTTATGAATTATGAATGAAACACCACCATGCCGAGGATTGACTGATTGATACAAGCAGCAGACACAAGCGTACTCCAAAATGAACACAAACTCCTCACCACATTTCTAGCTAAGAAGAGCGTCATTCGTCATTCACTGGGTGCTAATGAAGCATCCTTCATTGAGGCTAAACCTGGTGGCATTTGCTTGCGGAGTCAGCAGCTTGGACTGATCACAGATTCAGGATGTAGACCGTGGTTTTGCATGTTTTGCGAACACGATATTGTGCCAGATGAAAAAGGGTTCAGCATATCTCAGTGTGCTTCACAGAGAAGGATGCTACGAATGCATGCAAACAAGATTGTGACATATTGTGACCATAGTATGGATTATGATATAATGAATCCCGTCACACTTTTGGACAGTTGAAACCACTGAGGCCCAACATTTATTGATTGAAACTGGGGAGAGTTGGACTCGGACCAAAAACAACACCTAAAAAGGCAAGTCCCGCTACCGGCCAGCATGACATTTGCGCAAAGGTCTCCTCAGACCAAGCGTGCTTGCAGAACTTGCTGCGGGAGGCGTGCTGGCCTTTATTGGTCAAAAGGATGGTCAAGGTAGCAATGGCCACGTGGCAGGTGGCGGCGATCGTTGGGGCACTTCCGCCGCAGTCTATTGACCTGGCCGGGGCCAGAGTCGAGATTTTTGTGGAAAACCCAGAAGACACATCCACAGATCCCCCCCATGTGCCAAACAATATCCAATGGGCTTCACATGATCATATGATTGTAGATTCAGTTTGGGTTTCCAATACTACAGTTTGAAAGGTTCGAAGGTGGTCGCTGTGTGCTGACTGCTAGTGCTTATTTTATGGGCAACACAGGCTGCTTCATGGGAGGGCTATTTTTCCATCTGGTCAGGTTGCTATTTTTTGTTTTGTGCTGGCCGCTGTGGACATCTGTGGACTAGGTCGACTTGCCCAAACTTTCTCAACTGGTTTCTTCGGTTTTGAACTTGGAGGCCGTGGCAGGTGGGAGTGTGGAAGTCTCTTTGGTGGCGAGAGAAATTGAAGCCATGGTTCAGGCCAAGGAAGGCGCAGCCGCTGAAGCTGGAAGCCAAGGCTTCCAAGGTTGCTGATGATGCCTTGAAATCCCCATTGTTGATGGGGAAGGATGATAAAATCTTTGGCATGATTTAAAGGGACATTTGCAGGAAACAATCATTCTGAATGGTAAAACCTATGGTTTCCGGTAGATTTTCCCTTAGAATCATCCCGGTGAGTCACTTAACCATGAGCAGTGGAGATGTTAAACAGCGAACCCGAAACATGTTTTACAATTTAGATGGCTGGGGTTACACTGGTTATACTGAGCAGTTCCATTTGGATCAGGGACTAATCCACTACTAGAAACCCTCGACCAACCAGAGGGTAGAGGGGGAGGCCGAGTTGCCAACTCGGCGTGTTGTGTGTGTGCTGGCCCGCGCTGGTGTTTTTTGAGTTTTTTTGCTTAGCGTACTTTTGATGCTATCCTACGGTCAGGCATTGTGGTCCCTTGGTCCCAGCGTCTGTCCAAGGTCAAGTCGTGCGTTTGGTGCGCGTTTTGATTGTCCTGGTTTCAACGGGCGTGTCCACTTGCATTTCGATCAGGATCTCTCCGCCCAATTTGCTTTTTCCCCGCGGCTTTCATCGATGCGGGTGCCTGCATTTAATTATATAGTTTTCTGTAACGGTCCACATGCTCACGAAACACTCGTCCGCGTGTGCACCGGTCTCACACGTTCGCGTGAATTTGAGACGAATGTCCGAGAGGAGGTTGTTCATCACATTCGTATGTTATGGTACATATTGGGTGGGGAGGAGAGATGGGATAACGTTCACCGCTCATACAAGCAGAGCCCGGGCAAACCGGGTAACGGAAGTTTCGAGAGGGGGAGAAGCCTATAAAGACAAGAGAGAGCCCATACCGCGAAACATATCCAGCCATGATTAGGTAGAATCAAGTATATGTGTATTGTGCCAATGTCCCTGAAATGCATTTTTCGGCTGATTTAGCCTTTTGAGACAAGGCGGCGAAACTTTGCACACTCTCGCACAGTTCAACGAGGTTGGGATTTGGGTTTTTCCAAACATGGAGTACCCCACATTTTCATGGTGTAGCATCAGTTTTCCTATTATTTGAATTATTTGATATATAGCAATTTTTGTGTTTTTCGCCCATGGCACTTTTCGCCATTTCAGTGTTGCCCGTCACCAGTCGGTCTGCAGGCTACCTTTGGTGAAGGCTGTGCATGAGGTTGCCTTGTTTGATTCCGAGACTTTGAAGAATTGAGTCTTGCTGGTTTTGTCTGGTCAGTTTAAAATTGAGAGCCACACACACATTTTTTTCAAGGTTGAACCTGAAAGTGACCAAAACAGGATTGTTCCGAACCACGGCAAAAGAACACTGTAGACACAGAAACCTTACGGGTGCAAGGTTGCAAAAAACCGGGGCTGCCATGCATTCTGTTTCCAAGGTCCTGTAGAAATCCAGGGCAGCGAGTGAGGCAGCCATCTATGGTTTTCACTGAACTCTTGACTGATTTTTGGTGTGTCTCAACTGCATGATTTAGGCCTCATCATGGAACTGGAAATACCTTATTTTCAGACAGACCGACAGACCAATACTGTGTATCCCATGCATTTTTTTGTCACACCCATTGCATCCCATTGCCATGTGTTGCGATGTGTTTGCAACAACCACTGTGATCTCAAGACTTGTTCGCTGTGATATCTGACTCGCTCACCACACTCCCTTTTGACTGAAAGCCGCCATGATGTCAAAAGCACTTGCAGCAGGATTGGGCGCTGTGGCAGTCCAGATTTTCTCTGGCCTTGCACCCAGCCGTGCTGCATGGGGGTGGCATATGAACATCACAGAAGGTGGTGGCTTCAGCTGTCAGGAGGGCAACACTCGGGGTGGAGCTATGGGTTCTGTTGCGGCAGACTACGATTGCACGGTGGTGCCTGATGATGGCATGACTTGCGACGTGACCACTATCTCCATCAAGTGCTCTGATGGAGATGGAGGGGAGCAGAACTTTGTTCCTCCAGAGGGAGCGTGCATCAACGATGTCACTTACGCTGAAAGCAACAACGCGACTCCTGACACCCTCGCGTGGTCCCAAACTCCTGTTTGCACAAACACAACTACCAGTGGTGCGGCTGGCAAGATGATTGGATGCGCAGCAGCAGCGGTTTTGACTGGGATGGCCTTGTGAGTAGGACAACCTAGGATGATTTTTGCGTAAATCCCACTCAAGGCAGTGCGGTGACGCTGATGTCTCGGATTTCCTAGCAGCATACTCAACGGAGTGTGTTGGCAGAGGTCTGGGTCATTTTCTTTCGTTAGGAAACCTTGGATACAGGCTTCCAAGCATAACTCGAACAAGAGCTTGCTGGGGGATGGCGTTCCCAAGACATCCCAAGACCAGGATCACGACAGCAATGTACTTGTATGCAAAAAAAAAGCCTCTGCCGAGATCGGTGACAAATGAAGAGCTTCAATACAGAAACTCCCTTCGTTTCTTGTCTCAGACGCGTCAATTGGAGTTTGCATTTGTGAAGCCCTCACCTGGGACCTTCAGTTCCGATGCCGTGTTTTTGCCACAAACATCGACACACGTTTGCCACAACCACTGTGCTGCACAAGAGGGCGCTGTTCGGTGAGACACACACACATTGCATGAATCAAAGTGGCACTGGTTTCAAGTTTCAAATCATTTGGCAAACTCATAAATAAACCTACCCAGTTTTGCCACAAATAAAGTTGCCTTTGAACACATTTGCAATTTGCAATTGGAGGTTTATTGCGTTGGGTCCACATGACTTTTTGGTGATTGCCTCGCGCCAGACTCGGACTTGGCATTTTGGACCAGGTTGGGCCGAACCTGATCTTGCTGGAACGTAGGAATGGCTTCCCCTAAGATAAGAGACATATCATATCATATGGTCAACATTATTTGGCTCCCCGAAACTGTATGCTTTAAGACCAACCAAGCAGAAGATGAGAACTTAGATCGAACGACACTGGAACGTTTTGACCCTCCACATATTGCCTTTCGAAAGCTTCGTGCCATGAGAACTCTTCTGCCTGGGAGTCGTTTTGCAAGGGTTGCCGGTTTGGGATCAAAGAGAATGTTCCACCATTGTATACTGCATTCCGATGTTGACCCTGACTTTGAGCCCGTGTGGTTTGTTCCGTGCCACAATCTTGGCTGATTTACCGCTGGCAACTCTTCAGAAAACCCATAGGTTCATCCGACAGGCGAAACGGCAAGGATTGGAGCGATTGGGGTGGCCTGGAGGATATGCTTTGGCGCAGCTGCTCCTTGGAGACAGTGGGGAAGATTTGGGTACAACACTCTGCTGAGAAAAAGTGCAACTTGTTGTTTGTGATTTGTTTGTTTTGCTTTCGAAGATCAGAATGGTTTGACCTCTAGGCTTTCAAGTGGACACACAAACACCATCTGTCCTCCTTAGATCACGTGGACCCTCATCCAACTTACCAACAGTTGGCGGGATGATTTTCTTAGAGCCAAATATAAATATATATATATAGGGCTAATGTCATTGGTGCAACTACAAGGAGTACCTGTCATTGCTTACACTATTGTACTATGTCAGTGGTACAGCTATCAGCCAAGAATATCCCAACTCATTGTTGGTCCCATTCTATCCTTGTGGTTCAAGCCTTGCTTAAACCCTCGTTTTTTGGGGTCAATCCCCAGTTTGCCGGTGAATTACTTAGTTTCGGGGGCTGGTCATTTGAGTTGCTAGTGAAAATCCAGGAAACCAGAAGCATCAAGCAGCAGCATCCATGAACATCCCGCCCAACAGCAATCGCCTTCCCACTTCCCAGTTCAAGGCTGGCCGGCTGTAGCCTGGCGGGTGCAGCCTTCCTTCCCGCTGCGCGGAAGTTGGTGAAGGTGAAGAGCTCGGATCATGATCTCCGGCGCCACTTGAAGTATTTGCGGCGTCCGGTATGGTCAGGTGTCAGGATTCATGATCCCAAGCTGCCAAGCTGTTTCAAGGCCATGAACTTCGTACCCGGCTGTTTGGGTACGAGCTTGCAGTACGCAGCTGAGCGCTGACAGGGGTGATGACGAGTTCAGTGCAAAAACCACATTTTGTCCAGGGATGGATGCTTGCATTTTTTTCATTACCGAAGCATTGCAACCTTGCAATCCAATGTAGATTCAGTTTTGCTTGTCTAGGCTCTTCTTTTGATAGTTTCCTGATCATCATTGGGGGTCTTGCTTCGACCTTTAACCAGAACTGGGTTTATCTCAAAATAGGGTCTGTGCCCCCAATTGATTGGAATTTTATACAATAAAAACAGGCAAAACGAGGTTCTACATCACGGAATTCGGGGTTCCAAGTTTTGAGACAACAATTACTCACAGCCAACTTGAAGTGCAGGCCAGATCTCTTGACCTTCGCTCGGTGTTTGCTCGCTGACAGCGAGAGGTGCCGGCCCTACCAGTTTTGCGAATGATTGGGTGATTTGAGTGGATCCAAACAGGGTGACATCCTACTCTGATCACATTCACAAAGTGCTAAGGTTGAATCCTGAAGTTCCCCTTGTGATGGTCTCAGATGTCTCTGGAAACTTCAGACAAGGGGGTGGATGAAGAATGCTGTAAAGGCGGAAGTCCAAGATTAAATGCATTTTGCCAACCCTGCCTGTTCAAGTGCTTATGTCCTCAACCCCCCTCTGCTGGAGTTCTTGGAAGACGGAGCTGTCCAAGCTGTGTTGTTCATGCCATTCGCTCGTGTCGTTTTCAAATGACAGCCATAGATGTTGGCCATCCAATTTTGAGGCGTCTCCAATGACTTGCATACACACTTTTCCAAGTGAAATGGACACGGTCAAAATTCTAGACCATTTAGTCATCCAAGTGTGCGGGGCTTCCAATGTTGACCCATATCCGAATTTGATAAGAAAACAATTCATTAATTATGATCCCATTGTACAATTATACTGTGGATGGAAGAAATCCTGCACCAGTTGCTATGAAACACGGCAAATAATGGGATTGTAATGGGATAACCCATTTACCAACTGGTGCAGGATGTCTTCCATGCACAGTATCAACATCTTTGTAGATCTCCTCGCCTTTGTGTGTGGAAAAAAAGGTGCAGTTAGCCGCGCAGTGTGCTGCAGCGCCCGGCTGTGTCAGCACAGGGCGGCACGGCGCGGTGCTTCAAGATAGCGAGGGCCAGGCGCAGTTGGAATCTATGGTTGACTGAGTCCCTGATTCTGACCCAATGATGATATATCTTGGTATATAACGATTATAATGATTATACAATTATAATAGCCAATTTTTCTTGGGGATGATCACAATCCATGCGGAAATCCAAACAAAGCACCATTCAGTATAAAGGGATCCCACACAGGGGTTTGAACACAACACTGCTCAGTGTTGGACCAATACCTTGATGCTTCACAGTGGCAGATACCTGGCGCCTGGATGGCTCTTTGCTTGCACAATTCCTGAACCACGAAAGCACGGGCCGTGCCATTTTACAGTACCAACTTGAGTGAGACTTCAGTTCATGTCACGGCTGCTGTTGACAGCATTGACTGTTCGGCAACACTGAAGATTCGGAAACACCAAACTGCAGCAGCAGGTTCTTTCAGTTGGAATGAATCGCAACGTTCGGCTGGCCACTGGAAGGCAAGTGACAATTATTGAGTTGAGTAGAATCAGTTCTTGCCAGAGACGGAAGCACAATCGACAGTCATAAGTTCTGTTGATCTTGCGGGGCACGGATGAGGTTTTGGTGTACAGATGGGTACCTGTAATTATGCATGATCTATCCCAAAATGTATCCCAAATCACCCCAATATATCCATCATTTGCACTGTATTTGAAAGCAACCATCATTCACAACCACTGTGTGACTGTGTGGATATCCATCATCCCAAAAGATATGATTATCCGCCATACATTGGGAGAGCTACACTATATTGGGATGATATCCATGGTTATCCATCATCATAGTATAACCATTGTATCACAAGCGGCACTGCGGAGAGGAATATGGATATCCATGCTGAACTGGATGCACTACTGCGGCTTCCCTATCTGAGGGCTGCACGAGGCAGGATTTGGTTGTTTCCTAACCCCAAATCAGGCAAAAACAGGTCATTTTCAAGGGCGAAACTATGGTTTTGCGAGTTTTGTGGTTATTCATTTTTTGGAAACGCATTTGTTTAGATTCGCATATTATGGGTGGGTTGTGTTTTTTTTTGCACAGCAACGTTTGACACTTCGAAGCATTTCTTTGTTGCTATGCTCGTGAAGGATGCCATTGGCTGCTCGTGAGAGTTGCAACTGAATCCACTGGTTTGATTGACACGAGGTTTCCATTTTTTTCAAAACGTGGTAAAGCCGTTTCAATAAGAACTCTTTAGTAACATAGTGATCGTTTTTTAAACACATGATATATAAACACCTATGTTTTTTTTGGATGGTTCTATATCATAGGAACTCTTTAGTAACATCACTGGAACATGCATTACATGCATTCTTCACAGCAGGGCTACCTTAGATGATCCGATGTTCTCCTCTGATCGCCCTGCCCTTTCCTTTGAAAACCTATGGTTTTATTGTGTTTTCTTTTTTCCCCTATCAGTACAAGTGTGTTTTCTGTAACAGGTGTTCCATATTTCCACCAAGGTATGGGCCAAAAGGTAGCAGTGTCAACCTTCCAACGCATGGGTTACACCAAAATATGGCTTTTAATTGTGGGAGGAAACCAAAAGAAACAACAAGAAACACAAAGGAACTAGCTACAGCTAAAGTCAGTTCTTCTTGGATTATCTCATTCTTCCTTTGGTATCCTTTGATTTCCTTTGATGTCATTTGGTTTCTTTCGGTTTCCTTCGGTTTCCTTTGGTTTGGGGCTGTGTGGATTCTATGGTTTTCCTTTGGCTTCCTTCGTTTTCTTTTGTTTTCCTTTGGTTTCCTTTGGAGAAACAAAGGAAAATAAAATCCAAGGAAAAGACAAACCAATCAAGGAAAGTCTAAGGATGCGATAAGCCCATAAAATGCATCAATCATGATCATGCCTGTTACCAAGGAGGCTGCTAGATTGTAGCTGGTTCTGCCCCAGGCGGACGGATTTGCATCGTTCAGCTGGATGATTACGGCGTTGGCTTCTGCGATGCGAAGCCTTGCAAGGCCGTGAAGCCCAGATTCACAAACTCCTCAACTGTTTGTCGTTTGGGGTGTACCACTTCAACATCTTTGATGCTCATTTGTGACTTTTGTGGAGGTGAACCCCCTAATTCATGGCTGCCTGGCAGAATCGAAATTTATGACCCTTGTCGCATTGCGCCATGCTTCTGCAGGGTGGCTGCCGACAGGGCCTTCAGATCTTTCAGATTGGGAAGGCCTTCAATGCATTGACCTCCAAAGTAGATCGCATCGGGTTGCTTTCCTGGCTGTAATTGGAGTGTGATGTTGAAGCATTCATCCTGGCGATCTTTACAGCCTGTACCGCCTGTACCTGCGCAGCTGTATCTAGTGGGGCACGGAGCGCCTCTGATAGTGCATATCAGCATATCAGATTCGAATTTTTGTCAGTGCCAGGTCGTACATACTTCCAAGAGCTATGGAGCTTTGATTGAGGAGCAAGGACCTCAGGTGGTGATTTTGAACCAAGACCCCCTTTCTCCCAAGTTAATTGGATCTCCAAATTGCAGCTCGTTTTTTATCGCAGTCAAATCCCAGTTATCCAGAGGAAACATGGGGATGGCTGACAGGGGCTGGTTGATCCATACCAGTGGCTGACTGCTTGAGGCCTGTACCTTCCAATCCACTGGTGCAATCGATGTCAATGGCGCACCTGCGACGTTTGGTCCCCACAAACTGCAACAATTGGTGCTTAGACTTGGGAAACGCTGCCAGCTTCCCCTTATCAAACTGCCTTGGTGGTCACAAGAAGTGGTCAGAGGTCAGGCCTTTGCATGTGTTTGTTTGAGAATTGGGTCCCCCAAATCCCAGGGTTTATCATCATTTCCTTTGCAAAATCGCTATGGGACATACACTTACAGTACACCATTTTTGGACTACTTACATCCGGCTTCGACTGCCAAGTTGTGATTTTGATTTCAATTTTGGGTTTTGGTCACATTTGGTAACCTGACTTTGGGTCGTATTGGCATATTTGTTCAATGACGATTTTCCCAAGATGCGCCTGAGAGTCCACTGAGGCAGTGGTTTGGCTCATGCCTTGCCAAAGATCATCTTGCCCGTGGAGGCCAGTGGCAAGTTTGTCTGAACATTTAGGGAAACCCGGGAACCCCCCGAAACTTGATGGTGTATCATTTGTTCTCCTATTAAGACGATGAGATTATTATTTTGTGTATCCTGATTTCTGGACAAACCCTCAAAACAAACATGTTTAAATGGATCGAGCCGCAACTAGTCTGGAAGGAGTGAAACTGCACAGGTTGAGCCTGCACATCCACCCACCCACCCTTTTTCCCAGACGCACGACAATGGTTTGACCAGATGGCGTAATTTTGCGTCCAACTTCACACTTTCCCCGGGAAATACGGGTCTGAAACGAAGTTCCCGGAGTACTCCAAAAAATGATGCTTCATATCTTGATATTCTTTGATCATCATCATTTGTCATGTTCCCCATATTTGAAGGCCTCAAAACGTTCATCAAACAAGCCTGGAAATTGGCAGCCGTGAGGTGCCGTTCAATCAGGAGGTCTCACCAGAGGCGTGGGATGTTCATCCATTTGCTGGAAGTTGATGCTAGTTTAGTTTATATGATTATATAATATTATATATACGATTATATATGATTATATATGATTATATATGATTATATAATATTATATATGATTATATATGATTATATATGATTATATATGATTATATATGATTATATATGATTATATATGATTATACTTGATTATATATGATTATATATGATTATATATGACTATATATGATTATATATGATTATATATGATTATATATGATTATATATGATTATATATGATTATATATGTTTGTATATGATTATATATGATTATATATGATTATATATGATTATATATGATTATATATGATTATGTATGATTATATTTGATTCTATATAATTATATATGATTATATATGATTATATATGATTATATATGATTATATATATGATTATATATATGATTATATATATGATTATATATTATATATATATATGATTATATATATGATTATATATATGATTATATATATATGATTATATATATGATTATATATATTTATATATATGATTATATATATGATTATATATGATTATATATGATTATATAATATTATATATGATTGATATATGATTATATATATGATTATATATGATTATATATGATTATATATGTTTGTATATGATTATATTTGATTATATTTGATTATATATGATTATATTTGATTATATATGATTATATATGATCATATATGATTATATATGATTATATTTGATTATATATGATTATATATGATTATATATGATTATATATGATTATATATGATTATATTTGATTATATTTGATTATATTTGATTATATATGATTATATATGATTATATATGATTATATATGATTATATATATGATTACATATGATTATATATATATATATACACATAAAGTTTTATGGATGACCTGATGGATGTCGAAGTGAAGTGTATTTTGACAGAATATGGCCATGTCCCGTAGCTGAACAAGGGTGCAGTGAAGGGAGGACCGAGGATTGCCTGCTTTTTGTTGTGGAGCCAGGCTGTGCAAAAGTTGCTAGATGAAGCGCACCTTTTGAATTGAAGAGGCAGGTCATGTTTCGCATTTAGCAATCCCAAAACGGGTCCATAAGTTAGAGCCACACCCAGATCATAGTGGCAATGTCCAAAAACCACTGTTGGTGAATGGCATTACCATGGGGTTCTGGGAGTATTCATGTCCATTCTACACTCCCCAGTGCCAACATTGAATCATTTCAAATTGTCATTTGCAGTCTTTCGACCAATCATTTGAGGCCCCGGAAAAAACATTCGGGTTTCAGACTTTTCTGGTGAAAGAAGGGGGGGTACCATATGGGATTGGAGCAGCGCAGGCACCAACATCTCTGCCAGGTCATGCCTGCGCCCCCTGCGAGAACGTGCGAGGCTGAGTTTTGATCCATGGCACACGGCCATTTCACTGTCACCGAGACATTCTCCGTCGGCGATCGATAGATCCGATAGGGATGGTCATCCATTGCTGGATGATTGTGGGCCATTTCAATCAGAACGTGATCCAAGAGATTGGTTTCTGAGTTCGCTATTGTATGGGTTTCGGTGAAATTTGGTGCAAAAGTACCACCCAAAACAACACATATATGCGGAAACCTTCAGGCTGAGTTTCTTCACCGCTGGTACTGCCCTCCAGAGAAGGGAAGCGAGACATACCAATAAAGATGCTTTGGATCCTTTGCCGCATGGGTGCATGTATAGATACATACAGAGAGGTAGTTTTTCAATGGACATGGGATTGTGCCTCACACAGCTATCCCACATCCAGAGTGACAAGTCCTTTTCTCTGATTTGGGACTCTATACTGTTGGGGCTGGCTTCAATAATTCCGCGCCGCAGAACACCAGTTTCATTCTTGGACTTAGGTCCTCGGGAACATCCTTGGTCCAGGAGTCCAGGGGCTGCTTGAGTCCGTGTGCTTTTCTGCCCAATATGAGGGATCAACTTTGTCACCCATGTAAATGTTGATACTCGGCAACCACGATTTTGACCTACAAAGAATCAAATAGTCCTTATGATTGATTTCACACGAGATTTAGCATGGCTGGATAGTTGGCTACCTGTTCATCCATTGCGAAGATGAGATGGCACACATGTGAACAATGTGAACTGTTCATGTGCTAGTGGCCTCCATCTGCGCCAGTTTATGAATGGCCACAGGAGGAAACAACAAGTGGAACCTCAGGAAATACAATATTCCAGAGCGAAGATCAGAACGCTGCCCTTCAGCTAATCCTCGTTGGGTTGTTTAGCCAGGTTTCTTTGCTTCTGCCATTGGTTTTATGGTCCAAACTTCTAAAGTTTCACAGAGTTTGGTTTTGCGCTGGACCTGAAAATGCCAGGACGAGCTCAAAAATCCTTGGCTGGATTACATAGTAAAGTGAGCCCAGATGGTCTTCACTGGAAAACGTTATTGCATATTATTGCAATTTGTAGGCTGGGGAATCGAGGCGGCATTCCGTCCAATTCAATGCCACAAAAGTGATACTCCGACACCGTTTGCCGCATATCTATGTTTCGAAACAAACACCCTTCTCAAATATACTTTCCATAATTAGTCAGCGGCAGTAGCAAGTGCTTTTGTGGAAGAGACCACACCTTTCCACGTACAATCATATCATGGTCAGATGGAATAGGGGTTTGACAGGTAACTCTTGATGCTGCTGGTTCGGTTGGCTGTTCCCCCACCCATGCAAGTGTGAATGGTGGAGGTACAAAACCTTGTAGGGTTATAACATAATTGAATAGAATATATCTAAGCTTCAGAGGTTGGGCAGTGCGTTCTGTCAGTAGCGCAGGTACACGCTCTTCTTCGGGATTCACCAAGCTTCGAGGTGCAGCGGACACCACATTGATCTCGAAACGTTTATTTCCGGTGTGCTTCGCAGAGAATCAACAAAACCAACGTGGTGACGAAAGAACATTGCAAATTAAAATTACGAAAGTTTGCACAGAATATTACAATTTGTTTTGGAATCTTAGGAATCTTGGAGATCCAGGACTTGAAGAACGACTTCGTCCAAGGAGAGCAGCGATCTGAGTTTCTCTTCGGACTCATGAAATTTCTTACCTGGGATGATTTTGAAGATTTTGAAGAAATTTCATGTATTGAATCTTCATGCTTCCAGTTTTCCAGTTGTGCTTGGTTTGAACTCGTCAAGATCGGGTTCACAGGCATCTTTTGGTGAAATATTCTTCAAACCCAAATCAGGAACCTTTTCGCCACTATTGATCCGCCTAAAACATCCTAAAACGATCTAAAACGCATGTAGATGTATGTAGTCTTTGGTTAACTTCGACCAGATTGTAACCCGGAAACTCCATCAGTTTTTTTTGTTCCTTTCCAATACTCCGAAGCATCGATGTCGAGTAAACAGGCTGGATCAGCATGGGATCAGGCGCAAACATGCCACTAAACACCGAAACCCCAAAAGTGCAAGGGTCTAAAATTGGAATTAGGGATAATTAGATTCATTTTTTCATTCCTGGGGCCAAACATTTTTGACCCTGAGACCAGGTCCTGAAAAAGTGCAAGATCCAGGATGTCACATGAGGCAGGGCTGGATGGTTTCGGGGTGCACAGCTTGTACATTGCGATGGTGTTCTGACATTGGCGGACATCCGTGAGACCACGGTACCAAGGTTTTGACACCGATATCTTGTGACTTGTAGTGTGTGGGTATCATTTTGGACGATCCCTCTTGACTTGTGATTTCCCAGGGTGAGCAAGTTGCGTCTTCCACGTGGCCACGACTCTTTTCGGATCAAGACGCGTTGCCCCGTGGTTTTGTAGAGATTGAACTGGGGCCATGGCGGAGGAAGAACAGGTGTTCGACTTTGGAACCAAAAAGAAGAAAAAGAGCAAGGCTCGGCCTAGCGGAAACGATTCATTTTGGGCAACGCAATGTGTTGATGGGGGTGACGGGCGGAGGCAGACCTCAAAGAGGTTGATGGACCAATTCAGTCACGTTGGGAACTGCAAACCATTGCCACATATCAACTGATTCTCAACATCTGAAGACGTATCTGTATGTCTGATATTGTCTGATTATGTTTGATCATGCAGAGAAGGTAGACCCATAAATTTGGGGTCGACGAAATTAGGACCTCTCCAACCAAAATGGTCTGCCCAGGAACCTCTCATAGCCATTCTGCGGCAGGAGAAGAAGGAAAAGGCTGACAAAGATGATGAACCACAGGAGCGGACTCTGATGGGCCTTGTCACATCCCAGGGATTTTGGGCAGCTAGTGAATAGCACTGACAGCAATGGACAGCAATGCGGCGCTCAAACTTGCGAGATGGAGATGGTTCATGTTAAAATGAAGATATGTGAAGATATGTGAAGATATGTGAAGATATGTGAAGATATGTGAAGATATGTGAAGATATGTATAATTTGACACAGCACCCGCTTTGGTGCCCATTTCACTCATCAGGTCAGGTGTTGCAAATGATTCATTGCGGCCCCGTTTTTGGCCAATCACTTTCTTTTCTTTTTGGGTAATATATATATATATATGTATATAATTATATATAATTATATATGGAATTTTCGAAGTTCAAAGCATGTGATTGTGCTGGGATGAACTACCATTTAGTAACCTTGATTTTTCACGGGGGTTTGATCAATAGCCACGTGCACGAATTGGCAACCCCTTCAGATCGCCCCTTTCATGATTTCAACATTGGGATGGGTCAGGGTACTGTAATGGACCCATTTCCGAAGGATTCCCGGACTTGTTATTCAACCACTTTTACACCAATGCGCGCAGGAGGAAGTGAAACTTCAAGGTGTTGATGACTGGACCCCCGGTCCCATGAAGCCTTACGAAGATCTCTTGGCGAGGCTGTACAAGATCATTGAGGAGCACAACCCAACAGTAGGCAACTTTGATTAAAGTAGGATGAAATTCGGAGCTTTTGTTTGGGAGGCCTTTATTTCCCCGAGTTTGGGGGATGCGTTCATAATTATAGTATATTATAACTTATAACATTATATGATATGCAATGCTCTGTGTGGGTACAAACTCGGCAGAGCATGATTCAATATCCCCAGACTGGCTGCCATCAAACATTTCGCTTGACTCAGGAAGAGTCACAAACTTGGTGGCAAAAAGCCAATAGGACTAGAGATGGCCATGGCTGCAATATTTTCATCCCAAAGTTGGGTCAGGATACATCGCCATGTGCCGCCCAAGGCAACAAGGAGCGTTACGTACTTAAGCCTCCGCAGGTTGTCCGTGTGGGCTCCAAAAAGGTGGCCCATGGGGAGCCAGTTGCTTTTGCCATTTGGGGTATGAAGATGCTTTTATGGGATACGGTGGGATATAATGGGATACAAGCAGCAATTTTCCACGTGGCTGTGTTTGAAAATGGGGTATACCAGTATACCATCAATTATGGCTATGTTAATAGTGGAGAAATGATGATAAACCATCAATTTTGATCAATTTTGGGGTCCCCCAATGTGAGAACCCGCAATATATTGAAGCCATTGGGGGGTACAATGGGGTACAATGCCCAGCTCCATTATGGCAGAAAAGCTCGCACACTCAAACCCAGCGATGGGAACCTCAGATCAAGATATCGAGTTATAAAGATGACTTCGTATGACTTCCTTGCTCAAATTTTGAACATTGTGATGTTTGATTGCAGGAGAATGTTTTACAGCAAAACCCATCTACAATCTACAAGTGGAGATACTGGGCCGATTAGGATATCATTTGGTCCCCCACGAATCACAATCCGATTCGCCAGGGCCACTGGAATTTCCCACTGGTAGGTAACCTCATAGTGGGATGTTTACCAGGATTGTGGATCTACCATTCTCAAAACACAGTGTGGCATTAAAAGAACCATAAAGAACCAATCTTTTCCCCCATATTTCCATTTTTTCCAAAGAACTTGGGTCATTTCCAGCTCCTCCGGCCGCAACCTGGGCAGGTTGCCTGGGTGAACTTCTCAGAGATTTGCAGCATGATGAAGCGCCCGGTGGACCACGTCCAGCAGTTCGTCCTGGCGGAGTTCGGCACCGAAGGCGCCATCGCGGGCACCGCCACGGCGCGCGCGGAGGGACAGGGACAGGATGGACAGCTGGTGCTGAAGGGACGCTATCAGCCCAAGCATTGCGAAAGCTTGTTGCGCAAGTGACTTTGCTGGGGAAAATAGCAGGAAAATAGCAACATTTATTGAATTCATTGTAAAATACTATGATAATCTATGATATGTCTTTGTTCGGAATAGGGCTAGTAATATGGGGTACTACAAATAACATGCTTCATATTTTTGATAGCAGCTTGTTGGATTGTGCTCTGCCCTTGTGTTCTGATTAAGGTACATCAAGGAGTATGTGACCTGCGAGATGTGCAAGTCCGCTGCGACCCTTCTCCGAAAAGACCCTTCGACACGACTGACCATGGTCGAGTGTTCAAAATGTGGAGCCTCTAGAACAGCAGCTTCCATCAAGGCAGGTTTCCATGCTGTGACTCGTGGTGACCGTAAAGCAGCCAAGCAAGCCAAATAGCTCCGCCGCCAGCGGCCATTCCGTGCAGCAACGGCCCGGTCCGAGCATGGCAGTTTGGTTGTGTAGTGAGCCTCGGAAAACAGCGCGGTTGCTACCAGCAAAAAATATGTACGACCGGTGCAATTGGTTTCAGCTGTTTGAACAGTGCAGACATTTTGCATTTGGGCTGCCTGTGTGTGGGTGAGTTTGTAATTGCACGAAGTTCACTGGTTAATCAGTGTTGAACATCAGATGTCCAAAGCTTTTCGTATTTTCTCATTTTTTCTCAACCACAGCCACCCCCCAAAAAGACAGAACAATGTTTGCAGGATGTTATAGATGATTTTTTACTTCATATTTCCAGTTTTCCAGATTCCATATTTTTCCACTTTTCGATGTTTTTGGGGTTTCTTCGTTTGGCTCTGTGAGGCCTGGTGCACTGAGTGGCAAGGCAGAGCGAGAATGGGTTTACCACAGGAATCACTTGTATCTCACCTTATAGCAACCCAAAAAAGATAGAAGTTGGTAAGGTCAAACTCCCGCTAAGATAGTGACAAGTGATTTTTCTATCTATTTGGGGCTACCATAGTATATGTTTTTTTTTTCTTGGTTGAGCTGACTGATGGCAAGTTGCATCTTCACGCGAAGCGGAGCAATGATGCGCAAGGCAGTTTGTCTTCTGGTGGCTAAAGGCAGACACGAGATGACACGAGCATATGGGTTTGACTGAACATGGACGGCACCCCAAAGCGGCAGTTTTAGCTGTGAAAAAAATGATCAGTTACTTAGTATTTTATAGTCACTATAGTGCATTTAGGGGGACCCATATTTTCATGGATTACAATGGATTGTTTTTCTTTTGATCCACCTTAGAAACATCGGATTTTCAATGGTTTGAAGCAAACTTTACTCGAACTGCGGCTGCAGCTACTGTAGCTTTGCCTGCTGGCAATGTAGCTCTCGAACTTTGAAACCGGACAAGAACTCATAAGAACTCAGTGTCTCTCGTAGTTGCAAGAGATGTAATGCAAGCAAACATATGGACAGATGGTGACACTGTTGGCTGAAAGCTACAGAGACACTGGCCCACTACACCTGACAGTTTCCTGACAGTTTCATCACACGTCTGTTTCACTCTTGCGACATGCATGACTTCTTCCCGGATGCCCCTGTCCATCCCAAGGAGTCAAAGTGTTTTCACATTGTGCGCATGCTTGACATGGTACCCGGGTGTGCCGTTCGAAAAATGTATCGCAACAAAGTGAAGAGGATGTTTTTCTGGTAAAAAATAGCAAACACGCGTACAGCAAGACAAATCCTGTAGATTCTGTAGATGCTTGAGCAAATTGTAGGCACCTGGGGTGTTTCCTTGTTGCATGTGTCCAAGGAGCCAGACGATCCCTTCGCTGTGCACGAAGTGCATGTGCTTTGTCCTGGACTTGGCAGATTTTTGATTTCCTCCTAACCGAAGGTACCACCTCACACCTTTCTAGCTTTGATTCAAGAACTAGGTATACGTATAACTAGGTGCTATTTAGATCTATTTATATAGTGGGTGCTTTCGCTGCTTCTGAAGAGATTTGTTGGACTGTCAATCCTGTCAACATGGACAATATTGTCATCATGATTTTCACAGGTCGGCCAGCTTCACCTTTCAAGCTTTCTCAGCTGCAGGATGAAGCTGAGTACTGCGTGCTTTCAGTAGCACTCTTGTCTGGTAGTGTGCACGAGCCTTGGACTTGGCATGACTTGGCAGCTTGCCAAATGTGTTGAATGTTTTGAATATGTTTTGCATGTGGCAAATTCATGGATGTCCTCAACTTTTAATGTAGTATGCGCATGGGCCATTAAAAAAAAACGGTGGAATAATATTCCTTTTCCTCACAACATGAAGGGGGAGACCTTATAAGACATGGGTCCATATCATTTATATCATTTATATGCTAGTTCTTGAAGTTTGGGTCGTACACAGGGCCGCCCAAATGCCCAGATCTCAGGACCCGGGGCATGCCTCAAACTTCAAATCGCACTAGATGAGCAGTTGAAAACACTTATTTGGTTAATTTTAGGGTTATCATGTTGATTATGAAAGGTGCTATACATACATACATATATATATATACATACATATATACATATATATACATATATATATATGTGTGATTATATATATATGTGATTATATGTATATATGTGATTATATATATATGTATATACTAGTACACACATATATATATACATTAGATTATATATTATTGTATATTATTATATATTATTATATATTATTATATATTATTATATATTATTATATATTATTATATATTATTATATATTATGATATATTATTA
>CAMXCT020000696.1:42500-45000 GCA_947184155.2 Cladocopium goreaui | reverse complement strand
ACTAACAGTGTGGGGGAGTGGGAGGATAATGTATGATAATGTTGATGATGAAGAGCATGATGATGATGATGATGATGATGATGATGATGATGATGATGATGATGATGATGATGATGATGATGATGTTGATGTTGATGTTGATGTTGAGGATGATGAGTTGCAAGAGGATGATGTTGACGATGATGAGGGATGAGGTGGAGGATGCTGATGATATTGTGTTGAGGATGATGATGTTGAGGAGGATGAGAATGAGGGCGATAATGCAGAAGATGAAGTGGATGTGCTAGCCTGCGCAGTCGAAATGAACTTGAACGTTTCACAAAAGCCATTTTGCGCGAGAATTTACAGGTAAAAATCCGCAGACCAAGACCGGGGGCCACACTTTGTGCGAGCCTGCGCAGTCGAAATGCACTTGGACGTTTCACAAAAGCCATTTCGTGCGAGAATTTGAAGGGGAAATGCCGGGGCCCACGATCGCGACGCAGACTTTGTGCGAGCCTGCGCAGTCGAAATGCGCTTGGACATTTCACAGCCGCTTTGTGTGCGAGAATTTACAAGTAAAATGCTGCGGACCAGAACCGCGAGCCACACTTTGCGCGAGCCTGCGCGGTCGAAATGCACGTCAACATTGCACAAGAGCCATTTCATGCGGAAATTGACAGGCAAAATGCCGCAGACCAAGACCGCGCCACATGCTTGTGCAAGCCTGCGCAATCGAAATGCACATGGCCACAGAAACCCTTTTATGCAGAAATTTAAAGGAAAAATGGCGCGGCTCAGGAGCACGACGCCCGTTTGTGCGAGGCAGCGCAGTCGAAATGCACTTGGATGTCACAAGAGCCAGCTTGTGCGAGAATTTATAGGAAAAATGGCATGCCCCGGGCCCCAGGAGCGTGACACCCGTTTGTGCGAGGCTGCGCAGTCGAAATGCACATGGACATGTCAGAAGAGCCAGTTGTGTTGAATTTTATAATTAGGTAAAATGCCGCGGGCCAGAACCACGACCCACACTTTGTGCGAGCCTGCGCAGTCGAAATGGGTGTCAACATTGCACAAAAACCATGTTAGGCGAGAATTTACAGCAAAAATGCAAGATGGAGCACCCTGATCAAGCACCGGCCTCCGCTCTTACTGTGAGAAACCCCTCAGTGTGGACACGCGGTTTGGGGAATTGTTTGGGTTTACCACATTGGATGTGCTACGGGCTTCTCCAAATAAGATTGTTCTTGAAACAACGGTTTTTGTGTCAATGGTGGAACGAACAAGTCCTTTTCCCAAAATTGGTTCAAGGGACCCCCTCGCTTGATGGTGGAATCGATATTTTCCTGCCATTTTCTTTTCAACCCTGTGATCCACCGCTGGTTCACGGCGCTAACACTGGGGGAGTATCGAACTCGGTATGGGTCCCAAAATTCGTGGTTTAGTACTAATCATGACAGCTTTTGTGGTTACATTGGTACCCCAATTTTGACCCAGCCCATGTTTCATCAGCTGACACTGAGGATATTGTTGAGCTGCAGTCAAGTGCCGGTCCCATCACAAAGTAGCTTGCAACTGGGGGATGGGCCGCCTGTTTCTGGTCACAGAATAACCATTCGGTTTTGACAAGATGGGCACCATCTTTTCAAGGTTGTCAGACGAACATTTGGCGATTTTGTTTGGGGATGTTCATAGCTATGCAGCAACCAACTGGATGGAACTGGTAACCGATTGGGATGATAGGCGGCCGCCTCTCAGCTGAGGGATAGCTGAGGGCTTTCCATGGCGGGATCGACCTCTGTGGAATATAAATTGTGGTCCATATATGTCCATATACCTAAATACCAGTAGTACCGCACAAGGCGGAGGCGGAAGTTTCAAAAATAGGAAACCTATAGGAGAGGTTGGTTGTTGTGAATCACGGATGGCAGAGCGAAGACACTGATGGACCGACAGGTGGTTGGAGTTGTGTTTTTCCCCAAACAGTGTACTGTTAGGGGTTCTTAATGCTTTCTTAAGGTGTCCTCCTTCCGCTTTCCCGAGGTCTTCTCTCCTCTTGTCTCCCTTCTTGTTTCCTTTTGTTGGATGGTGTGTCCGCCTTCCCGAGGTCTTGTCTCCCCTTGTCTCCCTTGTCTCCCATTGTGTCCCTTCTGGTTTCCTTTTGTTACATGGCGTCCGCCTTCCTGAAGTCTTGTCTCCCCTTGTCTCCCTTCTTGTTTCCTTTTGTTGGATGGTGTGCCCGCCTTCCCGAGGTCTTGTCTCCCCTTGTCTCCCCTTTTGTTGGATGGTGTGTCCGCCTTCCCGAGGTCTTGTCCCCTATCTCGCTTTTTGTCTCACGCCTTGTCTCCCCTTGTCTTCCATTGTCTCCAAAAAGTTTCGCATTGTATCCCATTGTCTCCCCTTGTCTCCCATTGTTTCCCATTGTCCCCCTCCCCCTGTGTGCCTGTGTTGGATGATGTGTCTTCCTTCCCGAGGTCTTGTCTCTCATTGTCTCCCATTGTCTCCCCACATGTGTGCCTCC
>CAMXCT020000696.1:27500-37500 GCA_947184155.2 Cladocopium goreaui | reverse complement strand
AGGCAGAAGAAGGTGAGAACTGTGTCGGGGTAGAGGAAAAACAAAGAAGAACAAGGAGGGAATTTATAAGGACCTTATAGGGATTTTATTTGTACATCAAACATGGGGAATTCACTGTCAAACATACTTGCAGGGGATTTATATAATCATCAATCTAGGGATGTCATAGGGGATACCCCAATCTATGACAATTTCACTGGGAAAATGTGGTTCAAGTTTTCCAGGGGACAGAATTGGATAGCCAATTCTCAGACAAAACTTGCATAGAAATCGCCTCGGTGTTGATAGCCTCCATACGTGGACCCTGTAGTCAGCCATGGTAGCCTCCCATCCAGTCATGCTCGCCCATGGTATGGAAGCAAGCCTTTCGGCTGCGTGTGCCAAACTTAATTCAGTGGGGGGAGGCTCCATGCAGATCCCTCAACTCTGCGAAAACCGGAGGGCAGAGGGCAGAGGGCAGTTGAATGGCTCGTCATCTACTACCTCAGCTAAGACCTGTGTACTTTAGTTTCGCTAAGACTTCAAGATACTTTAAGATCAACCATGAATGAACATGTGATGCGTCGGGGTTCAGTGATCCGTATCCAAGAACCATCATCACATTTTCCGGGGAAAATCCATGGTTTCCCGCAATATATATATATATATTTCCCTTAGACCGAGCCTGTACTCAGAAGATGTGCACACAGCCCTGAGGCAGCAGCTGCACGAGTGGGGCAATTTGGTCAGGCGGTCTAGGGGGGTCTAGGGGGTCCACCCATTTCATGCCCATGTTGCAACGGGAATCCAAAGATGTATCTGTGGATTTGAGGACCGCATCCTGGGTGTTTTGCACCTGCGTTTTTCTGGCAATGGGAAAACGCATTTCTTTGCAATGGGAACAGACAGGACATTCATATCAAAAATGTATAAACATGTGGGATTTTCCATTGCCAGGCTAGATAAAAAGTGGGGGGTCCGAATCTTGCGACCAGGCCAAGAAATGGCAACATGCAGTGGCGCTGCTACACGCTTTGAAGGTGACTTTCAGTTGATGGACCTCTGAAAAACATGTTCAGCATGAAGTTTCCCGTGAGGAATTTTTGAGGTATATTCTGTTGACTCATACCCAAATCAGAGCCAAATTCCCAGTGCTTGCAACAACTGAAGGCCTCTTGACAGTTCTGAAACCCTCTTGCCAACATTTGTACTCATCAGTCATCATCAGTCTACTTTGCCTATCTTGGAAACGATTCCATAGCATTGACTGGCTGGACCCAAGGGGTTTGCAACTCGATCGATTTCGATGATTTCGATGCCTCTTGTTTAGATGACCCACAGCGTCTGCAACCCGTTTTCCCTCCAATCCCAGAGTCGATCTACAAGCGCACATTTCCAGGAAGCCTTCCATGTTGGATGGTCAAATCCATGTCTCTTCTCCGTGGTTGCCTATAGATTTTACATGATTTTACCTTAAATCAATCCATATCGATTGGTTTGGTCCTTGGATCCCAACATTTTGAGTTGAGTGGTACCTTGAGATCCAAATGATTGATAGAAAAAAATGCCACTGACCCAACCGATTCCCGATGCTGGTTCCATCTTAAAAAAACATGAAAAAACACATGAAACTTGGACGAAGATCTCAAACATGTACTAGAGTCTTACTAGAGATTGAAATCCATTTGACTTTGTCATATTTTTCAGGGAGAAAACCACCATTCCATCCATGTTTCTTAATCCTTCTATTAGAACAGCCACTTTGGGGGCATCCCCCAAACCCGAAATGGCCGCCAGGTGCCACCCGACCTGCGCTTCCTGGGTGCCGTGTTGGTGGCTGTGGAGCGTGGCAGCGCCTGGCAATACGCCGCAGAGCTGTTGGCCGAATCTGTCAGGCGTCTGTTGCCCCAATTTTTGCGGCTAATTTTTTTGGCACTAAGATTAATAACTACATATAACTACATTTGTGGGTCGAAGAAAACTGTCGCTCTCAGCAAATTGTGGATAGCCTGGATAGCTTATATGCTTATAAGACATAGTTTAAATACCAGAAACGCCAATTCATATGGGTCCATCGATACCCCAAAGTTGACCATGAGGTTTCAGGGTTTCAAAGTTCCACTGGAAATCATCCCGCCATAATCCGTCATACCATCCATTGAAGTACAGTACCATTGCTGACGTGTGGCTGTGTTTTTAGGGCTCCAATTTGAAACTCTCAAGCACTTGCGTTCACCACCTATGAGGTGTCCAGCATCAGTTTCAGTTTCATCAATAGGATGGGCCGGGTGAAAAATATTGGACCCCCAAAATGGATTGCTTTAGATGGTTTAAGACCAAAAAACGACAAACTTCTTTGGTGGGTCAATTGGTAACCCAAGGATTTTACCTATATCCACTTCACCTTAACCTTCACTTCCCAGCAGTCCGCAAGTTCAGCAACATGACTCCCGGTGTGACGGAACGCTGAAAAGCTGACAACGATATTCTTTTTTAGATTCTTGGATGGTTCAAGACCTACGGGGCCATTGGTTGAATTGAGATGAAGATCCATGACCAGCAGCTGTTTTTTGGTATTCACCAGGGGTCCGACCTAGGAGCGTCTCTCTTTTTCATTGCCAGGCGTCGATGGGAGCTGGATGCCGTAGCATATGGCACTGTGGCATTATCCTTGGCTACTTGATGTCTTGATGTCCACGGTCGTTCTGGGGGGTACCGGTTTTTTTACGACGCCAGGAAAGCAGGAACCATGAACCATCAACCAGCTGGGTCCTGGGTCAAGGTGAACATCTGAAGCCCATTGATGGTAAATCCCTATGGCTGTCCGGTGGATTTTTTGAAAAACCAATCCAGACCGGGAAGATGAAGCATCACCAGGATCACCAGGTGGCCCGGGGTTATTTTCAAACGCCGAAAGCACTTCGAATATGGCGCCTATTTTTTAATCCGCTAGGGATGAGCTGGGCCTCTGGCCAAGGAACGAAGCTCTCAGAGAAGATTCAGCACGCAGCTCTTGCAGTCCTTGGCAGTGACAGATGCAACGCACAAGGTGCGATCCCAAGGGGATGTCATGAAAGAATTGAACCATCAAAAGTTGGGAACTTAACCATATTAACAATCATAAACGTGGATCTAACTGATCTAACCATCAAATTTGTGGACTTAACTCAACTGTCAAACATGAGGCCTGCAGCCTAATGGGTTCTGTTCCTAGTTGCCTCCTTGGACTTTCGTGAGGGAATGGCTGTGAGTCAATTGCTGGGACAAAGGTGGTTATTAAGCACTTACTTGTACCATATAAAGGTCAACTCAGTAGGTGCCTCACCATGTTACTATTACACAAGATGTTTTGTACAGACAGTATCCATACACTCACATGATATACAGATATCATCATACATCTCTCTCTCTATATACAATATAGATCTGCAATAGTCATCCTATAGGAGATAGAATATGGAAATCTCGAACATGTTCACCAAAGTGAGATGATTTATGGAACATTGCCATATTCTACTTCAGGATGATTATTCAAGATTACACGTATATTATATATAGACAGTACGGAAATCCGGAATTCCAGTTGGTAACCATTGGTAACTATGAAACACTGTAACTATGCTATACTTGGTATTGATAATTATACATACACATAAATTGTATAACTATAGTTGGTAGATGTGTATATACTATACATTATGAAACACTCATTTTTATGTGTACAACACTGATAATGTGTTACTCTAGACACAATTGATGGTTACCAATATAATCATGGTTAACTGTTTTAACCATCAATAGTATAACAGTATAACCATCAATAATATAACCATCAATAGTATAACCATCAATAGTATAATCAACAATAGTATAACCATCAGTAGTATAACCATCAATAGTATAACCATCAATAGTATAACCATCAATAGTATAACCATCAATAGTATAACCATCAATAGTATAACCATCAATAGCATAACCATCAATAGTATAACCATCAATAGTATAACCATCAATAGTATAATCAACAATAGTATAACCATCAATAGTATAACCATCAGTAGTATAACCATCAGTAGTATAACCATCAATAGTATAACCATCAATACTATAACCATCCAATAGTATAACCATCAATAGTATAACCATCAGTAGTATAACCATCAATAGTATAACCATCAATAGTATAACCATCAATAGCATAACCATCAATAGTATAACCATCAATAGTATAACCATCAATAGTATAATCAACAATAGTATAACCATCAATAGTATAACCATCAATAGTATAACCATCAATAGTATATATAACCATCATCAGTATAACCATCAGTAGTATAACCATCAATAGTAGAACCATCAATAGTATAACCATCAGTAGTATAACCATCAATAGTATAACCATCAATAGTATAACCATCAATTAGTATAACCATCAATAGTATAACCATCAATAGTATAATCAACAATAGTATAACCATCAATAGTATAACCATCCATAGTATAACCATCAATAGTATAACCATCAATAGCATAACCATCAACAGTATAACCATCAATAGTATAACCATCAATAGTATAATCAACAATAGTATAACCATCAATAGTATAACCATCAATAGTATAACCATCCATAGTATAACCATCAATAGTATAACCATCAATAGCATAACCATCAATAGTATAACCATCAATAGTATAACCATCAATAGTATAATCAACAATAGTATAACCATCAATAGTATAACCATCAGTAGTATAACCATCAGTAGTATAACCATCAATAGTATAACCATCAATACTATAACCATCCAATAGTATAACCATCAATAGTATAACCATCAATAGTATAACCATGAATAGTATAGCCATTAATAGTATAACCATCAATAGCATAAGCATCAATAGTATAACCATCAATAGTATAACCATCAATAGTATAATCATCAATAGTATAACCATCAATAGTATAACCATCAGTAGTATAACCATCAGTAGTATAACCATCAATAGTATAACCATCAATAGTATAACCATCAGTAGTATATCCATCAGTAGTATAACCATCAATAGTATAACCATCAATAGTATAACCATCAATAGTATAGTTTAACTGTACTATTGGTAACTACAAAGCGCTCGTGCAGGCCTTCAACGTGGCGCTTTTGGGCGCCGCGCTGCAGCGGGGCCGGGAACTGATGCTGCTGATGCAGCGGCAACGTGTGGCGCCGGACTTTTGGGCTTCAGGGGGCGTTCCCAGCGAAAAAGCTGCGAAAATCATGGGAAAACATAGGAAACACATGGGACATATACATATGCAGGAAAAAATAGGAAGATATGGAACAACATCTCCTATAAAAATGGGAAATTATGGGATGATTCTTGGGGTAATTCTGGCATGACTATTGGGGTAACTATTGGAATAACAGTGGAATTTCCTCGAACTAACCAAGGTTATAGCTAGGAAAATCATCGAACTACTGTAAATGGGATTTTCTTGCCATGGCAATGATTACCAGAGGGTATATGGGATGCTTGCAGTAAGAACATGTATGTATGTATGATTATGATAGAAATACATTTATACATAGACGTCATTTTTCCAGTATCTAAAGGAAAAGGTCTAATTCCTGCACCTCGTGCAATTCAGAATGAATCATGCCATTTCCCCATTTTGAGACAGACCTACTGGTAATCCATGGTAAAGTTGTCGATAAATGGAGGTTTTAATGGGAACATATGGGAAAATCATCTGTAAACGATTACCAGAGGGTAAACCCACCACAACCTCAACGGGTCAGGACATTGTGTCATACAACAGTCTCATCAACATCTGCGACCGCGAACATCAGTTGCTCGGCACATCGGTGAATTCATATCCCCCATTTCGGTTTCAGCGCCCCAAGTTTCGTTCATTCCTAGATGTGGTTGTGACATAGCTATTGAAATTGGTAGGTTTCCTGTTCGATCTACATTCATGGTGGATTTTCTAAAGCTGTGTCAGACCAGAGGCCATTTGGCAAAAAAATGGCCCAAAGTCAACCCAAAGTCCCGCCAAACTTCAACTCTCAGTTATATCTATATCATCTATATCTATATCTATATCTAGAATTGTGTATATATATATAATATAATATATGATATATAATATATAATATATAATATATAGTAATATATATATATATACAGATGGATGGATAGATGGATGGATGGATAGGAGTATATGATAGTCTATGGTCCCTCCCCAGGTGGTCGCAGAGCTTGCAGCTGCTTGCGCTGATGCGACGTCGTTATTTGGCGCCAAACTTGGTGCCCTGGAGCTGGCGGTGAATTGGGGGAGGTGGGGCAAGTCAATAGATGGGCATAAAGCAGATTATAAGTATATGACATGCCAATGCAATATATATATATACATATATATATATATATACATATATATATATACATATATATATATATATACATACATAAGGGGCCATACATATTCATATACAGTATGTAGGGGTTGCGAATTATGACCAAAATATATACATATGATATCTGATAGTTATATATATGCTCCCCCCACCAGGACCTACCATTTTTTGTAGCCCACTGCATTTTCATTGAAATATGAACCATCTGCCGGGCCATCTGCCATCTACTAAAGCAACAAAACAACAAAAAAAACAATGAATTTGAGGACCTAGGACCCTTCCCCTACCAGAAAACCAAAAAAAATAATTAAAAAAAAACACAAAAAATGAATTTGAGGACTTAGGGCCGCCTTCCCCCCCCCCCACCCCAAAGCATGTCTCCCAAAACATTTTTTTGTTTTTTTTCTTTTTTCGGGTGGTTTTTCGTTTTTCTTTTTGTGTCTTTTTTTGGTTTCTGCCCCCCCACCCCAAAGCATGTCTCCCAAAACTTGTCTTGTTTATGCTTTTGGTTGTTTTTTGGGTTTCTAAAGTCCTCGACCTTAAAAGAAGCAACCCAAAAATATATTGTAGTAATTCTTTCTGGTGTAATGTCCGGGTGCTATTAAAGAACCCCCCGCAATTAAGTACGCCCAATCCCGGGAAATATTAGTAACCCCCCCCCCCGTAATAAAGTACGCCAACCTATTTTTGATGTGTTGTTTTCCCCGTTTTTCCATGTTTTTTTTTTCATTTTTTCCCGTTTTTTTTTCAGTGTTTTTTTTTCCCGTTTTTTCTTCCCGTTTTTTTTCCGTCTTTTTTCTTGTTTTTTCAGGTAGCCCTGGGGCCATTAACATCTAAATAATAATGAATGTTTGCACCCCCCAAAAAAAAGTATGTTGATTTCAGGGGCCTAATTTTTTGGTGGTTGGATTCGGAATTAGGTAATTAGGCAATTCATTTGGGAATACTAGAATGGAAAGAAAGTCCACTTATGTATTCGTTTTCAATTAGGTCATTCATTTGGGAATACTAAAATGGAAAGAAAGTCCACTTATGTATTCGTTTTCAATTAGGCAATTCATTTGGGAGTACTAAAATGCAAAGAAAGTCCACTTATATATTTGTTTTCAGTTAGGCCATTCATTTGGGAATACTAAAATGGAAAGAAAATCCACTTGTGTATTCGTTTTCAAAGAAAGTCCACTTCTGTTTTCGTTTTCAATTAGGCAATTTATTTGGGAATACTAAAATGGAAAGAAAGTCCACTTATATATTCGTTTTCAATTAGGCAATTTGTTCGGTGCCACATAGGTCTGGAAAATTTTCCAGGGACCCCCGGCCAATAATTGGCCTAAACTTTATTTTGATGCTCTTAATGTTTGGGGGGGTTATTGATAGCACGTAAACATTAGGGGGGGAATGTGGTGAGCCAAAAATATAAATATGATGTGTGCATCGCTATACTCATAACATTGAGGATTACTAGTGTGAACAAGTGATTATACATTTCATCTCACAAGTATTCGACGTTCCCCCTGTCTTTGTTTCCGGGCGTCTTGTGGGTTGACCCGCACACTCAAGTCTGCTCTTTTCAACTGCCTTTCAGTGCAACAGTCAATGCAAATAATGTTGGTCTATGCAAATGTATCATGACAATCTTCTCGGAACTACAATTCACTCAGCTGTAGCCGGGGTTCCCGGTGTCTTTGTTTCCGGGCGTCATGCGGATTGACTCACACCGGAAAGCCAGTGAATTGGGAAGGCAGTTTAGGAAAGGCTTCGCAACATTCCATGAGAAGAAACATATGGTATAATCTGTTCAAGAAATGACAAACACAATCAATACGCATCTGTTGTTCCATAAATTTTCACCTCCTCTCAATGCATTGAAAACAACACACAAGTCATCATATTTTGTCATCCATAGAATGTGTAAGTTGAAGTCCTAGGATGTGCAGTTGGCACATGGTCAGTGAGGAAGGGTAAAAAGATGCAAGCGGTACCGTATATTTGTGGGTGTATATAAAGCACACAAAAAGCTGGACAGCAAAATAGCGGGTTTTTCATTGTAACTATTTAATTGCCTTCGACAAGCCCGCTGGCCATAGAGAGGTGGCCCCAAGGGAGTTTGATGTGCAGCTTTTGTGTGTAAAAGCGTCTGTGTGTAAAAGCTTCTGTGTCTAAAAAGCTTCTGTGTGTAAAAGCTTCTGTATGTAAAAGCTTCTGTGTGTAAAAGCTTTTGTGTGTCAGAGCTTTTGTGTGTAAAAGCTTCTGTGTGTAAAAGCGCCTGTCTGTAAAAGCGTCTGTGTGTAAAAGCTTCTGTGTGTAAAAGCATCTGTGTGTATAAGCTTCTGTGTGTAAAAGGTTCTGTGTGTAAAAGCTTCTGTGTGTAAAAGCTTCTGTGTGTAAAAGCTTCTGTGTGGAAAAGCGCCTGTGTGTAAAAGTGTCTGTGTGTAGAAGCTTCTGTGTGTAAAAGCTTCCGTTTGTAAAAACTTCTGTGTGTAAAAGCTTCTAAGTGTAAAAGCGTCTGTGTGTAAGAGCTTCTGTGTGTAAAAGTGTCTGTGAGTAAAAGCTTCTGTGTGTAAAAGCTTCTGCGTGTAAAAGCTTTTGTGTGTAAAAGCTTTTGTGTGTCAAAGCTGTTGTGTGTAAAAGCTTCTGTGTGTAAAAGCGCCTGTGTGTAAAAGTGTCTGTGTGTAAAAGCTTCTGTGTGTAAAAGCTTCCGTGTGCAAAAACTTCTGTGTGTAAAAGCTTCTGTGTGTAAACGTGTCTGTGTGTAAGAGCTTCTGTTTGTAAAAGGCTCTGTGTGTAAAAGCTTCGGCGTGTAGCAGCTTCGGTGTGTAAAAGCTTCTGCGTGTAAAAGCTTTTGTGTGTCAAAGCTGTTGTGTGTAAAAGCTTCTGTGTGTCAAAGCTTTTTGTGTGTAAAAACTTCTGTGTGTAAAAGCTTCTGTGTGTAAAAGCATCCGTGTGTAAAAACTTCTGTGTGTAAAAGCTTCTGTGTGTAAACGTGTCTGTGTGTAAGAAAGAGCTTCTGTGCAAAAGGTTCTGTGTGTAAAAGGTTCTGTGCGTAAAAGTGCCTGTGAGTAAAAGCTTTTGAGTGTAAAAGCTTCTGTGTGCAAAAGGTTCTGTGTGTAAAAACCTCTGTGTGTAAAAGCTTCTGCGTGTAAAAGCTTTTGTGTGTAAAAGCTTTTGTGTAAGTAAAAAACACCCAAAATCCTTCACTCGGCTGGGGGAGAGCTTTTTGGACGGAATCCGGAAAAGCCTCTGTGTGTAAAAGCTTCTGTGTGTAAAAGCTTCTGTGTGTAAAAGCGCCTGTGTGTAAAAGTGTCTGCGTGGAAAAGCTTTTGTGTGTAAAAGCTATCGTGTGTAAAAGCTTCTGTGTGTAAAAGCTTCTGAGGAGTAGGCGTCGAGTAGGTGTAGGAATGGGAGTAGGAGTGGGAGTAGTAGTAGTAGTAGTAGTAGTAGAAGTAGTAGTAGAAGTAGTAGTAGAAGTAGTAGTAGAAGTAGAAGTAGAAGAAGAAGAAGTAGTAGTATAGTAAGTAGTAGTAAGTAGTAGTAAGTAGTAGTAAGTAGTAGTAAGTAGTAGTAGGTAGGTAGTAGGTAGGTAGTAGGTAGGTAGTAGGTAG
>CAMXCT020000696.1:0-22500 GCA_947184155.2 Cladocopium goreaui | reverse complement strand
ATATGTTCTTTGGACAGCCGGGTCTTAGCTTGAACATCTTTAGTTCAGCCAAAGGTCGAAAGGAAAGCCAAGTGAGGAAAAACATGCCAGGTGACCAGAAACATCCAGTTTTCAAGAAGCTGAGGCCCAACTTCGTCGTGTTGTCTGCGTGATGCCCTGAGAATTGCTCGCAGGAAGCCGACCACTATCTACAGATCAGACTCTGCCCATTTAGCTGTTTAGTTTTGGGCAGACACATGCAATTTTAACACCCCTGCGGAGTTAATGTAGCTCTATCCTGCGTTCAAGAGGCTTTTTCTCACTTGAAGAAGGCCGTGTTTTCTGCGGTGTTTTTCTAATTTCTAAGCATTGTGCACCAGTGCAGCTGACATCCACATCTTGACTACATGTTGTTTCAAACATGTTCAAACTAAATATTTGGATATGGGTATGGGTCAATACCTATAGATACCATTTTTAGTGGGATGAACATCCATTTACCAGCTATTTTGGGGTTCACTAGGTACCAGGGTTTTGACCCATTCCCATATATTTGGCAGATCCTCTGGACCCAGGTGCATGGACGCTTGTGCCAGTGGGTTCTGAGCTGAGTTGATGAGACCATTGGTTGATGATGCTGGCTAGTCACAAGAGCTATTTTGGTGTGAAAACCCGGGGGACACAGCTGGATGTTGGCATTTTCTGGATATCTTTGACCCCCAAATGAATAATACATCACCCTTCTCTTTTTCCAAGACATTTATGCGGATCTTTACACTGTTTCATCATGAGCCATTTCTGATTCCTTGAAATGCGCTGAAAAGGAGTCCGCGCAGCATGCTGCGAGGCGTCAATGGATCCACGCGCTTCGTTTGATGCAGAGGCCTCTAGGGGTTTATGTTGGGCCAGGGCACGAGCAACAGTCTCATACTCCCAATGTTTAATAGGCATATCATCGATGGCTATATATATATGTATATATTAAATTGATATAGTACATATTGTTTACACTATTATATAAACATGCACACACACACACGCACACACACACATATATATATACACATACAACATATACATATATATACATATACATATACATATACATATACATATACATATACATATACAATCATATACATATCAAGAATCATCACTGGGGGATTTCCCATTGCTGTCAGAGGGTTGGTTTCGCGCTTCGTGCCGTCCGTTTTTGGCATCGCAGTAGTGGTGTGTCGCCCAACCTAGCGATGTTCAACACCCTTCTGCACGGCCTGGCCGCGAACAGTCAATGGCTTCAGGTGTTCGACGGGGGACGTGGGCCATGTACCTCCAATTTTAATGGGATATTCTGATGGGATATCAATGGGATATTCAATAGGATATCAATTTTCGGGATATTCGAATGGGATATTTCTAATGGGAGTCATTTTTGGGATGGCTATTTGAATATACATTATATATTTGAAATATATTTGAAAATCATTGGGATGTTAATATGTCTATATGGTTATTGGCAGTTGCTGGGATTGATATATTACATCTGGGATTGTGATTTGGTGGTTTATCCCCGATGTATGGCCCTTGGGAGAGTCATGGGATTTTTTTTTTAATGGACGACTAATGGATATATTAACTAACCATGTGCTAAAGGTAAATGGGCTATTAATCCCAACTCGTGTTCATATGAAACACCCCCCTGTAGCTGGGTGCCAAAGACATGTTTTATCCCCTACATCCACACTGGTTTCTGGAGGGCGTTTAATGTGAACGGAGGAAGGGATTATACTTCAACGGAGAATGATTTAGTCATTTATTTAGTCATGGAAATTTCAGGGGCATTTGAAGACAACCCCATGTGGAGAAGTAAATTTCCGAGATAGTAGTCGGCCAAGCTTCCGGTGCAGTGAAGGGATAGGGAAGGCCAAATTTAAGGTGCGCTGCAAGCAAGGGCTCGACAGTTGTGGCCTCTATCATCTCGCTCCCATAAACCCAGTAGCAAAACCAACTGCCGGTACCGCAGGGGTGGAGGCAGTAGTTACCACTGAGCTTTGCAACCGGGCGGGGAAATCCAAAATTGTTTTGATGGGGCATTGGTACCCATCGCACTGCAGGGTACCCCGGAAGTTTGACGCTAGACTACTGTAAATACATCCGAATTCTAGAAAGATCTGAAAAATCAAGACATCGTGGCCAGACAGGAATGTTGAATATAGCTTTGGTTTGGTTTGCCCTCAGATAATTTTGTTGATTTTACGGTCTTTGTGTTAGGGCCAGAGGCAAGAGTTCCAACCGACCAGGTTGGTTCAGGCCTCTCGAGTGTTGTAGAGTATCATATATATATATATGTACATACATAGACAAAGATATAGATACATATATAGATTTCTTTTCCGATCACCGTAATCACTTCCTCAGTTCTTTAGACCTCATTTTTATGACTTGCTTTATGACTTGGGATCTGGAATCCCACTGCCTCTGTAGGTCCTGGAAATGTTCAAACTACTACAAGTACAATCTGGAGACGACGGTGTGCTTCAGGTCCTGAAGATAGAACTGGCCCGCTGAGTCAGGTCCTTGGGGTAACTTTAGGTTGATGATCTTGATCTAGACCCATTTGTTGGGTGTGGTTGCATGCCATGTGCACATGTAGTGAAGTGGGGGATGGGATATATATATATGTGATTATGCATCTACTGTCTATACCGTGCCGTCCTCCCACTTTGGTGGTATACACCTTAGATCAATTTCATAGGTCTGGATATTCAACAGGTCGGATACAAAGATACCACCAGAACTGCGTGTTTGTTTTGTTCGAAATCACCGGTCAAACGCGGGGAGCGTTCTGATCTTGACAGGTGGCTTATTGCGCCGTACTGGTGGCTTGTGCCACATCAACCCAATGGAGTCAGGCTTTGAACTTTCTGCAAAGGATGAGATTGGCATCTCTGCCAATCCAGCTGCCAGCGGGGCGCTTGGAGATGGGTGTCACTTACCGAAATAAAAAAACAGCATAGGCCACGTTTGGAAGCAACTGCAATTGATCCTCTGAACACCTCGTGATGGATGATGTCATCATGATCAGATAGCATCCCTTCCCATCAGATGTCAACAGATTATCAGTGATATTAGTATATATATATATATACATATAATATAGCAAAGGCATGGCACGCAGTGCAAAGCTCACTCGCATCCACATGGCGCTGGCAGCAGGTGAGCGCAGGGAGCGATGGAGCTTGACCCAGTTTCAGTTCCACATTTATGATATTTATGCCCCATAGTACCCCATAGAGTGGATTGAAGTGGAACACATTGCGCTTCCGGGCCAGATTCATAGTTTTCAATCGGCCATTTTCCATAGCTATGTTAAATAATTAATCAGACGGTTTTTGAGATTACAACTATTGGGTATCCTACAATCGGATTCTGTACAGAATGTTGAGTGCCACGATGTTAGCATTCCAACATATTCCAACTCTTGGGGGTGAAGAATCTTTGACCCGGTCACTATGGATGAAAGTGGATTCAACTCTAGCTTGGTTGACCATTTTGACATATTTTGACTATTGTTGTCTACAGATGTCTTTCAAGGCCAGAAGTGTAATAGATTTTGGATCATCCATATCTAGGTTTTTGACCATTACTTGGTTGGCTGTCTATAGATTATCAAAATTTCCCTCTGGTAAACTCACAGTTCGCTATGGAAAATCACCATCTTCAATAAATGTGCCATTTTCAATAGCTATGTTAAACTTCCAGAGGGTAACCAGCCATGTCAGACTCTGATCTTCCAGGCCTTGCAGATACTGACCGAGATCAAAGCTGATGAGGTGACTCCTGGGGTAAGAAGGGGATATACCATCCCAAAAAATAATGGTTGGAACACTAGTTTCCACTAAAACCGGGCGATTTTCAGGGTCTGTTACTTTTGGGGTCACCAATAGATGGTGGGATGTTAAAGATGTTAAAGGGACATCACCCAACCGACAAAATATTGGGGTCCCAAGATGGGGATACCCCAATTGATGGCAAATTTGAGAGATATTCATATGAAAAATGATGAACCTATGGATTTTGCCTTAAATACCACATTTGTGGACAAAGCCACATATAGTGTGAGCCTAAGACTTTAAGAATAACTCCCCATGTTGGCTATGGTTTATTTCATGTTGGCTATGGTTTATTTTTGGCTGTACAGTACAGACAGGTCAAAGGGGGGATGGCGTCAACTTGTCTTGGCCACATCTCCTTGAGCGATGGATGATTCCCTGACACTCGGTCAACATTTGAGTGCCCCCAGAAGAAGGCTTCTGCTTCTGCAGCCAGATGTTCTTTTTTGGACTTCCGTGGCCAAAAAAGGTGATCTTCAAACGGTTCCGAACGGTCCTTGCCAGACCATGACCGGCTGCCCAGGTGCAGCCAGATGTGGTGAACTATTTGACAGTGGCAGATGCCTGCACCAGAGGTATCTTGGAGACATCTGGCGCCACTCATAATGGGTCAGACATGAGGCGTCCCCGTAGCTGAGGCGGCCAACCTGAGCGGATGTTCCCACAGCTTCCTGCCATGCGAGGCGTTTTCGGGTATGACGTGGCGACTGATTCAGGGCAGTCTCAAAATCCCCTCAAATCTCAGGCTGGCAACCAAGTGGGGTACAGTATCTCTATGTATCTCTCAACATCCCTTGTTTTGACACAACGCCTTGTAGGGCATTGGGGAATGGGATGGGAATGGGATGGGCCAACGGGAGCAATTGATGCATCCCTGAACACTGCGGGGCCTTTTGTTCGGAGGCCAAGTGCTGTCAACCTTGCTGTGGAGACGGAAAGGCAGCGTGTTGTGAGATGCGTGTTGTGTTTACACTTCCCATCTTGGGGGTCTTAGAAAATCATTTGAGCGAATGAAACCATAATTGAGAGGATACTTGAGCAAAGAAGGTGGACATTGAAATTGGTCTGCTTTTGCTCTGACTCACCATATGGCTGGTTGCAGCTGGTTTCCTTGAGAGGCATTGGAGGTGAAGAGCCACCCAGTGACATTGCGTTTCTTGTCAGAATGGAAGAGCTGGCTGATTTAAAACTCACAAAGCTTTAGGTTGAATATGGCTGTAACTTTGCTGAACCTAGAATTCACGGGTCCAGATTCAAAGTTACACTGTCACACACTGTTACACTGGGCCAGCTGTAGAGCAGTCTTCATATTTTGGCTCTGACGGTGCCCAGGTTCTCAGGGCTGGCAGTGGAGCTTCTGAGCATTCCTGGCATGCTTTGAGAAGCGACTCGTTCAATGTGCCTGGAGGTTTTTGGATGTGGAGGACAGGTTATTTGGATGAAGCCAAAAGCAACAAAGAAAACCATGGCGTATGATGGATTCATTTAGATTCGGAGGTGTCATGTTCTGCCCAGCGGCAGCCCAGGGGTGATGAGCAGCGGGCCCGACCAAAGGCGAGTGAACCGGGGTAGTTGTCCGTTAGATGAGAAGCTCCTTCTGCTGTGTGGGCTTTGTCCAACTATGAGGTATCCCTCTAAAATAATTATTTTAAAGGGGAGCATGATTCAACACAAAAATAAGCTCTGGGGTACTCTGGTTTTGAGCAAACCAACCTTTTCCTTGGATTTACGTGTCAGCGCAACAGCTTCATGCACCGGTATGGTGCTCCGCAGGAAAGGAAGTCTTCAAAGACTCCATGACTCGAAACAAGCTGAGGATTGGGCCTCAGCAAGACTGTTGGGGGATGTTGCAGATGTTTGTCAAATTTGTGGTTCAGGTTCGGTACTGGAGTTGCCTATCTAGAGCAGGCCACGTGGGAACCGGGAAAAGAAGCTGCAAGTTTTTGATTTTGCGGCTTGTGGCATATGGGTTTGTCCGAAAGTGATCCATAAATCGGAACCATGCCCCCCAAATCATGTACATGACCATTTGCCAAAAATAGTTGACAGAAGTCTTGTACCAGCTGTTGATCATTAGTGTGGACCTAGTGGTTTTTCCTCTCCATTATGAGGCGGCACACAACTCAATTCACCAATTCTGCAAGGCAGTGCTAGCAAACCCGCTAGGTTTGCGCTAGTTGTTTTTTCACACCCATGTTGATTCAAGGATTTTTTTTTGTGTTCTCGTCCGCTTGTTCTTTCAACATGATGAAAAGTCAAGATGTACAGCAACACTTAGCTCCTTAAACCTAAGGATGTCTTAGTGAATTCCTGTGCTACTCAACAATGTTCCTGTATTTTTGAGGTTGCAGCTCAATTCTGCGAATTTGTACGACGGAATTTTACCCGCTAGATCCCCCCCTAGCCCTAGCAATGCGCTAGCAAAAGTTTAAAAAAACGGCTTTGGTTGACCCGTGACCCAGTCGCCACCAGAGAACTTGTAGTTCATCCTGTCTGTTTGGCAAAAGCAACAGTGACAGCAAAGGCAACGACAAGCCCTACAGATATTCCAGTTCCACCACAAATAACTAGCAGCGGCATCCACTTCATATAGACGCGCGTTAGCAGCATTTACTGCAGGTTTAGGCTACGGCTTCAAACATGAAAGATAAAATGCAGGGTTTCAGACTATTTAGGTAAGTCATGATTTTAAAGACCAAAAAAGAAGCGGCACGCAAGGAATTGCGATTTATCAACCAAACCAGGAACATATTTACATTTTGGCATAATATATATATATGACGTATATATAATTTATATAATTAATCACAATCAATCAGAATGGAACCCTTAAAATTACCATGATTTTATGGTGTACAGTAATCCCATCTTCAGACAGTGGCCAGGGAGCTCGAAGGGTTGGGCGGATCATATTCTTGGCAGCTTCACCACGCAGGGAAACCCAGTTGCAGTCCATGACAAGTAATTCATAGTATATACCCTCTGGTTATTTAACATAGCCATGGTATAGATGGCCCATAGAAATAGATGGTTTACCTATTAAAAATGGGTGGATTTTCTATAGCTAACCGTTAAATAACCAGAGGGTAATTCATTTTTTAAAATCCGATCCTCCCAATACTACACACCCCCTCAGAAAGCCTGGTGGATGACGGGATAAGAACACATATTTGGGATCCAACTATATTTTTGGGGTGTTTATTATGAATGGGGGAAGGGAATAATCCAAAATTCAGAGGGAGACACATTTATGTAGACAATAGAGGACAACGGAACTGGAACAGATTGGAATATCTTCCGAAGTATTGCAATTTGAACCAATATTATTGCTTATTGGAATATATGAATTCAGGTCTGACATCTTGAATTCTCGAAATATGATTCCTCAAGGAGCAAAAGAAAAACCAATGCTTTTATTATAATTTATTAAATCAATATAAATCAATATTAATTTTATTTATATTGTTTGCTAAATCACCTAGGTAATATTCGGGATATATCTATCCGTTCCAATTTCCCATACAGAATGGGTGGCCTTAAGGCCACTACAAAATGGCTTTTTATAGGTCATTTTGTAGTGAGGCCACCTTGTGAAAAGGACCAGGGCCCACTACAACTCGGCCAGACCATGGCATTTTGTAGAAAAAAATACCGGGGTCCATGGATGAAGATAGAAATTAGGTTGAAAAAGGGCCTTGGAAATCCCAGAAAAAAATGGTAAAATGGGGGTTTCAGGGCGTGTATGTTGGTATGTTGCTTGTTATGATTTTGTGTTGGGGTTCAATGTTTCATCTTCACCTTTGATGTTTTTTCAGGTGGGGTTTTGGGGGTAATTTTGATGCTAAAGTGATGTGTCAATGTTTGGTTTTTGATGAGGGGGACAATTGTTTAGGCTGTTGGGGTTTGTGTTTTGGTTCAGATGAGGGAGATACTGTGGATAGTGTACTTGTGCTTGTCGTTTTTTATTGTCAAGGTATGTCTTGTCTTTTTTTGGGTATGATTTTATTGTGTTTCCTTATCATCAGTTTCAAGACAGAACATTCAACTTGATATCTTTCAAAAGGTTCCATGTCTTTCAACATCTTTCATTTTTTATTCTCTCATTCTCGTCTTTTTTGGTGGGTTTTTTTCTTGGTTGTGTTTTGATTTGAACGTCTTTCGCTTCGCCTCATTTTTTGCGGACTTCTTCATGGACTTTCTGGATTTCGTCGGGGGCGCCCAGATGAGATGTGCGCGCTGTTTCGTTTGCATGGAAGCATCACTTTTGAGGACATATTGCGTTTCTTGAGGCACTATGTACACTCTATGTACACATTGTGGCATTACACTACACCCAGAGATGTTGATTGCTTTCTCCCGCAGCAGACAGGCTCACAAATGCTCACAAGATAAGATGAGTTCTACTTGCGGCATGTGTTGCACTATGAACAAGTCAACGCATCAAGAAATCGTAAAGTGCTTGAGCTCCAGCACAGTCCCAGTTCTGGAGATTTCCGCCATGGGTATGTCGCGTTGCCTCATTGCCCGATGTTGTGGTTTTCGGCTTCTCATGTCAGGCCGACGAAACCACCGTTGCTTCTCAAACAACGCTCCAGAGAAGGAGCCGACCACGAAACAGCAGATTGGAAAGTGGTTGGTTGGTGGTGGTGGCTCGTTGGCCATCGTGACCTTTGGATGGGATATGTGGCGGCATCGTCAAGAACAAGAACGGCATCGTCAAGAACAAGAACGGCATCGTCAAGAACAAGAACGGCATCGTCAAGAACAAGAGCGAGTGAAGAATATCATTGTGAATGCCTCTTTCAAAGCACGCGAGCCACGTGTCAAGATTGAACGGAAGATAATCAAGGCGTCCAAGCACCACCTTTTTTTTTTGTTGTGTTTGTCCCTGCGTTTCTTGACAGAAGGGATTTGTTCTTGAGATAGGTGTTATTTCATGTCATACTGACATTTTGAATTTGATGCACTATGCTCACTATGCACTGTGGCAGGACGAAATGCACCAGTTGTTGGACTTGGACGACCCCCGCCCAATCCTCATCTGCGGGAACCATGAAGTGGGCAAGAGCACCATCCTTTGGGAAGTGTTGCAGGAGAAACAGTGGAACAATGGAGTGCTCCACATCAAGCTCACGCAGAACAATCACTTGGCCACGGAAAAGGTGATGAGCGCGTTGGCAGTGCTCCATGAAGAGGAGGTGGTGCGTGTTTTGAGAGATGCCAAACAAGAAATGGGACGGCAACCCATCATCATCCTTGAAGTTCCTCGTGGTGTCTTTAATCCAGATGTGATGAGCAGCGTCTCCGCCTTTGCAAAGTCATGGGGCTTTGATGACACGGTCGCCAAAGTGCTGGTGATGGTCAGTTCTGCAGTGTCAGCCATGGCTTTTGACGCAGACGGTCGTGAGCGCCGATTCTTCGTTCCACCACTGACGAGTGAAGAGCTCTCGCAGAAGGAGGCCATAATGAAGAGCTTCAGTCCATGTGGTAATTGTTCAGTCACCTTCAATCACTTTAGTGCTTTTTGTTGGTGCTACTTCTGGCATGGGTTGGGATGTTTGCAGATGGACGTCTCCTTGTCAGGTTGAGGAATTCCTACGTCATCATGGCGGTGAAGAGGCCTCCACGCACAAGAGCGACATGATTCAACTCACAGGTGGCAACATCGGTGTAATGGAGGACAAGGGTCATGAAACCATGGGACAACAACCCGAAACATCAACGAACGTTGAAACCTTGAAACTTGCCCACATCTCCTGCAGGACGTGGCGGAAAAGGCCAAAGAGACATCATGGGAAGAAGCAAAGTCCAAACGGCTTGTGGTGCAAGAATATCAGGTCGAGAAGTTCTTGGGCATTGACAACCAAGGTGGAATTGGCCCCAAAGAGGCGAGGATGGCACGCACCTTGGCCAAGGCCGTGGCGCATAGCTCCTTCGAGCAGTGTGTCGATGCCAAGCGGTTCATGAAGCACTTCACGCCTGCGGACGTGGCGAGAGCGGTGCGGAACCGAAGCGCTCATTGCATCTATGTGGATGCGCGGGCAGAGGGGCAACGCTACTGCGCAGTGTCCCGCACAGTGCATGACCTTTTGAAGAAGGTCTGAAGGCGGAAGTGGCAGTGGCGTGTGAATGAGAGTGCTTTGTTCCTTGTAGGACCAGTAGGACTTTTGGATTGCAGGTCGGGTGCAATCCGTTATGCACTGAAGGTGCCATTCGTGATTCATGGATGGTGCAATCCGCATTGCGTCCAACCAGACTGGCAAAACACAGAAAGGTGATGATTTTTATTGGGGTTGCACCTACCCTTCAATCCGGGATGCATTCTATCTGCGCTGCACAATGCACCGGTGGGACAGACTGCACAGTGTTCCAAGACTGGATGAGCAAAAGTGAAATGAAATGGCAGAGATTGAAGATTGGTTTGTTTCGCAGTTGTTGGATTGGCACTCTCAAATGTAGCATTCTTCAGGCCCAGAAGTTTGGTGATGATATCAACCACTTTTCACTGCTTTACTGTATCCAATTGCATCCAGTTGCCCTCTTCCACTTGCCGAATGCGTCCGCGCCAAGGTTGTGAAGACATCAGGGACACCATCTATTAGAAGGTCAATCCCAGCATTTGTCATAATGCAAGATTTTGGAAACGGGTTCTATCAAAGCCTTGAAGCAGCGAACTATTCAAACAGCCTTCAAAACCTGATTGTTTCGGTGAAAATCCAAACAAAGATTTGCTGGAATGACATTTCCAAGCAGTCTCCAAAACTTGACGTTGGTGATGATTAATTTAGCAATCTTTTGGGGGAGCATTCTGTCCATACCCCTTGAGCATGTATTGGTTCATATGCACCACACACCCGCGCAAACCCACAGACCCTTTAATCCTCCCGATTTGTTCATCTTGTTTCTTCAGGGAAATCAAGTTTCGTCGGAGTGGTCTGGAGCATCCAACGGGTTGGGACGGTGTGGCAGGGTTAATGTTTATTATGTGTATATATATATATAGGCATATGTGATGAAATAGTTCAAGTTGTTTTTCGTGGAAACGAAGAGAGACAAACCATCCGCCCTGCGGGAGTTGATGGCAGATGAGCATGTTTTTTGGGTAATGAGGCTTCGCCATACTGCTAACTTCAACTGAAGGCAATGCAGTTGCAGTTTCCCAACAAGCTGCAACAACGACAATGGCATTCTAACAACTTTGACAGCGGCAGGAACAGTATTCAACAAGTGTCCTAAACTGGTCTTTTCGAATTTCTTTTCACATCATTTTGGGACACCTCATTTGCGAACACAGAACACCCCAAAGATACTTAAAGACAAGTCGCCTTATGTAATTAAGATTTGATATGCCCTGCTATTTAGTAATTGATGGTAAGAAACAAGAAATGGATGAGGACATCTTTGACCAACTTGTTGAAGCACTCAATCCAGAAACAGTCCAAGAACCCCCAATCCAAACCTCTACAAGATGGAAACCCGATGGAACTTATGACAGCAAACCATTAGACCCCGAATACTTCTCAAAATACTATCAAAAGAAACTCTCAACACCCTTCAAGTGTCCCGACTGCGGACGCACCATTTCGTCCAAATCCAATTTATCCAAACACCGTCAAACCAACGTTTGTATGAGAAACAGATGCCAATGTTGAAAGGTGCTTTAAGACACCTTACGGCACGTTTCGTTCAAAGGGTTTTCCAATCCAAAATTTTCTCAATAACAAACATTTTTATTGAGAAGGTTTTTATGTTGAAGTCCAACCCCAATCCCAGAAATTCCAACAGGCAACCAATACCCAAACCTACTAAAAGAAATGCCACCTTATAGGGTAAGGAGTAAATGGCAGAGGATACAAGGTTGAAACATTCAACAGAGAGATTTTATGTTAAAAATCAATCAGGCAACCAATCCAATCAACCGCAACATCCTCAACAAACAATGGAAACTGAAAAACTACTTAAAGAAACATCCACTAATAATAATATAGAATATACTATAATGGACGCTTCACAGCAGATTGTTTTAGATTACCTTTTATCATCCGAACAGGGTGAGATATTGAAACGGAATGGACAGGAACTCAAGAAACTCAAGATTGGAGACAAGACCTACAACTTTGAAAGGGGAAAACCCATTTCAAAGAGGTTGATTACCAAGTTCAACAAGATTAAGCAGACTATGGACTACAAAAAGTATGAACTGAAAGAGAAGAGAGGCATTAGATGGGTCAATCTTGACAAGAACAAAGCACTCACAGGCATCCAAATGAGATACAAAGCAACCACCACCAACGAACAATCTGCTTTCAAGGGTTATGTCAATTCATTTGCCATCACAAATGTCAGAGTTAGAGGCATCAAGGCGCTACAGTATCTCAAATACCAAGATTTAAGGTTGAAAGAGTATTTGATGAAACACAAGGGTATGAAAGTTATTTTACAGGTTTCCGCCACTATGAAGAGCAAGAAAACTAACGAAGAGATAAGGGAGAGCATCAGAAGTAGAAGATATAACATCACCAATGAAGATGAAATCCCCCAAAAGTTAAATCAAATGGCAACTGACATAGAGTTTCAGTTAGATAAGATGGAGATGTCGGAGAGTGGATTGGTGTTAAAGCATATTGATAAGTTGAAATTCAACTATGACAAATACAATCCTACTCGTGGAGGTTCATACATTGAACTACCTGAATGGTTGAAACTGAAACGAGCCTGTATCAATATTCAAAATCAAGATGACAAATGTTTTATGTATTCCATTCAGTGTGGTGTTTGTAAAGTTTATGAGAAAGACCATCCAAACAGAATTTACAGATACAAAAATTTAAAGGACGACCTCAACTGGGATAATGTCAATTTTCCAGCATCAAATTTTGACATAGACATTTTAGAACAGAACAACGAAGGTAAAGTATCAGTCAATGTCTATTACATTGATGATGAAGATGGTAAGCAATCAATCCTACTGTATAAGAGGACTACAGTTGTCAAAGCAACTCACCACATAGACCTATTGAAAATAACTGATGGAGACAATCACCACTATGTTTATATCAAAGATTTTAACAAATTGATGTATCAACAGGCTGGTAAGCGGAAAGCAAAGAAGTTTATTTGTCATCATTGTTCGGGTGTGTTTCATTCAGAGGATGATTTAACCAATCATAAGGAAAAGGGATGTATGGCAGTGGAAGGGCAAACTATAGAGATGCCAAAGTTTGACCCAGAGAACCCTGACAAGTTCTTCGTTAAATTCAAGAACCACTTTAAGAAACTAAAAGCACCATTCGTTATATATGCTGATTTTGAATGTTTGACTACCAAAACAGGAACAGTAAGCACCAAACCAATCAAGACTGACAAATACCAACATCACAGACCCTGCGGTTTTATGATAAATGTTGTCAATTCAATTGATGCTTCAAATGAACCATTCCTATATAGGGGTGAGGATTGTATGGATGTCTTCGTGAAAAAGATGATTGAAGTAAAAGATAAGATAATGGAGAAGATGAAAGAAAACAAGGACATCATTATGAAGGACGAAGACTGGAGGGACTTTAAAGCCGCCACTAAATGTTTCATTTGTGGTGAGGACTTCAAGGAAGGAGACAAGAAGTGTAGAGACCATTGCCACTTTACAGGTAAGTATAGGGGGTGTGCCCACGACGATTGTAATTTACAGTTTTCAATGCGTTATTACAAAATTCCAGTCTTCCTTCATAACTTGAAGAACTATGACAGTCATTTAGTGATTGAAAGAGCCAATCAACTATCTGAAAATGCCAAGATAGATGTAATAGCACAGAACAGTGAGAAGTTCATAACCTTCGCATTCAAGAATATGTGTTTCAAAGACAGTTTTTCATTCTTATCGTCCTCATTGGACAAGTTGGTCAAGTTGAGCAAGTATGAAGATGGACAGAAGAAAGAAAACTGGCAAAACAACTTCAAGTTCAGCAAAAGAAACCCCTATGTAAGCAATGACAATGATTTAGACTTACTCACTGACAAAGGTGTCTATCCATACGATTACTTCACTTCATTTGACAAATTTAGAGAAAAACAATTACCACCGAAGAAAGCATTTTACAGTAATCTCACCGAAAGTCATATTGAAGATGATGAGTATGAAAGAGCACTTAAGATATGGGAACATTTCGGTATAAGAAATCTTGGACAATACCACGACTTGTATTTGAGAACTGATGTTCTTTTGCTCACTGATGTCTTTGAAAATTTTAGAGACCTTTGTTTAGAATACTACGGTTTAGACCCCGCACATTATTTTACACTTCCTAACTTCGCTTGGGATGCTATGCTTCTAAAAACTGGAGTGGTGTTAGAACCGATTACCGACCAAGAGATTTATGAAATGATTGAGAGAGGTTTGAGAGGTGGAATGTGTCAAGTGGGTCATAAGGAGGCAAAGGCAAACAATAAGTATATGAAAGACGAATATGATGAAACAAAACCATCTAACTACATCAACTATTTAGATGCCAACAACCTTTATGGACTGGCAATGTCAATGAAACTACCCATAGGAAAACTCAAATGGATAAAGAAAATGCTGACGGAACAGATGATAATGGACTGGAATGAGAACGACGACAATGCCTACATTCTTGAAGTTGATTTAGAGTATCCAAAGGAGATACACGACGAACATAGTGATTACCCATTAGCACCAGAGAATATGAACATCACCGAAAACCTACTTTCAAATCACCAGAGGGAACTACACAGACACTACTACAATGGAAAGGAAGCAAGAGATGAGAAGACACCAAAACTCATTTTGAACCTTCAAGACAAGAACAGGTATGTAGTCCATATCAAGGCATTACAGTTTTATCTTCAAAAAGGAATGAAACTTAAACACATTCATAGAGGAGTGAAGTTCCAACAAAGGGCGTGGTTAAAGACTTGGATTGATTTTAACACTGAAAAGCGAAAAGTGGCAAAGAGCGACTTTGAGAAAGATATGTTTAAATTGATGAACAACGCTGTTTATGGAAAAACGATGGAGAATGTGAGAAAACATATGGACTTTGAGTTAGTCTCATCACAGGTAAGACTACAAAAATGTATCAACAGTCCAACCTATCAAGGATGCCACATTATCAATGAAGAACTGGTAGGAGTTTCAAAGGTTAAAGCAAAACTGGTTTTAAACAAACCAATCTATTTGGGAATGTCAATTTTAGACCTTTCAAAGGTTCATATGTATTCGTTCTACTATGATGTCTTAAAAGCAAGGTATAAGGATGATGTAAGACTGATATACACTGACACCGACAGTTATGTTATACAAACTTTCACCGAAGACATCTATGAAGACTGGAAAGGGATAAAGGATTATATGGACTTCAGCGGTTATGATAAAAACCACCCTTGCTATGATGCTACTAACAAAAAAGTCCTTGGCAAATTCAAGGACGAGATGGATGGAAAAATCATCACAAACTTCATAGCGTTGAGACCGAAGATGTATTGTCTAAAAGTATTCAACGAACAGAAAGCAGAAAAGAAAGCAAAAGGAGTTCCAAAACTGAAAGTTAAACGGGATTTAGATATGAAAGACTACGAAGCAACACTCCACGAACACATACCAAAGAATGTAAATTTCAATGCCATCAGAAGTAAGAACCACCAAATCTACTCAATAAATCAAAGTAAAGTTGGACTGACCAGTTATGACAATAAAAGGTATTGGTTCAACGATACTGACAGTCTCCCCTATGGGCACTACTCACTTTCCAATTAATAATATTATTTAACAATAATATTATCAATTGTTCATATCAAACTCCAATTACAGAGTTGTAGTTTCGGTAGTTGATATATCAGTTTGTTTTGTTTCTCCTTTTCCAGTTTCTCCACTCTTCCCACCAACTCTTTTACGCTCTTGATGAGTAAAACATCTGTTCGGGTCTTTTCGTCTTCATCTATCTTTTTGATTTGTTCAAGGTAGTCGTTTTCAACACTGCTGTTTGAATTGCCCATTACCTATATATATATGGTTTTAGATTTTTAATTCTTTGATTTGGATTTCGCCTTTGCTTTAGGCTTGACAAAATCTTTGATGAAGTTTTCAACTTCAAACAAGCGGGTTTCTAAATGCTCTATCTTTGTTTGTTGCTCTCTACATACCCCCCACAATATACCTGATAATTTTATATAACTTAACTTCTTAATGCCTTCATCATCAACCCTAACAATATCTTCCCATTCAGGAGGTATTACATTCATTAAATCATCAGCAATAAATCCAAAATGGTTTTTAGTTATTCCTATTTCTTTTTCTTCCTTCATTTTGAAAGTTTTAGGTTCAATTTGTTTAACTATGTCAGTGAAATTATGCTCAATACTTTTAATGTCATATTTTTTAGTAAAATCGGATGTATCTACTAAATCCCCTTCTAATGTATAAGGTGCTGGAACAGAAACTTTTGATGGCGTGACGAAAAGTCTTATGCTGTTATTAGCATAAAATCTTATGTCCCCGTTAGGGTCTTCATTGATGAACTTGAAATGATTAACACCTGCTGTATTTTCATTAAATATATAACTATTCTTACCAGTTTCTTTATGAAAATATGCCCTTTTGTCTTGATTGACATATATGTCTTTTGAAAAATTAACATCTTCATCTGCTTTTCTGTATCTCATATATTCTACTGAACCGTCATCTGTTGTAGTACTGCCTTGAAAAACCATATCAGCACCAACATTTCTGTGGATAAAATAGTCTCCGTAAATATATTGAGATGACAACGCCCTACCTGTTGAAACATCAATTATATTTTTAGTGCCGTCTAATGTAAAGAAATTAACACCGCCCCTTTTAAATACTACATTAGTAGGAGTGGCACTATCAATTACATCAAACTTACCACTTTCAGCAGCTGTCAGCAACTAATGATATACCTGTATTTACTTCTACATTACCATTTCTGAAATACATAAAATCTATGGTGTTCCTTCTAAAACTGACATCAGCATTACCGATACTATCATAGGTGTTTGATTTAGCACCTTTTGTTAGTTCCACTGCTTGTAGCGTTCCTTCAAACTTCATATATTCAACATCACCCCTTTTAAAGACTAAATCAACATTACCAGCATTTTTTGTATTGATGACATCGGTTTGTAATTCAGTATGACATACGACATCTACATTAAAATATGCCTGTGTGTTTGATAGTTGAAATCTTAAATATTGAGGAAATGGACTTCCTCCAACATAGAACCGATGTAATCCAGCAGAACCAAAAATACAATAATCAATAATCATACGCGGCAGTGCCACTTCCTATATTGATAGAACGGATATAACCTTTACCAGTTCCTAAATTAATCGCACCTCCTAATGGAAATTCTATGGTTGCGTTAAAATAAGTAGCACCATTAACCGTTAAGTCATAAGTAGAAAATTGAGAACCACCACCTATGACCAAATCGCCTTCTATTGTTTGTAATGTTTCACCTGTATATTTTACTAAATTAGTATCATCAACACCGCCACCTCCAATAGCGGGTGATGTTGTTTTATGAAATGTTATTAAATCATTTGCTAATGTCATAACTAAATTAGAAGCAGTAGCGGGGTCGCCTACATAAAAGTCAATTTGACCTGTCTGTTCTTTCATTACAAAATTCAAAAAGTTTCCAGCGTTTAAAGTTTCATTTATATAACTGTCGGTATGTTGAAAAAGTAATTTACTATTCAATGGTATATCTAAACTTGATGCTAAAGCCAATGGTTTTCCTAAAACTAAACCACCGTTAGTATCGTAATCATAATCATATTCTAAATAAACAGCATTGTTATGTTTAAACAGTATGTTAGACAGACTATTTTTACTATCAAAGTCATTACTCTTCAAAACGCCTGTTATTTCGGGATTGCTGACATTCAATTTATTGTTTAATAAACCGTCGGTTTCAAGTTTTGTATAGTAAGGGGTGAATAAACCGTCGGTTTCAACTTTTGTATAGTAAGGGGTGAATAAACCGTCGGTTTCAACTTTTGTATAGTAAGGGGTGAATAAACCATTTCAACTTTTGTATAGTCCATCGGTTTCAACTTTTGTATAGTAAGGGGTGAATAAACCATCGGTTTCAACTTTTGTGTAATAACTTGTGAATAAACCATCAACTTCACCACTATCATAATAAGGGGTGAATAGGTTGTTTGTTTCCGCTTTTGTATAGTAATTGGATAAATCAACACTACCACCCCCTCCACCACCACTTCCTGCAATGTCAAGGATGTTCCTTAACTGTCCGTTATTTGGGTCTATTGTTCTAAACTCGTATGCCTCCACGCTCCTATTTATATTATAATAATTTGCCATATATATTATTAGATGATAAAATAATTTTGTAGCATTATTATTCCACTTGAATTCTTTGATTGAGGTTTTTGTAAAACATTTTCTTCTTGTCGCTTTCCATCAAATCTATGTATAAAAAACCGTGCCTGTCATTCGTGGCAACTCGGTATATCTTGTCTAAAGTTTTCTTGTCATACAACCCGCTCAATTCTTCCAAAATGGCATCTAAATCTTTTTGATTACGAAGCCTGAAGATGAACAGTTGCGTGGCATTCTTCCTAACGACTGGCGATATTTGTGTGTAGGATTGCGATGTGATAAAAGTTGAGATATACCAATGCCGACCTTTGGTGAAGAGTTTGATTAACTCCTTGTTCTTCCTGACAACCTTTTCGTTGTCAGCCCAGTCGTCTATGATGATACAGATGTTATATAGGTGTTTGTAATCCTTCTCCTTCATATACTTTATTATTCCTTCCTGCGTGTCTATCACGTTCTTCAAGTCCTTTCTCCTCAAAGGTGTCAAAGTAAATGGGGTCTTCATCCGTGTGTTTGATGTCCATTTCTTTGTCAATGTATTTTTTCACAACCGTCCAGTTGTCATCAATGAAGATGGTTGGTGAAAAAATGTAGATTTTCTCAAAGCATCCCTTGTAGATGTCCAAGACCAAGTTTGTCAAAGCAACCGTTTTACCCGTTCCCGACGGAGCGTTCAGTAAAATCCTTGCTGGAAGACAAGCCATATACCCATAGGATGACTGCTTACAATTATATTCTTTGTGTTTGTAAGGCTTTATATTTATCATATTAAAAGTATTTAGAAATAAATTTCCGATATATGATATTGAAAAGGAAACCTTTTTTACCTTGAAAGGGTGTCGGGTGAAAATGGGACAGTTGCTTTTCAGTCCGCATAAGACGTTAATTAGTTTTGAACTCTGCGTCCTTCTGACTGACAAAACGAAGCAATAGAAGATGAATTCGTTTGTGCATTTTCTTTTGACAAATCTTTTTGATTGAGCCCCCGACATTTTCGTTCTACCCACCCCCAGTAGAAATCTTCGTGTCGCAAAAGAAAAGTCCTGTATAGTATAATTAGAATGTATGTTGATGATATTTTCTAATTATATATAATCAGGATGAACGAGTATGAAACCTACATTGATACAATAGAAGAGATTGAAACTAGGGTCATTGATGACACGAAATATCCAGTCATCACCGACAACAGGGTGAAGAGATGCTGTAGGCACACATTGGAACTGATGAAAATTGCTTTAAATTTTCTCAAATATAAAATAGATGACGAAAAAGAAAACTAACCCAATCAAAAAACAACCAATCCCCGAGGACTTTGAACTTTCAAATGAAGAACCCGCTGTTGTCAATCTGAACGAGGAACAAAAACTGACATCTAAAGACATTGTATTTGAATGCCCCTTGTGTAAGGGCAAACTACAGATGAGAAATGAAATTGAAATAAACCCCAAGGGTATTAAATGTAAATGTTCTCCCTGTAGTTTCAAAATCAGCAAGAATGATAAAACAATGAATGTCAAAAAGGATGATGACGGTGAAATTGTTTTAGAAAGCGAAGACCATAGCATCAGTTTTAGTTTTAACCGCCAGATTACACCAGAAGACAAGGACAAAGAAGCAAACAGAAATAGAATGATAAGCGATGTAATGAGCACTCCAAGAAGTAGCGGTAGAAAGTCAATGAATGATATGGATTAAAAAGTTTCTCCCAAAATGGTGTAAAGAGTAGATTTTGCGTGAAAGCAAATTGATAAATAAATATCTAAATGAATATATATCTAAATAAATAATTATATATATAAATATATAATAGTATGGTGGATGTTGAGAGCGACGACCCCGTAAAGCAATCAGAACTGGAAGAACTGAAGAACAAGGTGAGCAAAATGAATAAGAACCTTAATGCCGTCCTCGGTATTGTTAGGAACATAGAAGAGAAACTGAATGGTAAGAAGGAAGAGAACAAGGAGAACGATAAGGATAGAATAAACAAAGCCTTTGAAAAGAAGCAGATAGGCAGACCCGTCGGTTCGTGGGAAGATAAAAGGAAACAATACTTTGAATGGATTACAACAGGTAAAATCACACAACCCAAAGAAGAGACTTTAACATACTACAAAATCAATAAAGACCCAACCAACAACTCCTATGTGTTGCTGTCGTAGTTTCATATTTTAAATCTATAGATTTATAATATGAAATTACTTGAACTGTTTTCTGGAACAGGTAGTGTAGGCAAAGTCGCCAAAGAGTTAGGTTATGATGTTGTCTCGTTGGAATTGAAGGATGCCAACATCAATACCGACATCCTCAATTGGGATTATAAACAATTCAACAGAAACAATTTCAAAATCATTTGGGCTTCTCCCCCTTGTGTTGAATATAGCATTGCCAAAACCACTGGTGTTAGAAAAATAGATTATGCCAACAGCATCGTAAAGAAAACCATTGAAATAATCAACTACTTCAACCCTTCGGTATGGTTCATAGAAAATCCACAGACTGGCTTATTGAAACATCAGGAATTTATGAAAGACTTTGATTACTTTGACCTTGATTATTGTAAATACGGCTTTCCATACAGAAAAAGAACGAGGATATGGACGAACCTAAAAACTTGGAAACCGAGACCACTATGTAAAAAAGACTGTGGAAACATCATCAACAACAAGCATAAAGAAACAGCCCAACGGATGCCGTCGGGTAAAAAGAGCGAATGGGGTGATAATCCTGTAATCCATCGTCAAGATGAATTATATAGAATACCCAGTGAGTTAATCAATGAATTTTTTTACATCAATCGTCCTCAATGAAGGTCAGGGAGAATGAACAATTCACATTGTTCAAATCAACCACATTACCATAACTATTGACTAATTTGAAGTGTAGTGTTCTCAACACTCTGTTTGAAACATTGATGTAATCTACGCTTATTATTTCGTTGTCATAGATGACTGAACCGAAAGGGGCGTTAATGGGGATTTTCTTAATGATGTTGTAAGCACCCGTAGAACCTAATTGTTTAGCATCGCTCAACTCACTACAAGTAAGGTATAAGTTTCTCAACGCTAATAATGTCAAATATCCACTTTTCCAATCTGGATAGTTCAACGACGAGGTGTAATTTCCTAAAACCTGATTGATGGATTTTAGGTTATTTCTGTCATAAGATGCTCCCGTCCATTGGATGGTATTATATTCCATCTCATAGTCGGTCATTATCTTAAACGAAAAATCTACATAGTTCAAAGCGATTGTTATTTTGTTGGTGTCATAGTCATAAGACACACTAAAATAGTCGTTGTTGGCTTGAAACCCATTTGTTGCTTCGTTCATCTTTGTTTGTAGATTTGATGCTAATGTAGCACCGACATAGGAAGCACTCAACAGTTCAATTATAACATCCGTGGTGTTTGAAAAGTCCGTCAGTCTTAAGTATAGGTTGCTGTTTAACCCCGCTTGAACTGGATAAATGGAATTAGGTATGGTGATTTCGTGGATGTATAGTTTGGTGTCGTTTCCGCATTCTTGACTTTCGGGTAGGTAGATTTCAAAATCACTACTACTGTTGGAGTTCTGGGTTCGCTGGTGGCTGTCTATGTATATCTTTTTAAATCTACTCATTTTTTATGATATAATAACTTTAGAAAATATTTTTAATCTATACATTATTATATATGCTTCAAAAAAAGTTAATGGATGATATGAAAACACAGGGACGACTACAAAGAATAAATCCCTTTAAAGAGATTGACGGTAAAGAATACAACAAGAAACACAACAACAAACAGAAGGAATTGTTGGAAAAATTCAGTAAGGAGATACAACAGGGAAACAAATACTTGGAGGAGTTCAGCAACATCAACGACGAGACAGGACTGAAGAGGGCATATAACAACAGAACAGACTTAGGACTTTACCACCACCCAGAGAATAAAACCCTTTACATAGCGGGGACGAAAGATTTTCCAAGAGACATCTTGGACGACACACTCATACCTTTTCATATGGTTCATAGGTCAAAGCGGTATAAGACCGCAAACGACTTCATCAGAAACAACATTGACAATGTTGATACTATCGTCAGTCATTCCTTGGGTTCAGCGACAACGATGAAATTGAACCAAGACTACAACAAAAGATTTACCACCAGAACCTACGGAACGCCAACTGTAAGTTATAATGACAACACTGACAGTAAGAACACAAGGTTCAGGGCAGTAGGCGACCCAGTCAGTATGTTT
>CAMXCT020000695.1:145185-221724 GCA_947184155.2 Cladocopium goreaui | reverse complement strand
GCTCTCGGGCCATCCGTCGTCTAGTTTTTATCTATTCGTAATTTATATATAACCAAAATTTAATTAAAATAAAACAATAAATTTTCCGTATATAAAACAATACGCAATGATTACAGCTATGATATCTTTATCATTCATATATAAAATTCTTCAATTCCTCCATCCTTTCCTTTTTTCCCAAACAGCTCTTAAGCTGAACTTCTCAATTCTTGCTAGAAACAGCCTTTGTTCCCTCATGATTTGCTGGCTCCTCCTAGTTCCGGCTGGGGTTCCGGTGCTTGTCTCCTTTTCTCTCTTCTTTCTTTCCTCAGGAAAGGGGTTCTGTTCCATCATGATTTGTTGGTTCCTCCTGGTTTCGGCGGGGTTCCCGTGCTTGTCTCCCTTCTTCTCTTTCCTTTGGTTCCGGTGCTTGTCGCCCTTTTTCTCTCTTCTTTCTTTCTTCAGGACAGGGGTTCTGTTCCATCATGATTTGCTCCTGGTTCCGGCTGGGGTTCCGGTGTTTGTCTCCCTTCTTCTCTCTTCTTTGGTTCCGGTGCTTGTCTCCCTTCTCCTATCTTCTTTCTATCCTCAGGAAAGGGGTTCTGTTCCATCAAGATTTCCTGGTTCCTCCTGGTTCCGGCTGGGGTCCCGGTGCTTGTTTCCCTTCTTCCCTCTCCCTTCTTTTCTCAGGAAAGGGGTTCTGTTTCATCATGGATTTCCTGGTTCCTCTGCGTTTTGGCGGGTTCCGGTGCTTGTCTCCCTTCTTCTCTCTTTTTCCCCAACAGCGTGAGCTAATGGGGTCTTCAGCCCAGAATAGCTCCGGTGTGAACTGGTCCAGGCGCCGGGTCAGGTTCAACGAGGTTCCGGAAAAGGTTCTTGGAGGCCTTGGTGCAGAGCCAGGTCAGGTTCAATAGGGTTCCGGAGAAGGTTCTGGAGAAGGTTCCGGGAGGCTTTGGTGCAGAGCCAGGTCAAGTTCAACAGGGTTCCGGAGAAGGTTCTGGAGAAGGTCTCGGAGGCTTTGGTGCAAAGCCAGGTCAAGTTCAACAGGGTTCTGAAGAAGGTTCTGTGGGTTCTGTGAGGCTTTGGTGCAGAGCCAGGTCAGGTTCAACAGAGTTCCGAAGAACGTTCTGGAGAAGGTCTGGGGGTTTCGGAAAAGGTTCCGGAAAGGTGTGGGAGGCTTTAGGTTAGGTTCTGGAGGAGGTTCCGGAGAAGGTTCCGGAAGGCTTTGGCGCAGAGCCAGGTCAGGTTCAACAGGGTTCCGGAGAAGGTTCCGGAGAAGTTTCCAGGAAGCCTTTGTGCAAAGACAAGTCAGGTTCAACGGGTTCCGGAGAAGGTTGCAGAGAAGGTCCCGGAGAAGGTTTTGGGAATCTTTATTGCAGGGCCAGGTCTTGTTCAACGGGTTCAACAAGTTCAACAGGTTCAACAGGGTTTCCAGCGCTTGGCTTCGCAGCACGCTTCAGAAAGATTTGTAAAAATGAAACGTTGCGGCTGTTGGGGATACCACCGAAGCTTATTTCTTTTCTCAGGAAAAGGGTTCTGTTCCATCATGGATTTCCTGGTTCTTCCTGCTTCGGGCTGGGGTTCCGGTGCTTGTCTCCCTTATTCCAGGAGTGTGCCAGACAGTTCCATGAATTTTGCAATGCGCATGACCTTGGTGGAAACATGCAATGTTGCTGTTTGGTGTCTATGCTGGTGCAATTATTTATTTCTTCCCCAAACTGCGTAAGCTAAGAAGATCTTCAGCCCACTGGTGCAGGCGCAGGGCGAGGTTCAAAACGAGGTTCCGGAAAAGGTTCCAGAGAAAGTTTCGGGAGGCTTTGGTGCAGAGCCAGGTCAGGTTCAACAAGGTTCCGGCGAAGGTTCCGGAGAAGGTTCCGGGAGGCTTTGGTGCAGAGCCAGGTCGAGTTCAACAGGGTTCCGGAGAACGTTCCGGATAAGGTCCGGGAGGCTTTCTTTGTAGCAGAGCCAGGTCAAGTTCAACAGGGTTCCGGAAAATTTTCCGTAGAAGGCCAAGCTTTGGTGCAGAGCCAGGTCAAGTTCAACAGGGTTCCGGAGAAGGTTCTGGTGAAGGTTTGGGAGGCTTTGGTGCAAAGCCAGGTCGGTTTCAACAGGGTTCCCGAGCAGGTTCCAGAAAAGGCCTGGGAAGCTTTGAAGCAAAGCTTCAACAGGGTTCCGAAGCAGGGTTCCGGGAGGCTTTGGTGAAGAGCCAGGTCAGGTTCAACAGGGTTCCGGGGAAGGTTCCGGAGAAGGTCCAGGAGGCTTTGGTGCAGAGCCGGGTCAGAATCAACAGGGTTCCGGAGAAGGTGCCGGAGAAGGTTCCGGCTTTGGTGCAGAGTTAGGTCAGGTTCAACAAGGTTCCAAAGCAGGTTCCAGAGAAAGCCTGGTAGAGGTTCAACAGGGGTCTCGTGCAAATCCAAATCGGGTTCAACGGGTTCCGGAGAAGGTTTCGGAGAAGGTCCCGGAGAAGGTTTTGGGAATCTTTGGTGCAGGGCCAGGTCAAGTTCAATAGGTACAACAGGGTTTCCAGCGCTTGGCTTCGCAGCACGCTTCAGAAAGATTTGTAAGAATAAAACGCTGCGACTGTTGGGGATTCCACCGAAGCTTATGCCCCAAGAACAGCGTAAGTTAACGGGGTCTTCAGCCAAGAATAGCTCTGGTGTGCACTGGTGCAGGCGCCGGGTCAGGTTCAACGAGGTTCCGGAGAAGGTTGCTCGGGGGAAGGTCTGGGAGGCTTTGGTGCAGAGACAGGTTCAACAGGGTTCCCGAGAAGGTTCCGGAGAAGGTCTGGGAGGCCTTGGAGCAGGCTGAGGTGTTTCCATTGCTTGGCTTCGCAGCACGCTTCAGAAAGATTTGTAAAAATAAAACGTTGCGGCTGTTGGGGGTACCACCGAAGCTTATTTTTTTCCAGAAAAAAATCCAGAAAATTTTTGGTATTGAACCTTTAATCGTCAACCTGATTTGTGCCCTGGCTTAACGCGCCGGCTAGGTTGACTGACTCTTTTGACCAAGAAGCAAACCAAACCACAGTGCGAGGATGCATTCGCTTTTTCACATCTTACGGTGAAGGTGATATTAAGTGGCTGGTATCAGAACCGAAAACAGCATCCGCTAATGCTTTCCCAGCTGACAAGCTGGACCTCAGCACCAGGGCCAAACTGTCTATCTACAAATGCCGAACAAATGCTGAGCATGGATCTTCCACCTAACACGACCCGCAAGCGAAAAGCTCAAAGAAATATAGGACCCCCCTTAAAGGGCTCCTATGGGCTAGATCCGGCATGACAAATCTAACATTCAAGACCGCCAAGCTGCCAAGGATATAGAAAAACAAACTGGTTCCTGGTTCCAAAAAAACATCCTGTGCATCTGGGACCCCTGCACGGCGCGTGCCAGCATGGCATTGGTGGCATTCAGAGTGTGCTGAGCCAAACTTTGATCCTGCTGACATACAAAGTGCAACCCATGAAGAAATGAACGGGGGCGAAAACGAGAAGAGAAAGAGATGGATGGACAAAAATGCTGAAACACTTGCAGGAGAAGTGCGTTGATAAGGCAAGGAAGGGTCCGCAAAACTGAGTAGAAACATGTCATGAATAGAGCTGAATCATACCATGTCATACCTCTTTTACTGTCCCAATTTTTTTTAAAAACTTTCCTCAACCTAGTCATAAGTGGGGTTCCAACGCGCAATGCTGCTGGTAGTTTTGTTACTCACAACCGCCAAGGTGGGCTTTCACTTATTTTTGGACGCTGCTATCTGCATGCCGGTTTTCTAATTTCCTTCCTCGCTTTCTTGCCTCTCACCTTGGTTGGCAAATAGGTTCGCGAGCAAGCTCCCCTCATATATTGTGGGAAACCAGCTAAAACAATGCCAATAACCAACCATTGGGAGTCACTTTAAGGGGTACAGGGTATACCCAATGATAAATCCAAATTGGGCATGGTTTACTGTTGGGTTTGCCAAATTACCTTCGTACTCTCTCCGTCTGACTCGCAATCATTTTTGCCATTTCCAAAAATTCTTGTGCGGAGTCTCCTCAATGAGCCATTGCAGATACATCTCGCTGGGCACCTGTCGTGGAAGCTCTCCTGCATCCGATGGGCCAATGCAAACCAAGCAAGAAAAATATGATCACCTGGGGAGAATTGAAATAAATTACCCGCCAAAGGAAAGGAGCATGCCGAAAGGATAGGCTCAGCAACAGAGATACGTAGTCAAAGTGTGTTTTCATGAAGGTATATAGCCCTCCACGAAATTGAATAGGCCCCTCTAATGTACATCATGAATCTTTGCCCTTGGCACAGCACACTGAAGGGCTGCCCGCTCTTCCAAAACCTGCTGGAAGAATCAGGCCCGAAACATGGTTGAAGCAAAACGCATCAGCTGAATTTGTGGCCTACCGAGCCTGCTCCGAAAATTGCTAAGGTCGAGGGAGACAAGCTCTCATTGAAGTCACCTTACTTTTCACACCTGGGAACCCAATGAACCACCAATTTGCGGGGGATCTGGTGAACTACCCGCAGGGACTTCACTAGTCCTGTGTCCATTCCAAAGATGTAATCCGCCAGCGGCTTGCCTGGGTGTCAAGATATCTGTGCGGAAGGAACGGGGATTCAGTGTAGAAATCGAAACATGTTCAATTAGCATGAGGAGGGCAAATAGGACAAGCTCCGACCTACACCCACAGCTACTGGAAAACCCAGGGGGCAACACCCTGTAAAGTGAAGGGGCGCTAGTCTGAAAATTGCCTTTCACCGTAACCAATCAAAACATGAAACTGTCGGGCCTGATGTGCAATTTTTTTTATTGCCTGCGGATCCCACTCCTTTGGATCTTGGAATGTACCAATCTATCGGGGCCAAGGCGGATTTGCAATCACTGACTGACTTGAAATTGATAAACAAACAAATACAGTACGGTTCACCTGTTTTTAACTGGCATCATGACCACTAGAATATTTAGAATATTTTAGAATGAAAAGAAAGAACTTGTTCATGAGAAGGATCTTTTTGAAAAAAAGGAGCCCAGCGACCAGCAGAGAGCTTGGAAATTCCCATGGCCAACATTTCCTGGGCGGCTGTGGTCACATGGCCTTGGGGCAAGTGGGTATCTGCAGTCCTTGGCCCATTTGGGCAATGAGTAACCGTGCCGTGCTTCACCCAATGAGGGCTACTTGGGCGGCCTTTAAAATATTGATTTGGACCGCAAAGTGCATGATAACAATCAATCTCCAGTGATATTCTGAAATTGGTTTGTTGGATCTCATGCTTGGATCCCTCGCAGTTTTTTGGGGAGATATTCAGATGGCTAGTTCCTTTGGTTTCTTTCTGATAGGTAAACCATAATGATAAGTTAGAGGGTTTTTTCGACCACAAAGGGGTTATACATGGTTGTACTGTATACTTGGGATATGCAAACACTATGTCACTATGATATGGTGTATGATATTGGTGCTTTACTTTTACAAAAACAAGGACAAAACCATTTGAATGGGGGATAAAACCAACCAGTTCATGGGGATGCGATGAGAAAAAAAACTGGGAATGTAATGGCGACATTCCATGACATAAATAACCTACGGGGTAGTAACGGGATATAACTTACGAGGAATGAGGTACCCTATTTTAGGACAGGCACCTGTTTGGACCCACTAGATTCAAGTCGATTTTTTTCTTATCAAACTATCCATTTTTAGGAGTATATTCTGGGGCACTTGGTCCAGGCAAGGCGCGTTTTCCTTTTCAAGCAGAACCTTAGCCAGACCGTTCCATGAAGCTCCATGACAATCATGGGCCTTTAAGTGCAACCCTTCGCAGGTGCTGGTTGTGGCGGCTCTGACTGAGGGGGAGCAATGTTTTCCGAATGACTAGGATTCATGATTGCGGGGCCATGTGTGGCCGGCAGGTCAAAGCAGGCCACAATTGAAAAACAATGTTGAGAAAGGAAATTCAAAAATTCAATGCGCCAGTTTGATGGCAAAAATGTGACGCAAAGCCATTTGTTTCAAAAAAAAACATGAAACTTGGGGGGGTACGGATTTGAGATATCCTATTCTGGCACGCCTGCGTTCCATACATTCGCACAAGAAATGCCCCTGCGCCTGTTCGTGGAAGGATGCATGCACCGCACATTTGGCCCTCATCCCTACCCACTTGGATGAGTTAGATTCTTGAAAAACGCATTTGGACATTTCGGGGATTCAGCTCTGGCCTGACTTCCGAAACGGTGTCATTTGGCGAAAGCAACCAGAATCAAAATAATAGGTAAGGTCATGGGATGAGTTTTTTAAATACGATGCCGACCGACGTGGTCAAGAAATCTTTTGGCATTATTGTTGCCTTTGCGAAGATTGCGCCTTTGCAGCCGTGTCTTAGAAAAGAACTGTTCGCAGCCCTCTCGCGCATATAAAGGCAAACAAGCACCACACGTGAATGATCTCACTTTTTCAGAAGGTAAATGAACCCTTGGAATTCTTATGTGTTTTTTTTTAGATCCACCCCATGAGCTTAACTTGCTGCGAGCTTCTGACACCTGTCGGGGTTCCAATGCCGCCACCTTTGCTGCATATCGCGAAGACATTGCATGTCGCGACTGTCGCGAAGGCATTGAGGCTGACCGGGTTGGGATCTTCCTGGGAACGGAGCACGATGGCATGAAGCCAGTGAAGCCCTTCGCCCAATGCTTCAGACGGCCATAGTGAAATGCGGAAGCGTCTTGGATTCAAAAACCCGTTAACACTTGGTGGCAAGAGTGAGACCACAGTGCGTGTCGCATTCTGACATGAACTATCCTGTAATGAAGAAGCAACAGGTATGAACCGACAAGGGCAGCAATAACACATGAGATACATGTCAAGACCTTGCGGCTAAATATGCGGAAGAACGAGGCCTAGAACGCATGCGATCACTGTCAACTGAACTTGTACAGCTGGAAGAGAAAGTCATTGCAGAAAGGCCCCGGGCAACACTTGCTGATGGGACACCGCGCTACGACTAAGTCATGGCCAAGTCATTGCATTTTGCCTTTTAGCAAGGGACGCCTTGTTTTGAAGAAGACATCAGAAAAGCAAGCGCGTGTCATTTCCTATTGGTTTCCTATTGCGACACCATGAGTCAAAATGCTAGACATCAATTGGGACACCTATTTGGGTATTCCATGCTACGCGTCAAAATTCAGAAGAAACCATGCACATGTTTGTGGAAGGACTAATTGGAGAGGTCTTGATCAAGATGGTCCTTGACGGCCCTTGGATTCCAATATTGTGAAATCCTTAGTTAGGCTCTTCCATGCCAATTATGCCATGGATCAAGTAAGAGGAAACATGTCTTGCCTCATTTCCACTTTTCATGCTGATTGGTTGCTCAGCTTTTTCAACTTGGAACCTGCAGAGCCACTATTTTTCTCTTTTCCAGATCGATTTTGTGGTTTGCGTTTTTTGTGTCCACATGCGTCTTGACACCGCATATCTCATCGTACTTGGCAAGTACGGGTTGTGTACACCATCAGCTTGCTGCCATCATGCAGTCCGGTGACAACTGGCCCATCAATCCCCCATAATGCTGTGGTGGGAATCATTGATTACACACCCACTCGCTATAACTGAAGCCGCTCTTTCACATCTTTCACAAATACAGCGCAGCACGCTTTCGAAATTGCATGTGATGAGCTGTTTATCGTCAGATGAAAACTGGGCCGAGGCATGCCACAGCCACGAGGGCTATGAACCGTATGCCACTTGATCTCCAAGGTCCCAGCCGCGCCGTTTCTGGCAAGTAGCGGCTCTAGTAGCTGCCCTGAGTCTGTCTGGAAGACATGGTCGGCCAAAGCTTTTCCGAGGGATAGGCGTTCAACACAGGTCACCTGAGTGTCAATGGTGCCGACTTGGAAAGTGGCATGGATGTTGGGCCTTGGCAAAAGGAGTCAGTCGCAAGCTACGGTAAATGGAAGGGACAACAATCAACAATACGCAACACATAGCAACTAAAAGCAATCAAGAATCTGAACACGGAAGTAGAATGTAGTGAATGTAATGAATGCGATGACCAACAGCTTGGTTTCAACCAGCAATGACATGCAAAGAATCCCAATATGCAACTCTTAAACCCTGTAAGACGTAGCTCCCGCAATACGAAACAAATAAGCAGAATAAGCAACAGCAACAAAAAATGTGGCCCAACTTTTGACGTGATCTCACACTGGAAAGAGATGGGAGGGGCTTCAGTCGACGCCTTCCCCTCGCCACATATTTGCCAAGACACCAAGCTCTGGAGTGCCTGAAGGGGCAGTTGAAACAACCAAGGGGCAAGAGCGGAGCCAGTTTTGTTGCAGTTGTTGCAGTTGTTGCAGTTGTTGCAGTTGTTGCAGTTGTTGCTCATCCATTCTGTCAAATATCTTTCAAAGCGGCCTACAGTATCTGAATCTTGGGGAGTCCTTGCTGCATAGATGACGCTGAAATCGGATAGCTAGCGACGGCACGACTGGTTGTTGAAAATTTTCTTGGGAAGGATGGAGGACATGAAAGCCAAAATAGGACGCCACCTTTCGAATGTCTGGCGTCTAGCCGTTGGAAGGAACAACTCACATCACTGGCCAACACCAGGCAGGTGCTTAGAAAGTAGCTAACCCACAGAAATCACACCGCTGATTGAAAAACCAGCCTATTGCAAATACATTTGCACAAACTGTTGAAGTAACCTCAAAGACTGTCAGACAGATTTTGGCAGTTGCTATGGGCAAGCCAGTAGACGGTGGATGATCCGGAGGTTCAGTGTGGACATCCGTTCCAGCTGCCTTCTTCAGTGAGTGCTGAACTTGGGCTTTCTCCTGCGTTGGGTTCAGAGTTCTGCAGGGGTTTCTACTTTCAGAAAAGTGGGCTAGCCCATTGAATTGGAGACAAAAACTTGCTCAAAGGCTCAGGGGAAATATCTATAGGTTCGATGGAGACATGACCACGGGCCCGGCACGATGAAGTGGACCTCCAGAGCTACAGTTTTAGGGAAGTCAGCTGTATCGTCATCGAAGATCCAGTCAGTAAAAGGTTTGCCTGGCACATTTTGCCCCAAAAGCATGAGCCCATGAACGCTCAAAGCATGTCATGAGCTAGGAAAATATGTTGTTTCAAGCCAGTCAATACGACGCTATTGGAGAATCGAGATTGGCGGGCAAGTATATTGAGGAAAATATTTCACCCTTGTGAGAGACTCTCAAAACACTCTTGTGGAATGTTACTCTACGACATTCATGTGGGACACCTTTGTAAGACACTTGTGGGGACACTATTGCGAAACACCCCTTTGTGGAACAGTCTTGTACAAGTACGACACTGCTATAGGACTACTCTTCTGCGGGGCACTCTTTTGAGTCACCCTTGGAAGACCCTTGCTATATATTGTCAAAGGGAAACCTTGGCTTCTGGATTGAAACTAAGCAAATTCCACTGGAGAGGGTTCGCCTAAGCCCGTTGCCAGCCTGTCAGTTTTGGGGTTTTGGGAGCACTCCTAATCCAAACACACAGTCACATACATCACAAAATTTGGGGCCTATAGACAGCCTTCAATATTCTCGTCACAACATCCCCCTTGCCCAAGCCTTGCCCCCTTCAAAAACCATGCCGCAGGTGCCACTGGAAAGCTGTGCCACAGCAGTCTCAAGGACTTCGGTGTGGTACCTGGGAAAGCGAGTGGGACTGGTGGACTGGTTGGCCATGGTTGGCCACCAGGGAGGGAAAGGGTTCTCCACATCTTTTAAACACCTTCGCCAGTTGTTGGATTGTCATGGCAAAGATATACCATGGTCACACACATGGACATAAAGCATATCGGGTAGCCTCAATCTGCAATAGCCCACCTTCCAATGAAAATAGCAAAACATATCAAAACTAAACACCAGAGCTTTGGTGTTTCAGAGATTTTGCCGAGCAGCGCCACGAGGTTTGCCACGAAGCTGGGATCTGGGTGCTGCGCATTCACCACGCCAGGTCGAGAGCTTGCTGCGAGACCACCGGAGATCCTGGGTACAAAATTATCACACCACAAGCATTGTCCATTATTATCCATTATTATCCGTTATTATCCATTATTATCCATTGTTATCCATTATTATCATTTATTATCACTTATTATCATTATTGATTTCGGGAAATCTTTCAGGTGGATTTTTTGGCGAAGAGCATTGCTCCCTCTGCCCTGTCCAGGGTTCCGCACCAGAAATAGCACGCTACACAGAGTCGCATCATCCTCATGGCGAAGTCATTTCGAAATCGGGTGTGAAGTCTAAGTTTGATGTTACCAAGAGAGGTTGCTCTACATCTCAAAATGATGCTCGAATTTCTGACTAGCAAAGCATCATTTTGAGCAAATTTGAAGGGATCTAAGTGCAAGATCTCCAGGTCTTCACTGATTTCGCATCTCAGTTCCCAGCGAGACGCCATGGCTGGCTGACATGGCGCAGTGGGCCTGTGCTTAGAACCGAAAGAGGCCTTGAAGCAGCACATAGATTCACCGCACATATCTGGCAAGTATCATCAGGCATTGTTTATGGCAATTTGTTGTTGTTGTGACGTCGTTTTGATTCACTCAAGCTTGATTTCAGCCATAGATGTCATACTTGACAAACATAACTTTCTAAAGGACCTCCAATCGATGCCAGCAATGGCACTGTGAGAATCCAGCCAGAAGCAATCAAACAATCTTTCAGAACACATATTCATGAGAAGCATATGCAGACCACTGCAAACTGAGCTTGATGGGTGTATGATCTCAACAAAAATGGCTTAGTGACAGAACCCAATCATGCCAAATGGATCCACAAAGGATCAGCATGTGAAAATATGACCATGAATTCATCATGAATTCATCCATGTTATGTCATCCATGTTATTATGTTATGTCATATTACTATAATTTCTAACTATATCGCTATATCATAAATTTCAGGATTTTTCATTGCGTCGATAGCATCCGCCGACCTCGCCATTTTGGCACCTCAATCGGCACTCGCCAGGCGCTGGGCACTGGCGGCTGTTCAAAGAGACACCAGCTCGGCCAACCGGGCGATGCCGCGGGAGGCCTGGGACCACCGGTAGAAACTGGCAGAAACTCGGGGTGGTGAAAACTGCTACAAAAATTGTTTATGAAACTTGTTTAACATGAGAAAGTGACAGGTTTAGAGATGCATCCCATGTGGAATACAGCTGAAATCCTTCGAGTGATTCGTATTTGGCTAAATTCTGGTACGGACCCAGTGGGGAAAACTCAAAGTCCGAAAAACAACATCAGCCAGTTGACAGCTGTTGGAAAAACCCTTGGTAAAGACGTAATATGCCCCTTGCAAAGCCTCTGTTCCCATAAGCGCAGAGGCCCCCGGCTGCGAATCCGCTTCTGGCGGTCGCATGGCTTCCAGTTGCTTCTGCAAGATGCCTCAGTCCGTCACTTCCTGCCCAAAGATTCAGACCATGACTGCGTTCAAGCATTGGCCATGAACAACATGAACTGGATCACCGTTATGGGATCTAAATGGCGTTTAGATGATTTAAGCCATTGAGCGAAGGGTATCCTCCTTCAACCTGCCAGGTGAGCGAAGGGGCTCAGAGCGCCAATGGCTGATTGACACAGGGCGCTTTTGAACAACTCCGACAGCTCAGGTGCTTGATAGATGGTACCTGATTGGCACATGGCAAGTGCGGCAAGTACTGGCATGACTTGATGCATTTTTCAGCATTCACAGTAGATTATTCCACTGGCCTTGAAGGGTCTGTGATGATGGGGTATGGTTTGCCCGTAATATGAAAATCGGTCACTTGGAACTGCCCAGCAGGATGGGGCATCAGCTCGAGTTCCCAACAACCTTCCAGCTTTTCATAGATGTGTTGACTGCATCCCCATGCTAGGTCCTCTAGGTTGAGTTTCTGGGTTTATGGCAGCCCTTCACGATGAATTCATCGCACCGGCGATGACATAGAACGTCTCTTTGGGTGTTGCAGGATGCTGCAGCCGTTGGATCACAAAAATGCAGGTCTCCACTTTGCCTGCGGCGGGGTTTCGACAAGGGTTTCCCATTTTGGGCTGGTATGCCAACTAAAGGAGCGCGGCTTTCGTGGAAAGAGAGAAAGAGTATTGCAACAAACAGAGTTGGAATCAGCAGGAGTGTACCAAAATGACTACCCAAAGGCAAAGGACAAATCGGCTTCCGGCAATGGCGCACAAGTCCCAATTTCATCCAATGTCCGGCACCCATGAATCAATTATCATTCGTCATCAGTGAGAGGGCAGAATAAACATGCACCATCACCGAGAGGGCAGAATAAACATGCACACACACACACACCCACACACAGATTTACACGTGGATATTTATGATACACACATGCAGCATAACAAACTATGCATGCATATGCAAACAGAGTGCGAAATGGAAAGCAAAAAGCAAGGTTCGCAGGAAAATCAATGGCAGTTTCTACTGACCTTTGATGGGTTGAGTCGGTTGAGCGGCTACCCAAGAATCAGCGCCTTCTTTGGCATCCTCGTTCGCAGCCAGCACCACAAACTCATGGTGTCCAGGCTGCACCTATAGCAACAAACTTTGGAGATGGGAACCCCTTCCTGATACGTCCTGTTCTTGCGATGTTAGGAAAAGGCACAAAAGGGAATGGCCAAGGGGAAAGTCGTGTCGTGATTCTCTCTATATTCTCTATTTTAAGCCTGTCATTTTTATCACCCCGAACCTTGGCGCCTCCACTTTCAAGCCGCGCCGGCGTTGTTCGTTGATGGAGTTTTGCCCAATGCGTTGGTAAAAGGGCGATGTGTAGAAGTACTCTAACCTCAGGCCAATAGAAAATGAACAGCCACAGAACGCCAAAACATTGTGAGTGAACAAAAAATGCAATGTCCAGGAGCCAAACTGGACCTTGGAATTGACCTACCACACCTTAGTGCCTTAGTGCGCTCAGGCACACGTTGCTGGGCGTGAGGCCGTTCTTCTCCAGGAAGTCTGGATTCCTAGCGTTGATTTCCGAGATCTTCCGAGATCTTCCGAGATCTTCCGATCAGAATGGAAAGTAACTTGCCCCGCACCGTGGTAAGTTCCATATGTTCCATGATGTTCCATGTCAAAATGCACCAGGATTCAACCAGAATTCAAATAATTCAATTCAGCCATTTCAGCTTTACTCTTTGAATCTGTTTCCTCAAATGGACGGCCAGGAGACGCGAAGCTCACGTGCGACAAGTCATCGGTTTCAGCAGCCGACATGGGGACTGTGGACCGTTTATTACTTAACTGATGGTTGAAACATGGGTTGCATTTGGGCAAGAGGCCTCTTGGCGAACTTGCATAACTTTGCAGATCAGGTCGGTTTTAAGCTTTTAAGTGAGACGAGCTCTAAGCACATGTTCTGCAGTAGTCAGGAGACCTATCACAAAATCTGCACGTTGAATAAGAGCGCTGAAATGGCAAAGACATTTGCGGAGATTGTGGGGTTGGCACCGCTCCCGGAATTTCTATGGAAAAGCACCCCTTGACAAGTGGTTACTCCGGATTACCACATTGCGGGATGTCATGCGCCACCAGCATCTGGGAATCCTGCTGTGCCATGCTGATTTCTCTGATATCATGGGGTAAAAGCGCCTGTTGATGGCGCAGTCAATGCAACTAACTGCAAGCAATAGCTAACAAAACGGACATGCAAATTGGACGAACCCCTAGCCCAAACGCTGACACTGGGGTTGCTGGGACCAGGAAAGAAGTATCAACTGGGGGCATATCTAAACGGTCGTCGTTTCTGCTCACCCAACTAAGCAGCAAATCTAAACAGAAAGTCTCGACAACTGGTGGAGTCAACAGTACACCAAAGCCTAACAACCAACAACACGCCGCTAGCTGAACCAATCCATTTCTGATCACTGGAGGGCAACTCACTCATCATATCTCATCATCGACTCCAACCTGGTCAATGTCCCAATGCTCTGGTTTTCTCCGTCAAACTGGCTTGGCTGCTTGGCTGTGCCTGGCAGCATGGGATTAGACACAATTTGCAGCATTTTGGGTAACAAAGAATAGCTAGAAAATGTGCGCAGATCAAATCCCTAAGTCCATGGAGAAAGTTTCACTTAGGGCATCAACTAGACATCGACATTGCGGGTATCAACCAATGCAGGGAGTCACCAGCTCCAACCGCCAACCGCTGCGCTTTTGCTTCCAGGCTTCAGCGGGAAAACGGCGCAGCCGGAGCCACAGATTCTGAAGTTCGGATCTGAACTCAGAGGCATTCCCTGATCAATCTTGATCCATGAGGATTTGTCAATATTCGTGACTGGCTTTCTATGTGGGCTGGGGAATGATGGGAATGGGCAATGCAATGAGGGACGATCCTAACTTCAAGAAACATCTCAGTGGTCGCGTTGTGAATTGAGCGTCTGCGCCTGTGAACGCTGCCCATTCAATGGACGCTGGCGTTCGAGCGGGACCAAAATTGCGAGAGTCATCCGGGTGCTGCATGAACATATGGCAAAATGGCATCCCACAATCCCATAACTTCTTTGATAAAGTTCTCACCTGAGATTTTTTTGGATATCCATCACATCGCGGCCTTGATGATCTTGATGGGGGCAAAAATCAGCAAGAACAATGCAGCAAGTGTGGCCAAGGAAGAAACCCTGACCTGCCACCCGATGACTCAACGTCCGTCGACCACACAGAGACCGTGAGCGGAGTCTGCTCTGTTGGACGAGATGGACGACAAAGGCATCCCCGAAGAGAACTGAGTCATGGAGGTTCTGATGCAGAAATCACCAAAATCCAAGGTATGGTTCAAGCCATTCTCTCAGTTTGGATCCACAAAGTTAGCGATTTTCAGCATGCACTGTACTGAAACATCCTTTGAATCATGGCTTGACCCGTACGCATACCATCCATTGTTGGTACCATGGCGCAGACACCGGCTGAGCCGGGTGCGCGAAGAAGCGCCTTGAGCCTCGTTGGATTTCAAAGAAATGAACATTCGAAAAAAAACACGAGAGAACATATCAAAACATCACAACTATTTGAAATCCCAGTGGTATCATTGTCACCATTTAACTCTTAGCATTGTGGGGAAAAACCGATCATGGGGCAAACCCACGTTGCAAAGGGTTCAGGAAATCCTGCAGGGGTCATATCTGTCTTTGAAACCCTGAATATGAATCATAATGAGGTAGCCATTGTGCGGCCTCAGCCTATGGAAGTATATTGACAACACGAGATGAGGTGTATCAATTTGAGGGATGTCATGGGACCTTTCTTCAATTCTATCTTCCAGCCGGACTCAGAAGTTAGGCGACTCGAGTGCTGTACAAAAATTTCGTGCACATCATGAATTAGGAACGATGCGACCCCAACTTTGCTGCATGGTGAGCGGTGAGCTGATATTCCAAGGCAAACCAAGGCCGATGCTGGCCCCTCTCTTGAAGTCTGGATATGGCGGATATGGAAAGAGTCTGAAGAGTGAAGAAAAATCAAAAGAAAGACCCCCCAATCCATCCCAATCCCATCAGTGTCGATCTGACGGAATCAAACCGAGACAGCTCAGTAGCTTTCCAAACCTGTCTTTCTGGATGCTTCACCTGCCCACTTCCAAGGGTCACACCAAACCAACCACAGCCAGGCCAGGGCCAGGGCCCAATTTCAGCAAGATGGCCGCGGGGCGAACATGGAGCGGAGCAAGGCATTGCCCGTGTCAGCCAGCAAGGTGATGATGGAAGTCATAAAACTGTAGACGTGCCTGGCAGATGGGATCGATGGCAGACAGCTTCTGCCAAAATTCGGCAGACTATGCCACCATCTTTGCCGAAACTGGGTCAAAAGTCAAACGTATCAAATTCTGTTGGGTCTAAGTTTGATCACCCAATATTGGTGGAAAGTCAAAAGAAAAGAAATAATTGAATTCATCAACATCTATCAACAAACAAACATCATCGAAACAGTATGATTGGATAACAGTTGGATCAGAAAATCATTGGAACATCGTTTAAGACATCGTTTTTCATAATCCATAAATCACAGCTTTTCACAGCTCCCCCGGGTCGTATCCTTTTTCCACAGCTTCGGTGCCGCCGTGCCTTGGCTCCAGCACTTTACAATCGAAGCCACAGCGCTGCAGCACGTCGTGCTGCTGCAGCTGACGGTGCAACGTGCGCAGCGTGGTCTGCAGCAGTGGCGGCTCCCAGGCGCCCGTCCAGAAGAGCAGCTGGCTGCCAGGCACCTCGAAATCGAAACAACGGTGGAAAATCCCATGGAAAAAGATCATACAAGATTCAAAGGTCTCCCTTAAAAGTTGACTTTCAATTATCATCCATATAAATCCTGGATTCTGGTTTTAATATGTTTTAATATGTTTTAATGGTGTTGACCCCATTTTTTCCCATGTTTTCCTTGAGGTTTTCACTCTTCCCACCGGTTTTCACAGGTTCTTCCCATGTCATCCCCACCTGCGCCAGCAACGCAGCCAGCGGCTCAAAGTTCTTCGCCGCGGTGCGTGCTGCGACGGCGAAGACCACGTTCTGCTTGGCGTGGTGCCTGGTGGAATCTGGGAGAGGTGAAGTCACAATCAAAGCCACATTAATGTGTCCATCTCTATATGGAAATATATATGTGGTTATATATGATTATATATAAATAACACACACACATGTATATATATATATTATATGATTACATATGGATATCACCTAATGGGTGGATACGGTGGAGTCAAAACATTTTTGTTGGGTGAGAAAAATGAGCATGAAGTCGCGGGTATTTGCCCAGTTGGATTGGGACATCGTGTGTCCTGCACTGAGTCTCTGAGGATGGTCCTTTATTTGCCAAAGTTCCAGAAACGACTGCTTCGGATTGCCTTCTGATTCACCAGAACAACATACAGAAACGCTTTAAACGCTTAATATATTATATAAAAGGCTTTGACCTCTTTGGGATGTTAGGAGCCTGATTTCCTTCTCTGAAATTCCAACCCCAAACAACTCATCTGCACTCTTGTTGAAGCCACTGAAGTCGTTCATACTTTCCAACTAAAACACGACTTTGGACCGCTGGATTTTTTCCAAACATATCGGCAAATCAATTTCCCAGCACCCTTCGCGACATCTCGCGACATCTACACCCCATCTGTGCCTGCAGAGATCGGCCATGGCCCGGCAGTCGGCCTGGGCCCATTGGATCGGTGCTGGTCGAGGGCACCACTTTGCTACGCGGATGTTTGTCACCTTGAAAGAAACCGGCGGCAGTCCCATCATGATTAAAACTGATATTGACAAGGCAAAGATTTGGATGCTCAAAAGTCATTTTTTACGGGGAAAATTTATAAAGTTACTGGCCAACTTTTCAAATGTTTCCCCTAGCTGTGCTTCGCCTCGTTGTAGGCCTCGGAGCCAACAGGGTTGGCCTTCCAACCAAGGCTCAAATGGGCACCTGTCATGCAGGGGGCTAGGCACCCGGGATGATTGGGACATGATGTCACTGGAATTGAAGGAATTTAAGGATAAGTCGTGTTTTGTGTTGATATAGTGTCTCACTTCACTTCCGTTCTGATCTTCAAACATCCAGCAAAACATTCATTGTGCCATGATGGCACTCTAGTGCGCCCCCAAAAACCAAACACATCATTACTCAACCCTGTAGCCAGTTGCATTAATTTCATTCACCCATCCTCCAAGATTTCCCTGATTGGTCCAAGTGCACGCACATGAATCACAAAAGTACAAAAAATATCAAAAACATCGAACCTACAGATTGGACATTTGAGTTTATATGAGTATCATTCTGAGTTTCAATGATAGTGTTTCAACTGAATTTGAACTATATCCAACTGTATGGGGCAAACCTTGGTACCCTGCAGTTGACCCTAAAATAGTTGGTAGTTACGGATGTTCATTCCATAGCCAAATGGTATTTCATAGGTTTTAATCTCATTAACTCACCATAAGATCACACTTTTATTTAAACCGTCTTCTCGAGCATGAAATCCCCCTTGAATTCCCTTTGAATCCCATGAACTCACCATTTTTCAGAGCCGTCGAACCGCGCCTGGGCACTGCTCCTCCGCGGTCCTCAGAAACTCCTCGGCGTTCAGGACGCCGCCGCTCCAGCGCCGGAGCCCCGGGCCCGGCAGCACCTGGCATTACCCCAAAATGGGGGGGGTGGTGTTTTAGCTGGCCGTTGATTAGCAAAAGGTATAATAATAATATATATATATGTATTCTATTATATATATGTTATTATAATATGATATGATATGATATAATATGGGTAATGTTTCTGACCAGATTAGGGTTGAACAGCGATTCGGGCAAAAAACCATGGACAAAACAATACTGTCATTTTTCTTCAAAGGTGATGAAGTGACATGAAACGGGTGGATAGCGATAGCTTCAATCACGCAATGGTTGCGTCAACCTGCAACCCCATTTGTTTGTCAATAAGGTTTTCTGGTTCTGAACCTAATTTCTGGCAGTTGACGCTGACAAGAAAGGGTTCCCAAACGACTTCCCGCCCAAACCATGGGTATATTCAAAGTTCACCTGATTTCTGGGGGTGTTTGCCATTCTTGGAAATCGCCCTTATCCACTACGATCCTTGACGAAATGCGAATTTTGCTGAGGTTGGGGCGTCGGCATTCAGCCAAACGGCCTTCCGCAGGGGGAAGAAATGGATAGAAAACAACTATGGCACGGCACCTAAATAAAATCTACATAACACACACACACATATATATATATATATATATATCTGTAACTGGGATGGGCCCAGTACACTGGCAGCAACCTGAAAGGGTTTCCTTGTCCACAAGGAAGTGAAAGTGATATGAATTTCCCAAGACTGTTCCTGAATGTTCCACCTGAATATTTCACCTTTCAAGAGTCCTCTCTTCCAACCAAAAGATATCCTGTGTTGACACCAAAGCGCTTTCCCAATGGCTGCTCTCTTTTCCCCGCGTTCCTGTATGTTGGGCCCTTGAGCCAACAGGTATCGACATGAACAGCATAGTGGTAGCTGTTATGGCCCCAAGGCAATCGAATGGTCTGATGAACCGGTGATTTCACACTGGTCTCTCTTAAAAATTCGATTGTTCACCCATGTCACACCGTATTTACGGTTTGCATTCTGTCTCAACGTGAGATCTTCATCATATATACGAAACTTACCAAGCTGTAACACCGTTCTCATGAAAGTTGCATCCATGGGTTTGGTTAAGCAATCGGCTATCATTATGGCAGTGGAAATCCAGCGGCACATGGTGTGTTCACGAGATTGTTCTTTCAAGAGCATCACTTCGATCGTTGTTCGCCACTCTTGACAGTTTGGTACTGCATTTTTCGTGATTAGATCATACAAAGATTTACAATCTGTTATCATGATTCCCTTGTGTTCATGTTTCAGAGAAATCTCCGGCTTTGCCCAAGCAAACAGTGGATTCTTTATGAAGCCCCACATGGTTCGGATCCAGGTCAACTTGTCAAGTGAGCTAGACATAGCATAGGCTTCCGCACTGAGTGTAGATCTTACCACTCTACCAATCTGTTTTGAATGCCACACAATCGGTGAAAACTCCGTTGTTTCATTCTTTGAAAGTTCTGAGGTGCATGCCATGATAAATAGTCCTTGCTGAGCTGTTAACTGCTTGGCGGATGCAAAGCTAGCGTCCCCGAAGCTCGCAAAACAGACATCGTTCATCCTGAGAGGTCTTACGATGACTGAAGTTTCAGCAAAACTTTGGGCTTCCCGTAACACTCTATTTCCTTCAAGTAAAGTTTCAACGGTGGCCGATGTGATCCCCTTCTGAAGGCAGGCGACTTTTGTCGCGATGTCTGGTCTAGAATGCACGGCCGCATACTGCAGACTACCACACAAACCTCTAAGAGCGTTGAGTTCTTGACTAGTTATGGGACTAGTAGTTTCAGTACGACGCACTTTTGGAATGTCAATAGGAGAAATTTTATGGATATACCGTCCTTGATTTACTTTTATTGAAAAGTCAGGCAACTGTTCAATGTCTAGACCCGTAAACTTGAACTTGCTGTACTCTCGGGTGCCAAAGGGAAGACTCTTTTGTAATTTTTCAAGTGCTTTTTCGAAATTCGCGTTTCCTCCACCCAAGCCATCATCCACATGTGTTCCTAGAATACCGTCTAGGTTTTGGGGGTCCTGAGGATTTCTAAGTAAAAAGAGGCAATTGTCTAAGGGATGTGAAGTAAAACCAACATCTTCAAGTCTTTTCCGGAATTCCCGATAGAACAAGAGGGGTGCGTCGACTCGGCCGTAGGCATTCCCTTGGAGTAGACATACCTGGTCATGTCCCATTCCTAGAAGAGATTTAAGTTCGGATGGGGCTTCCATCGCAAGTTCCCTTTCATCTGATTTACCCCTTAAGAAAGCAGTGGTGATGTCGAAGGATTGGATTATCCACTTCATACTACTTACTGTTTGTAGTAGGAGCATTCGTGAATCCCTTGTCAGGGTTGGACTATCAGAGCTTAAGTTATCTATGTCAGGGTCCTGGAAACCTTTAACCACCAACCGTGCCTTTGGTTTGCGACCACTGGGTTGGCTTAAGTCTTCCTTCCAGGTGAGTATCCATCGGGATGCCAGAATTCTGGACGGATGAATGCGGTCTCTGACAATGGCTTTAACTGTGTTTGTGTCCAACCAACACTTGAGTTCCTTTTGCTTAGCTTGCTGAAACAGTGCTTTTTCCTGAGCATTAAGTTCGCTGTAGACTACTTCATTTCTGGATTTCTTGGCGGCCACAGTCAAACACGGCAAATGCTCAGCGGGCTTCTTCAGGAACTTTTGCAGCTGTTGTCTGGGAACATCAAATTCAAAGCTGGCACATACTTGTTCTTCATTCTCTGGATTACCCCATATTACCCCATCATCCTCTACGATATCTCCAACATCAGTTGTATTTTCTATGAGGGTAACATTGTAAACAGGTTCCATACTTGGTTCATCCCCATCTGAAGTCTGGTCGGTTTCAAGACTGGCAGTCGATGGGTTTTGTGATAGCTGATTTGATTCCCTGTTTTCGGCTGCATCTTCCGGCACGGAAGAAATCGGAGAATTCGGCACGGGCGTGGCTTGTGCTCTTGCCAATTGATCTGCGGTGGACTGACGCATGGCATCGTCCGGCATTGCATGAGAAACTTGCCTTTTGGGCTCTTCTTCAGGCTGCAGCTGGTGTTCATCATCAGGGTTATTATCAGGGTTGGGATTATCTCTGAGAGGGTCTACAGCTTCGGTTTCCAGGGGCTCTTCAGGTTCCAAATGACTCAGGTCTGAGTATTGGAAAAGTCCGCTTCTTTCTTTGAGTTGTATTTGTAGACGTTGTGCCATTTGTTGTAACTGTTCATTTGTTGAGGTTTGGTTCATGATTGAATGTTTTTGGAACTCTCTCAAGGAAACTGGACGTAGATTTTCTTTTGCACATCTAAGTAGTCGATTCATATGAGTTATCCAGACTATTGTTCTTGACTCTTGGCTGACAACTTGAGCAGGTCCGTTCCATCGCCCTTTTTCCAACATATTGGGTGACTTGCGTCGGTCCCAATACATGCACAGTTGGCCACAGGCCCAAGGTTGGCTTGTTCCTCTGGATTGACGTGCCAAAGCCCGACGTAGGGCATCGCTGTTGTCAGCACGTGAGAAAGCTGCTCGGGCAGCTGAGCGAAGTTCCAACCTCTTGCGGAAACGGTCCGATGCTATGTCACTGCCATGGCATGATATGTGGGCACTCAAATCCTCGTCTTCGACTATTGATGCTGGCAATTTGGATGCACGTCCAAGAACTGCTTGTTCAGGGCTGTAGCCATTGACAATCGACATTGTATTCTTTGCATGAAAACATTGCTGGAGTGCTTCATCAAACTGGGCTAAGTCTTGAATCGTTTGCTCATTATCAATACGGTTTAACATTTCTTTGACGATACCACCATGTCTTTCTATCCTTCCACGTTGCCATGGAGCGACGGAGAGGATTGGACGAATGTTGTTCTCTTGCAACATCAACTTCCACTCATCGGTCATGAATTCCCCGCCTTGATCGTGAGCTAGATTCTGTGGTGGGCCAGCCCATTGAAACCACGTTTGTTTCACAACCTTGATGGCTCTGTCGGAGTCTCTGGTGGTTCGCGTTCCCAAGTGAAATCTGGTTGCTTCATCCAGTATGTGCAAAACATATACTTTTATTCCGCTTTTACCCTCCCAGTCAAACCCATCAAGATAAACCTTCTCATTGAAGTCGGATGCATCTTTTAAGTTACCTGGGGTAGTCAAGGCTGGTGGCTTGCGTTCTGCACAGGATGCGCATAGATAATCACTTGCACCCTCGATCAAGGCTCGTTGAGCGTTGGCTTCTGCAAGATGCCGTGATAGCTTTTCGGCAGTTGGATGGCCCAAATTATTGTGTAACTTCTTGATTATTCCTTGGTCATGTTCATTAAGGGCTAGAAATCTGGGGCCTGAAACTGCGGCTGCTAACGGCGTCCATGTTGGCACATCAACATTCGATGGTGTCACTCTTGTTGACGTGACAGGCACTTCAGGCAAGTTGGACGATTCTATGGCAGACTCAACATGTGGCAAACGACTTTCGACTTCATGAGATCTCTTTTGGGCAAAAACACAAATCATAACATGACTGGGACATGCTTTTCGGTGTTGTTGTGCCTTGGACAGTTGGGTCCAGTCTTCCATGCCTAAGTCTTGAATCTCATGATTGAATCGTTTCATGGCCACTGTTTGTCGGATCGGCAGTTCGTCTACCCATCCTGCATCACCAACTATGAACCGCTCAAGGCCCTTACCAGCCTTGATAGCGCCCACTCGGAGATCGGGCAACAACTTCTGGATTTTCTGGACAACTGGATTGAGGGGATTGGTCCAAACTTTGACACCAGATTTAGGCAGCTCTTGCCGCACCTGTTCAAGAACATCTTTCCAGGGCTCGCTGTTTGAGGTTTCAAGACCTTCCATGGGACTGTCGTGTTCCGTTTTCTGTCGTTTCACTGGAGGCTCTATATCTTCAGTATGCATTATAGGTAATTCCATAGGCCCTTCTTTAGTGGCTAGTATCCCCTTGACAATTGCTTTGGCAAAGGTTCTTGGATAGAAACCTGCAAACTTCGATACCTGCATGCGATGACCTTTCCATGTACATGAGCCGGCTATTTGTTGGTGGTCATGTTGCTTGGAACATATTCGGTCATCCAGTGCTTGAAACATTTCTCTCGAAGTTGTTTGGATTCGAGTGCGCTTCTGCATTGGGTCATCTGTGTTGGGATGTCGGAGTCCGACCATGCACTGATCAAGCCTGGCAGCAAGTGTCCATCGCAACATCTCGGCTAACTGCGGATGCTTCCAAATGCTAGCAGTCCATGGATTCTCCATGTGGGCATGCCTACCAGATGAAACCTGTAGTTTGCAAATGAGATTGCACAGTTTGATATGAACTCTGGCGTGATACTGTTCCACTTGAATCTTCTGGAAGCATTCGAGACTGCGACTTGCATTGAAACGGTTCCAGGAGCTCCATGGGCCACACTCCGGTGACATCCATACATGCTTGGGACGGTAAACCATGATCATGAACAACAGATTGGCTCTACCTTCACTAGTTCTCAAATCGCCATCCTCAAGAGTAAATCTTTTGGCTTTCAAACCGCATGCTTGAGCTACTTCCGTTAGTTGACTATTGGGATAGGCATAAACTTCGAGAACATCTAACTGAGGACATTGGTTTCTACCTTTCTTCATCAGTTTTTGGGCATCCATGAGCCATATTCCTTCTTCATCATTCAACATGGGACCATGGTTTGTTTTATCCTTGGCATGATATGCATGGCTGTCTGGCGGTGGCTCCCATTGTCCTAGCCGCTCACATGCTTCAGTGCTGCTTCTTCCAGATGACGCCGAGTCATAGCGTAATTGGCATAGTCCTCCATGTCCTCTCCCAGGTTTGAGATTCGGGAGAGAATCCACTTTGTGTAACCGGGATCGGAATCGTAGGTGCTCACGTATGTCTTTCCCGGATGCTTCTTTCCCCATGTGATAGTCTTGTTTCCCCAAGCTTCCAGTGCGGCTTGAGTCAATGCGACTTGGCTTTGGGAATTTTGCATCTCTGGTGATCCTTGATGACCCGAACTTCCTTGGCTTCGATGAGTCGTTGATCCTGGCAGTGGGATTCCTGCAATCTTGGTCTTGGAATTGGCTGCAGCTGCTGCTGGCACCGGCAGAGTAGGCACCCTCTTCGGAGGTGATGTTGGTTGGAAAGAACTTGGGCCCACTCCATTGCCAGGGCATGAGCCGAGGAACATCTGATTGGCTTCGGCCACTTCCATTTCGGCGAGTTCCCACTGTTCGAAACCCATCATCAAAGTCGGGTCTGGGCTCATTGTTGGAGGTCCACTGGTTGCTGACTTGTCCTTGGTGAACTGGTTCGTGATGAGATTCCCCAGCTCTTGGATCTTGGCTTTCTGACTGCGCACCTCGCTCACCAGTTGATTGATGGGCAACATCTCTGACTCCTGCATCTGCGTCTCGGGTTCCACCGCCTTGGTCATCGTGAAGAGCATGAAGAACAAAATTCGGAGGCTCTCCATCACTTCTTCGCACAAATTGCGAAGGGCTTCGAGGACTTCCTGGCGATTCGGCATGACTTGAGTCGATCTCGGGAGTCAAACCTGGAGGCTGATCGATCGGGTCACTTGAAATTGCAAAGGCTGCTTCATTCGAATGCTCACTGTTTCGGCACAGGTCGGCAATGTCAATCATGAACAATCCATTTGAGTTTTCTTTGAGAGGCAAAGATCTTTGCAAAGTCTTGAGAAAACAGGTATTCTTAGACAAATCTATGTTGGCCCCTAAGCTCTTCATGGTTTTGATGGACAATAAGAATGGTGTTGCCTTTGGAACAACTTCAACCAACAACCAGATTCTGTGTTTTCCATACACCAGTGGGATTTGCAGTTGTTTAAAACTGTACGACACCTGGTTATTGCCAAAACGAAAACCAACTTTGCTCGGCTGTTCTCTGACCTGCTGGCGGATGCTCATGGGCAGCTTTTCCAGAACTGCGGGCACTAAATCGTTTCCGATGACACTTCGGCTTGCACCTGTGTCAATTATGGCAAGTCCTGTCATGGACACAGCTTTGACAGTCATTTGACTGTGATGGCACTCGGCGGGCTCACTGGTGATTGAACCCTTGGCTTCCCTCTGCATGGCTCCATTCCTGTCCCAGGGTGGGACATGTTGGCGGATGCTGTGGCTGGCTGTCTTATCCCCTTTATGATTATCCCCTTTATTTACCTTCTTATAACCCTTCAGCTTATTGGTCCAAAACTGATAGGCTTTTCGGCAAATATCGGGACGGATGCAAGACGGATGTTTCTGAGGAGACACTTGTTGAACTACCAGACAACTTTCATGCTCGACAACCCCGGCCTCGAAGTTCTCTTCAATGATGACCTGCGGCAAATCATGTGGTGAATCTTCATCTTCAGCATGAGCTACATTGGCAGTCTCTCTGGGCTGACCTTGGCGCTGGGGGCATTCTGCCTTCCAGTGCCCCAAAGCACCACATATCTTGCAGTGAGTTCTGCTGATCCTTGCGAGTAACTCATCCTTTCCACTTCCTTTGAATCCACCCTTTTTGCCACCTCGTCCAAAGCTTTTACCTCGTGATTTGGAAGGCCAGAATCCACGAGAGCGCTTTCTGTCACTGATTCGAGCTCTAGCCTCCTGGTACGTCACCAACGCACTTTGGAGATCCGGAATGTCCTGCATCATGTCCTCGAAGTCACGTTCAAACTGTTGAACAACCATGGCATCCTCATCCCCTGCTTGCACCAAAGACTCAATAGTCTCTGCTGTTAGGGCTTCGTCCTCATCCACGGAGACATGGTATGTGCTTTGCGGCATGGTTTCATCTGCATGGTTGACATGTTCATCACCTGTATCAACATAGTTGGCTGGGTATACCTTCTTCTTGACCTCTCCAGAACCAAACAGTACTCTGGTTGACAACGTTCGCATGGCTTGCTCCACTTTGGAAAGGGAAAGTTCACCCCCTGTCATGGAGAGCACACGTTTCTTGTCTTCGTTTGACAAGCACGACTGCCTGAGCAATATGAATGCCTGCATCTCAGATACCGTCACTTTGGTTCCTAGGTCATGGAAGGCCGCTTGCAACCTCAGAGTGAAGCTGTGTGTAGCCTCGTCCGATTTCTGTGTCACTTTGTACATGGCTTTCTCGAAAAGTTCAAACGTTTTGAGTTCTGAGGTTTCTTCCCAATCTGCTAAAGCACTAAGCAGGTACTCAACGCCTAGCTCGGCATCGACCAGCTTTGCCGGATCGAGCTGGCGAACCTGACTCCATGCTGTTCCCTTGCATTGCATGGCAAGGCGAGGCGCTAGATTTGGTTTCTCTTTGGAAGGAAACACACCGTGCAGAAACCTGGCTTTCTGTATGAACTCTCTCACATCGTCTGTACTCGGATCAAAACTTGGCAATTGACTCCACAATCCGGAGCTTGTCTCATCTCCAGCACTGGAACTTGACATGCTTCAGGCTGTCCCACAGCTACGCAAAGACAAGTCAGATCACCGGCTTTTCACGCAAAAATGGCAGCGTGAGCCAACTGGCTCCGCTACCAGTGTAACTGGGATGGGCCCAGTACACTGGCAGCAACCTGAAAGGGTTTCCTTGTCCACAAGGAAGTGAAAGTGATATGAATTTCCCAAGACTGTTCCTGAATGTTCCACCTGAATATTTCACCTTTCAAGAGTCCTCTCTTCCAACCAAAAGATATCCTGTGTTGACACCAAAGCGCTTTCCCAATGGCTGCTCTCTTTTCCCCGCGTTCCTGTATGTTGGGCCCTTGAGCCAACAGGTATCGACATGAACAGCATAGTGGTAGCTGTTATGGCCCCAAGGCAATCGAATGGTCTGATGAACCGGTGATTTCACATATATCTGCATATATATATATATATGTGTGAAATCAGTATACTTAAATATTGAATAGATGAAGATACGCACACATTGACCTCAAAGTTGTGTAACTTGTCTGAGAGATTTGCATGCCCTCACCTGTCCGTTGGCGGCCAGCTCGCCACTGTGCTGCGCCAACAGCGGGAGGCAGCGCCGCACCGCTTCCAAGTCCTATGCCGGAGAAAGTTAGAAACTGCATCTACCATTCTACAGTACCCCTATATTTATGTAGGTATATATATGTATATAATATATATATAATATACATATATTGTAGAATATGTGTATATCTCAAAAACATGGGTCAATTCATCATGTCAGGGACAAAATAGCACCCAGCTTGGGGATGGTCACGGATGGTCCTTGAAGTCGAACTTCACGTGACGCCGGCCATCCCGGATGAGCTCCTCCAGGAAATCCTGCCAGTCCCGTTCCAAGGTGGAAATCGGGAACGGAAACAACAAGGCTTCAAAGGCTTCAAAGGCCTCAAGTGATTCCGATTCTTGCCATCTTGGTATCTGGGCGTCGCGTTGTCGCCATTGGTCACATCGGTCACATCGGTCACATCGGTCACATCTCTGGCTCCTCAAAGGTGAGATCTGACGTGAGGATTGGCCTTGGCTGCGCGGCTACCCGGATGTCAAAAAACCCGGGCTGCCAAGTGCGGAGGGTACCACCGTTTCACGAGCAGATCACCATTGGGAGATGGCCAACTAATTAAGCAAGGATCTATGAATCCGGGGTTAACATTACCAACTATTACCATAAATGAACATAAATGGCAAATGTCTAAATCTTTAAGTCTTCCAGCACCCCTCCGTTGCAATGCCGCCTTCGCAGAACTGCCATTGGCCAGAATTGCATGTTCTCAACACATTCACCACTTGACATCACAGACGTGCCAGGAGTGCAGCCTTGCAGCACTTGCAACTGGGCAAATGAAACTCACCCAACTCGTGCTACTAACTTGAAACATCTTGAAACCTCAAATCGCATCAGTTGGGCTTCGGTATCACCTCCTGCAATCTCCTGCATACGTCGGTGTATGTTCCTGGGACGATGCAAAATGAAGAAATGGTTGGGCGCAGCGGCGCACCCAACTCGGGGCCCTGGCGGATGAGCCATCACAGGAACCACCTCATCGCCACTTCCTGGGAGCCCATGGGTGCAACTTGGCGTATCAGCAAACACAAAAACGGTTACATTGATATCATTGATCAAATGTGATCAGTATGGCGCAATGCGCCACAGAATGGTTTAAGTCGGTGAGTTGAGAGTTGAAGTGCTGTCACGAATTGAAGTCCTGTGAAGTAGCCCATGGCCACATCCACCTCGATGGCCGTGACCGTGGGGTCCTGCCGGAAACCATCCATGGATTGAACCTGGTCGAATCTGGATGGAACCAGAATCCCTCACCTGCAGCGCAGTCTCCAACTTCTTCTTGGAGACACAGGAGTGGGCCCACACCTCAAACATGAAGTCTGACATGAAATGTATCCAGCGTTCCTAATGGGCATTATGCAACAAAAGGCATGTAGATTCACGCAAGCGAATTTTGAGATAAACACAATATGCCCACAGATCCCACAGAACATGGAAACATTATGTGCCCCAGTGAAACACATTTTTTTTGGGGGTGGATTTTTTAAACATCGTCGAAGCACCCATGACTCTAGGTTCCATCCTGGGCGAGATGACCACCATGACTGAGACCCTCCCGATTTGGGACTTGGAAAAAAAACCACCTGGATTTCACTATCGCAGAAGGAAACATCGCGAAAACCAAGTCTAAAATGATGAACATGATTCAACATGATTCAACATGATGAACCTTTCGAAAGGTGTCTCCTTTCGACTCCGACCCCACCTGCTCCGGGGAAGGCAGCGGCGCCCAGTGGAGCCGTTTCGGCGCTTTCGGGGCTCTGGGCAGTTTGGGCGGCGCCTTGGGAACCTGGCAACTGCTGCAACCGTCCATCCGCGGCGTCCATTTGTCTCACTGTAGATTGGGATGTCATGATATGTCGGAGACAGAATCGCCTCAGAAATGGCACACGCACGCACAATATATATAATATATAATATTACAAAATATTATACATATATATATATATATATATTCTATTATATATTATACATCTCTCTCTCTCTCTCTGTGGGTGTGTCTGTGTGTGTGCGTGTGCGCGTCAGCCATGCAGCGATGACATCTCTCGAGTTTGGGCACGAGCCTCCAGCACTGGCGGTTGCACCGCCACCTGTGCAGCTTGACCCAGCTGACTTGGCAATGCAGTTTGATGCAAACCCAAGAGCCACAGTCCTGGCGGAGCTGGCCAACTGACAGCGAGTTTTGAAGGGAAAAACATGGAAACACCATTGATATTGAAATAGTTGAAGCACTATTGAAATATATTCCCTGAATTTGTGCGAATATTGTGCGAAATATTGAAACTTCACCAGGCAACCAAACAGCCGTCCCTTTGTCATGCTGATTCTATCCAGGCTTCTGCCAAGAAAGCATGCGGCGGCCACGTTCAAAAGACATTTGATACAAAAACAAACGAACCCAAAGATAGGCCTCAAAGGCTCCCCGCCACAATCGGACATTCCGTGACATGGATCAACAGATTATAAGATTTTCCAGAGAGAAGAAGACCACCTACAACTCAAGTACACGTTTTCAACATCTTCTTTTAGTGCATATATATATATAATATGTATTTATTTATCTGTATGTATGTATGTATGTATGTATGTATGTATGTATGTGTATACATAGGCTGGTAAAGATTTGTTTCTCATATCCACAGCAGCCCCACCTGCAGCTGTCAGGGACGCCTTGCTCCGTCCCGATCTCCGCGGCTTTGACAAACTCATGACGGGAGACCGAGATCTGAAAAACAGCCGAAATGTGCCAAAATCATCCAAAACCTATATTTTTGTCATAATGGTGTGAACTTTGTGAAGTTGCAGATCGATTAATTATATAAATTAAGATGAACCGTTGTTTACTTAAGATATCAACGAAATCCACATTTTTCGTCCCCCAAGCCCTGAGCCAAGCTGCGAAAAAATGCCACGTGTGAAGCTCTGCAAGGCGTTCTGGAAAAGTCTCTTTGCCCTTAAATCCTTTAAACAAATCTAAGTTCCTTCCGATGAAACTGCTTGGGGTTTCCTTGGGGTTTCCTTGTGACGCATGGCGGAAAAACTGTTGCCGGGAGAACTTCCACAATCATTCTGCCACGCTGCCACTCACGCGGTGCCACGCGGTGCCAAGCTCCTGGTAACGGGAACATCACCGGAGGATCATTGGCACCTGCAAAAAACATCAAAAAAGCCATGCAAAAGCCATGCAAACAGTGGGAAGATGTGACCAATGTGACCAACATCCAAAGGGGAAGCCATGGATCCCGACATGGGCTGAAAAAGGGATCCCATCTGAATGGTAGGCCACCAGCAAGTGACCATCCCAAAACATTTCAGTTCAGCTTCTTTGCTACATCTCTAACAAATAACATGGTACACCTCTGAATTTCCCTCTGAATTTCCCTCTGAGACTTGAAACAGGTCCCCATTGCCGAGAAAGCTCTCATTTTACCAGTCGGACAGGCTCTCGACATTGCAGCTTTGGAGCGGCTTAGCCAGCGCCATGGCTCCGTGAAAGTCCCCAGCGAAATCGCTGTCTGGGAGACACATTTGTCGCTGTGTCGCCACAAAAACATCCCGTTTGTCGCAGAAAAAGATTGGGAAGCTTTCAATAGCTTCTTCTTGAATCCCAGCTTCATAGGGATCTTAATATGCACAGCTCAGCTCTAACTACCGGCTGGTAATAAATCCAAGTTAATCTCTTTTCTACCGTTTTTGAGCGTTACTATAGCTGTTGGCTGGTAACAAATTTTCATTCGTGCGTGGAGCCTTCCATGGCGCTGCTTAGATCAGCTAAAAAATCACAACCATGGCCGCGGCAAACACGGCCCAGTCCCACCAGCGGATGCGATACACACCACCCTGCTTCGCTTGAGCCTTCTGTGAGGTCGGGTGGAAGGGTGGAACTTTCATCGTAACCACATGAGAATCAGTTAGGTAAGTTGGGTAAAGGATAGCCGGATAGCCGGCCGGGTCGTGTCCTTAGCCACTCTTTGGTCATCCGAGTCCTCCTACCATTTTCTGGGGCCTCTGGCATTGGCCCGGTTGGGTCATGTTTGAAACAGCCAATAAGAAAATGAAAGTACCATGGTGGATTGCCAAGCGGCCAAGCATCACTGGGATTGCTGGTGGAAGCTGTCTCCAAGCTGCATTCCAGCTTTCTATGGTGATTGCTGGCCTGCAGGGTATGTCCGAAAGTTGGGAAACCCGTTGCAGGACCATCGGTTTGACCCAGCAATTGGGGCAGTCCTAGGAAGGTGTCATCTTCGAGCACCCTGACATTCACGGATGGAAACCCTTGGAAACCGGAAACCCAAATCCCCAACCAGGACATCAACGATGTCGACGACACCTTCCTGCTGCAAATTGCATTGCTGCACCGGTTTCACCGGTACCTGCTCTGAGCCGAAGAAGTCCCACGGGTTGCAACGAATTTCTGGCCAGGTTCCGAAAAGAACATGAAAAGGAAACAACATTTCCTTTCCCATCCTTTCACGTCGCAGCCACACTTTGGATTTGCCATCTAAAACCCGAAGCACTGGCAGCTGCATCCAATATCTCCTTCGAATTGCGTGTTGACAAGTGCTGATTTCTTCACAGGTTTCGTGTAGTGATCCCAATGATGTATTACTGTATGACCTTGAAGTATCTTGAAGTGGCTTACTTGTCACGGAGGTGCCAACTCCAAAAAATCAAAACATGGTGGGCTACCTGCAGTAGTCTTGAGCGGGGATCTGTGTCACTATCGAGCAAATCCACGTTGATAGTGTGGCCGGAAAAGCTGCAAATGAATTCCGAGCACTCTCTCGTCTGAGAAGCTCCCAGTTGCCATTTTGCTAAAATTTCATGAAACCAAATAAACAAGGTCAGTGAAGATCACCCGAAACGATGCGAATTCTTACGGGTCGATCCGAACTCAGGACGCCCCTTGAGGGTCTCCCTCCAGCGTGTCGCAACTGCCGCAACTGCCGCTGCAACTGCCGCTGCAACTGCCCTGGCTGTCGGACCACGTCTTTGACATGAGGCTCTTGGCACAGGATTCGCAGAGAGGATCTGGCGTCAACGTGTAGGGAGACTCCCTGCAACCACCTCAGTGACTCAGAGAAACAACAAAACGGCCCAACGGCCAAAGTTGAGCTCATGATCACATATCAACAAAATATCAACAAAATATCAACAGATTGGGACATCCATGTGGTTCAAGGCTGACTGGCCAAGGCACAGCCGACACAGGCCCATTCATCCAGCCAGGCGTTCAATGAGGCGCTCTCGGCGGTTTTGAGGACCAGGTAGGTGTCCTGGATTACCGCAGCATCCAATGGAGAATTCACCAGACTGGGGACCCAAAGATCGGTATTTGGTTAGTCCTTGGAGTGGTTTTTACATTGGGAACTTTGAATTCACAGTGGCTTGTCCCACTACAGTAACTACCGGGAGAAAATATCTTTCATCGGCACCAAGGTAAGTTTTAGCAAAATAAACCAACTCAAAACAGATTTTGTTTGCCGCTTGTGCTCTTATATTTCTTGGATCCCCTTCAAACAGAACAAATACTATTACTATACCTCGCTTGAGCCGTTTCGCAAAAAAACAGACCCCTTCCACCAGCCCAGCTTCGCGGCCCCGAGCCAGAAGCCTCGGGAAAGGTAGCCGCTGCCCATACAGTTAACCGTATGGGACGACCCAGGCAGTTTTTCATTGCCGTAGCCCTATATTTCATCCCAAAGATGGGATACAATCGGATACAATATCATGTTAATCATGTTTATTTATTTGGCAATTTGCCACCATGCTTCCTTCAATGAAGTGCAGCATGTCTGCAGTATGTTCATTCAGATTTGCACTTCTACCAGCCCATAAAGTTAGGGAAACATGGAAACCATTCCTTGCACCTCAGGATTTCAGCAGAGTTGCGTGTACCCGAGCTTCTCAAATTCCGGAATGATATACCATTCCTCACAGCTGCAAGTCTCCCTTTTCACGAACTGAAACAGTTCATGACCTTGGAGCCTTGGCTTCTCTTCTTTTTGAAGCTGGGCCCAAAAGCCAAAGCCATGCAATTCATGCTGCAAAGGCAATTTTGAGATCCAGAGCCAATTGCCCCCAATTCAATAGTGTAACAACAACTGTTATGGACCCCTGATGGACCCAAACAAGTTGTTGTTTGACTTCACGGCAGAGGGTCACAATTGTAGCCGGCACGAGCGTTGCACAATCCATTGCCTCAGGCACTGAAGCAGCCCAGCCACACAAAAAATGCCAACAGCAACAACTTGCCAACCAACCAAAAAGGGGTATCTTCAATATACCAAATCTGTTGGTTTATCCTTAGTTTCCTTGTGAAAGTTGCAATTTTTAGATATAGTCCATTCTTGGACAACTCCAACTCTCCAACATATTTTTGGTCTTGGTAAAACCACCTCCATTTTATCCATTGTATCCATTTTGTTTGACTGGGTGTCCATGCCCCACATCCCATTCCCATCCCATTCCCATTCCCATCGACGTCGAGATGCTTTCAAATTGGATGACCCAAGGCAGTTCCTCCGGGCGATCGGCACAGTACGCCGCCAAAGATCTCCTGGGTCGAGCCCGCGAGCCCGCGCGGGCTCAGGATCTGTAGACACAAATGGTTCAGAGACGTTCAGAGTTTCTGACAAATTATGACGAATGTCACTAACACATGTCACTTATCATATCTTCAAAGCACAATTAGCACAATCTCTCTCTCTCTCTCTCTTTATGGCCATCTGTCTATGGTAACTCCATGTAAAGCTGCAGATATGCTATATATATATATATTCCATGGGATTTATCCCCCATGGTTTCCCCATCCAATTCACCAGATTTTCACATCTGCCATGGCACAGGATCTCCACATCAAAGCCTTCAGTGTCAATGATCAGGACCTCGCAGCCCTTGAAACCCAGCTCCTCCACCAGACCTAGTGAAGTTGCACAAATTGTCACAATGGGAAAGTGGGGTAATGAAAAACATTGAAAAACTATGCTTCAGAATGGATGAATAGTGGCCCTGATGGATCTTAATGCTTCATATTGGATTGGGTTTAATATTGATTAATTCCCTGAGCAAACATGGACAATCCAACGACAACCCTCCATAGTTGGATGATTTTTCCAGTGAAATGCGCCGATTTCGGGGCTTTCCCACCGCCGGAGGGTACATCCCAGTGCTTAGTCGCCGGCGTTCCCAAGTCCATAGAGGCACCACATCCTGGCGACGGATGCCTTTGTTCGAATGGCGAGTCCAGACCAGAGGACCTAGGCCTGTACCAACACAGATCACAGGTCTAAACGCACACAGTCTAAATCTTTCCACACTCAAAACCTGAAGTATCTGAAGTTGAATCTACAGTATCTCTCCCCTCTCATGATCTGAATACAAAAAAAGAAGTGGTTTTCCAAACTGCAACGCTGCACCGCAGGACCCTTCCAGTCCTCTGTGATGGGCACGTGCACGCCCAGCGGGCCGAGCTGTTCCTCCAAGATATGGTGTCGATCTCGAAGCCAATCGGACAACTCCTGCCGTCAATACGTCGTCCATCTTTCTAGGTATCTATACGTATCTATATCTATATCTATATATATATACACATACACATAGATAGATAGATAGATAGATAGATAGATAGATTAGATTAGATTAGATTAGATTAGATTTGATTTAGATTAGATTAGATTAGATATGATATTAGATTAGATAGATAGATAGATAGATAGATCTATATATATATATATTAATATATGTAGAAATATCTATATCCACACGTACATACATGACATCATGCATTAGAATCAAACTCAGCAGTTGCTGCGGCAGAACGTGGGGCTTCTGAACTGCAAACCAGGATGTGCGGGTACCTGTCTAAATGGGCTCTGCCGTATCCCAATAAAAGGGCGACCATCTAGAACCGAACCGAACCGAGATTTGCCTCCACGCAAGACATGTTGCGCAGGTAGCTCATCTGCAGCTCGTAGTCCGCGGGATTCAAAAGGATGGGACCGAAATTCTTGGAATTTCGGAATGATTGGCATCTCAACCGTGGCAATCCGTGGCATGTTTCTGGTTGATGTTTCTGGTTGAAACGTAGTTGGATGAAATTTGGCCCTCAGGCCTCCCGGGCCGCGGGGTCCAAGCACTGCAGTTCCTTCTGGCTCAGCTCTTCCACACGGTACATCAGCGTGCGTCCGGTGTACTCCCCCAGGGCCGCCTGGGACTTCCAATGGATTCTGACAAAGGTTTCTGCATGTATGGGAAGAATAATGAAAATATAGGAGATGTAGATGGAAAATGATGGAAATTGGAAACATCAAACAGCCCTTAAAAAATCTGAAGGGATGGATGATGGATCCGAGATGCAGCGGGAATTGATTTCCTCTAGTTTCGATGGGCGTAAACGCGCCAGGTGCTTCAAAGGTGCCTGGACTAAAGCCACGTTGTAGTCGTACCCGGTGTCTTTGGCCAGGTGGTATGCGGCTTCCAAATGCTTCCACACCTGGGTTGCTCTCAGTACCCGTTTGGAGAGTGGAAACTCGCGCCCCGCGGCGCAAAAGGACCCCGACTAACTACATTTCCAATGAGGTAACATAGCGACATGACAAACTGTTCAAATCCCAAAAAACTGGCTGGTCAAGTCAATCAAATCTCCAAATTTCTGGGAAAACATCAACTGGACCAAACAGTTGGGACTCCCCTGGCGGTTGTTTTCTAAACCCATCTGGCAACAGATCAGCGAGGCGCCGGTTCCACGGCCACACCACAGAAGTCGCGATCCCGGGAGACGGCTGAAAGCAGCCTGCACGATGCGATTTTTGGGGGTTGAAAGATGTTGAAAAAACCACCATCAATCTGCATGGAGTCTGCATGGAGTCTGCATGGAACACCATCAACTAATTCGCTTGTTTTGTTGCAAAGAAAAAAGGTTGATTTTAGCGTGGGATATGAGGCTTGGTGGTGACGCCAGCAGGATCAAATCTTCTTTTGGGAAACACTCTGAAAAATCCAAGATTTTCGATATATCCGAAATGACTTGAAGGCAAAACCCATTTGTAGTGGGACCTTGTTATAATTTTCAATCCATGGAAGCGTTGCCCTCGTGGACTTGGGAGACATGAGTTGGCCATCCATGTTGCAGCAGCGAGTTCCGGACTGCGAACTTACCATCTGACAATCCAATCTCTGATGGAAAACAACTCTTTTCCACGTTCCATCTGCCATTTCTTTTGAAAAACATTTTCCACAAAAACATTTGCTTGCTTTTAAAAGCCTTACTTTTTTGAAACAAAAACTACACCAACTTTCCGCTGTCAGCTACCAAGCCCTTCGTCCAAGGCACCACCCGAGATTGGGATTTGAGTCTCCCCAGTCGTGCAGAAAGGTTCGGTTGTCTCCAAGTCCCACCTGCGATGCGCTGGAACTGGAGAATAAGCAGATTAACCTGCTGCCAATTTTTCTTGGTTCAAAGTTGATCAACGGAATTTAGGAATCCATCCAACATCCCAATCATGTCCAATCAGATTCACCAATTTCAAAGAACAAACCATTGATCCTACCCACTAAAAATGGTCTCTGGTGGCCACGCCTGCACCACATGGGCACGACTGCCTGGCAGGGATGGGTTCGCTTCAAGTCTGTTCTCTAAATCTGGTCTCCCTAAAGTTATAGGAATTCCAAATTGTAAACCTATTATAAACATATCTCATTCATATTGTGTACACCTTTCCAACCTTTCCAACGGTCCCGTCACTGGCCTTCTGGGAAATTCCCATAGGTCCACGCTCCGCTCATGGCTGGAAAATGTCTGATTTTCTGGTCGTTGGACGAATACGCCGTAAACATGGGTTTATTCATAAGTAAACATCAGGTTTTAACCTTGTTAAACCAGGTAAATCACCAGGTACATCATCAGGTATGACATACCCCCTGGTAAACATAGCTATGGAAAGATCCACCATTTTTAATGGGAAAATCCATTATTTCAATGGTCATTTTCAATAGCTATTCTGACATAACCAGAGGGTAAGTTGTGACAGTTATGCACTGTTGGAATGTCCACAAAGCTGGTGAGTTTCATCAGGGATGGCGAGCTCGAGCCATGATTCCGCCAACTTCGAAGCCAAGATTTGAAGTTTCAATGGGAACTTGGACTACATATGATTATATAGTTATACATATAAACATATATATAATATATATATATATCTATATCAATATATATATATATGTATATTGTGTGATGTGTATACCAAATCAAATCTACTTTAACTGTTCGTGTATAATTCGGTTGGATACCACTTTCCAACCGCTTCTCCAACCACCGACCCAGCCACGTGTGCCACACATATTTCACCGCGAGGTAGTACAGGCACCGTTCACCTGGAATTTCACCAGCAACTAATGCAGGAGATCAACAAACAAGAATAAACACCATCTAAAAAATTGATGGATAATTCAGTATGACACTATGGGGCTTAACCAACAAAATAATGAATATGAATATTATCAACAATCGTGGGAATTTAAGTAGCTTGCATCGTTGCTGTAGGGATTGTTTCAAAAGCTCTGATTCGCAACCACTGATGGTGGAGAAAATCTTGCATGGGAACCCTGCGAACCCCACAAACATCCAGCTGTCGGTATCTTCGAAAGTCCTTCAGTTTCCCACCTGGCAACCTCCGACCCTACATTCCATCTGGGGACTTGGAGTTTGGAGGCTTCATTGTGATCCTTTTGCCCCTGATGGTCACTATGGGAACCGGACCTAAACATGTTCGAAGCTCAATGTGCGACCATTGTATCCCAGCACCTGGGCAAATTCACTTGGCTATGCAGCTTACTGTACATCATACAATTACCTAATTATTGTCCAACTATTATCCAATTATCATCCAAGTATCATCCTCATCATCCTCTTCCTCATCTTTAATACGATTATTGATCCCAATCACCCATCATTCTCACTATCCAGCGATCATGGTCCGATGATGATGTGCATTACTATCATGAGCACTATTGATTTAATTTGACGTTTATCCAACAATCATTGTTCTCCAATTGTTTACAATGATAGTTGGATACTGGATCCTATCATTGTTGACCAACTATCATCCTGTTTGGTTTTAACGTTGTCTCTTAATATTTGGCTCCGGGGCCAAGGGTGCCCGGCTCCTGGTGTTGTTGGAACCGGAACCCCACCTGCTTCACATCGTTGCGGGCGTCGCTGGCGCAGCAATCTCCGGTGGCCACGATCTGTCCTTTCTTGTTCCTCGGTGGAGAGGATAAGTCTGACGAAAAATGGATGAACATGGATGACCGGAGGGAAAAAATGGGCTTGCCATAGCTATGTTAAATTACGGTAGAGTAGTAGTGCGTGACAAATCTGCATATCATCAAAACTGTGGGGTTCTTGATGGGTGTAGGACCTGAACAACTGGTGCTTTCAAATGCTAATCCAAGCTCGCAAAGGAAATCTACCCGTTGATGTCAATGATGTTCCACTAGTTTTCCGTTGAAGACTTTGTCGGTTATGTCCCATGATCGGGTTTATGAGGGTACATCGAAGTGGAACCAGCCAAACATGTGGAATTCTACGCCACCCCCCATTTCAATCTGCTCATTCCGCCCCCTAGGAAAACATGTGGGAAATTCGGAGAGCTTGGAGCAATATCAAACTATCCAAGGAAACCGAGACAACACATCCCCGCAAAATCACCTGTCTTTTCACATCTTCACTTTGTTGATTGAAAAATCCTTGAATGAGGGCATTGGTGGGTAACGTCAAGGGTCACTATCCAGATACAAACAAAACAATAATGAAGATATATCTGCAATATGAAATTTAGATAGATAAAAGTACACACGCACAACACAGATATTTATACCAATACTTCTACTCGTATATGAACATAAAATAATCAAATGTATAGTCCTTTCCTTTCGGTCCCAGCGTCTTTATGACACGAACTCCTCCACTAACGCCGTGCTTATCCTTGCAGACCTTGCCCTGGGGAACTGTTGTGGAGCATCCGTCCACCGTGAACTCCTCGTTCTCCTCAAGGTATCCCAAGAAAAATATGGGACTACAATGCAATATGCAAACACACACACACATATATATACACATGTATATAATTCTATATAATGTAAGCCATAGAAATTTCAAATACATGGTGCCAGTTGGGGATCAGAATCCTCACAGAAATGAGCGAAATTCTTCACGCCCAGGTCACCGTTGAACGCTCCAAATTCTCTGATGGAAACCCCCATATAGCGGCATACGCAAATCATCCACTGCTAAATCCCGTAAAATGCCTTCGATTATCCAAGGTGAACCCCCAAAAACCATGGTTTAACACCTCATTTCCTCCTATTCACATGCCATAAAATGGGATATAGCATTATATTATCGGTTTCCCTGTTGTGGCCGGTTCTTTACACCCTTTTGTGGGGAGGTGAGTTCCCAATTTCTCGATAGACCCAGACCATTCTTCGCTGATTGCTTGCCCATTTTTGGACCAACCCATGGTTTCTCAAATTATTTTCCTACAGAGCAATATTGTCCCATTCATTTTTGACCCAATATCCCATTGTGCATCCCCTCGCGTCATTGTGCTGCCTGACGCCACAGTTTTTAGAGAGTAATCCCTTGGGGATATCCATGGCTTAAAAAAAACTTCAACAGAAATCCTCTTATGAAAAGACAAAATGAAGCTGTTTGCTAACATACTCCATCAATATCCCGTTCATATCCACCAGCATTGTCAACAAAAACATCACAATTTCTATGGCTCAAAAGCTTGGGGAATTCCAAAACAATCCACCATAGATCATCCATATATCCTCCATATATCACCATGTATTAAAAGAAATCCGCCAATATATCAGCCATCAATTTCTATGGCCCAACTATCCCCAATAAAAACCAGCATACATGCTAAAACGCATCCCCGCCTGGCACTTGTTTATGGCAGGTGGTCACATTATGGGTCAATGTCCCGTTACCACTAGTTATCGCATGTCGGCATTGCGGTGATGTAGCCAGCCTGCAACAGCCTCTAAGCTTCTGCTGACCCCTCCTGCTGCAATGCAACCTCCAAACTTTGGGAATTCCAGAAAAAATCCATCAGGTATCATCCATAAAAGTCCAAATAGGCCCTTTTTCGATTGCTCAGGTAGTGGATCGCCCGACAACCCGCAAATCCAGGGTTCTATATCCCCTTGCATCTCATGAAATTCCACGAAATCCATCAGCACATAATTTTCCCATATCAAGCTACATTCAACTCTTACATCCCATGATTTTCCCATGATTTTGCCATTTTGCCTGTCCCAAAACCATGGATTTCCAGCGTTTTTCCCATCCTTTTCCAGTCCAGGCACCGCATCTTCCACCACTTTGCTGCCGGAGATGGTGTTGGAACTGCCCAGGTCCATCTCTTCGAGACCCGTCACGGAGGTGTAGCCGGCGTACCTGGCAGATCCATGGGGAAATCCCTGGGGAAATCCATGTTTTTTTTAGGGTGTTTGAAGAGGGAAAATATGGGAAAATGATAGGGGAACAGCTGATTTAGTAGAGAAAATGATTGGAACCCATGTCTTGATATGGAAAATGATGGGGAAAAATGAGAGGGGACTCTTTTTTTAATAGGGAGGATAATGGGACACACCTGGTCACCGCGTGATTTGGAAAATATAACAGCGGATTTGTAAAATATAACAGCGGCTTCGGAAACTATGATTCGGAAACTATGATTTGGAAACTATGAGATCAGATTCGGAAACTCAGAACGGCGGATTCGGAACTATTGCCAGGTCCCTGAGTCGCAAACCTGCAGCAGACGGAATGACAAAGACAGGAAAACATATGTTCATATACTATAAGCAAAATATTTTTATATAAACAAACCGAAAACGTATGCGTCAATTTCCCCCACCATACATCTCTGTAGCAACATATAACGCAGCAACAACATCAGAGATGTCTGCAGCGTAGCAACATATAACGTACGAAGTACAAGGAACGTTAACATGCCCCCCCCCCACGCCCCACCCCATCATGACCTCCAAATGTGCGTTTACAAAAGCGTGCGTTTAAGAGCACGGTTCTCGGTCCGCGTGAAAATGTATGTATATGGCAGAGGCGGTGGCAATCTTGAAGTGGAAAATGAAAGTATGAAGTGTGTCCATGATTTTAGAACCGTAGTTTCTGAATCGCACGTGATAGTTTCCAAATCGTAGTTTCTGAATCACGCGGAATAGTTTCCAAACGTAGTTTCTGAATCGCACGAAATAGTTTCCTAATCGTAGTTCCTGAATCGCACCCAATAGTTTCCAAACGTAGTTTCTGAATCGCACGAAATAGTTTCCTAATCGTAGTTCCTGAATCGCACCCAATAGTTTCCCAATCGTAGTTTCTGAATCGCGCCCAATAATCGCACCCAATATTTTCCCGCGCGGAATAGTTTCGGCATGGTAGTTCCTGAATCGTAGTTCTAAATCGCGTATAGTTTCTGAATCGAGCAATGATCGGGTACACCTGATTGATTGTAAATGATGGGACAAATTCATCTTTAATTAGGAAAGAGACTAACATGCACTAACCTTTCCCCGATCGTATTGAACACACTCTTCAAGCAGCCAAAATGAAAAGAGATCCCATACATTCAATGAACGGTGTGGTGAGGGCATTGATTTCAATAGGGAAAGGAAGGTGTCAAATGCAGTGTTTTTGCTGGGAGATTTGATACCTCCAACTCTAAGGGATCATACCAAACACCTACCTTTGGGGATCATCGGAACGATGGGCTGAAAACGATCAAGGTGGCTGAACATCAAAGGTGCAAAACATGGAGCAATGAAGCAGATGACAACAGTCACCAACAGTCACCAGTTTCATTACTTCACCTTAGCAAAACCAAGACCAAACTCCCAAAATTCACTCCAACTCCACAGCTTCATTTCGCCAGGCCACTTGCTGATGATATGGAGTGTGTAGCTGCAGCTTTTGGGACAGGATACTTCGGCGATCTCCACTTTGTCGGTCTCCGAGTCGCAACACGAACCTGGCCATGGGTGGTGACACCAAATCCTTGGGAAAAAACGTGAACATTCAGGGGAATCTGGGAGAAGTTAGGAGTTGGGAAGAGTGAGCCAATTCCCAGAAAAAATATCAGAAAACATGAAAACAACCCGTGACTGGCCACATCTTCTAAACCATTGAATGGTCATTGGCGCCTGTGCCAATCCTGTTGCCAATGAAGTCGGTGTAATAGCGGATGCCATCTGCCACATTGTAATCCTCTGCGGGCGAAGCATCCACACCTTGTCCAACCTTTATCCCAACAACCGCCAGCAAAAGTGCTTAGATCATATTCCGGTCCTACTAAAATATATTAAAATACTTGGAATCAATTTTCTGGTTTGATTCTGTTTGATGTAATGATTCGGAATGATCATGTTGAAATATGGTGAAATTCTGGGATCCCTATGGATCCCTTACAATTCTGATCATTTCTGATAGTTCAACAGCAGTCCGGATGCCTTTTGCTTTCACGGAGACGGAGCCGAGACGCTGTGACGCATTTCTGTCCGTTGCCGGTGTCGGTGATGCAACCCGTAAAGGCAAAGGTCTCTCCGCGCGGTTTGGTCGACTGGCGCCAGGGGTAAGGGCGAGGGGAAGCCCAAGGCAAAACTTTTCAACGCGCTGGAAAATGATCTTCCTGATTTTTCCCCGAGCAGTGTACTGTTAGGGTTTCTTAATGCTTTCTTAAGGTGTCCGCCTTGGTGTTGGATGGTGTGTCCGCCTACCCGAGGTCTTGTCTCCCCTTGTCTCCCCTTGTCTCACCTTGCATTGTCTGTTAACTTTGATATTCTATATGTATCTGAATTTCCGTGGGGATCCAGTGCGACTGTGGACCATCATTTCAAAATGAAACTGATGAAACTGATGAACCCGCAAAATCCAAACGGTCTCCGATGCTACGAATAGCATTCAACTTGCTTGCCAAGGCACGTTCTTCTGGAACCATTTTGCGAAGTTATTGGGCCCACCCCGGTAGATGTCCAGGGTATAAAGGCACTTGTCCGTACAAGCGTTGCTGATGACACGCAGCACCTGGCTCAGCATGTCAGCGCCCCATCATATCACCCTCGAATCAACAAAATCACCGGAAGAATCGTGGCATTTTTTCTAGGCAAATTTCTGTTCTCTGGCCTTTGGTTCAAACCCCACTTTTGGTTCATATCCCTAGTCTTATGGTGATGTACTTCCCCGAAACAGTGACCATCCTCCTACTTGGAGAAATATCCCTAAGAATGGCACTTATTGGACGGACCCAAGTGAAAATTGGCAAGGAATATCATCTCCAAAATTGTGCTTTCCCACCGACCTCTCTATTTTCAAGGGATTCTTTAGCAAAACGCCACATCACTTTTTTCTTGCTGGTTAAATCCAAATTTTGGATTGTTACACCTTCAGGTTTAACGCTTGTCATCTTCATTGTTGGCAATTACAAAATCAAATTGTGATGGCTAAATCCAGCGTTTCTGGATCAAAGTTGGAGGAAACCAAGATTATGAAGACCCGCCGGAAAATCAGTCAGCCAGGCTTTAAAACTTTTAAGAATGATGTTTAAATGACCATTATTTTAGGGTCTTCCAACATGCTTTATATCGCAATATATCACCGCTATTCTTGTTGGTTCTTTACACCCCAATCAGGTCGAATTCCCATCCATTTCCGGGAGGTGTTTCCCATGGACAAAACTAATATACTGGTTGGTTAAGCACGGGGGTCCCAGTCCCTGGACGATAATTCGAATCATAATCACTAATACACATCAATAAACACACACACACATATACAGTATATATATATACATATGTATATAGGTTAACCTACAATCAACAGCTATAGTATCAGAATATCTTTCTGATATTTTCCCAACGATTCTTTCTTTCGCCCCAAAAAAACCCATGATTTTCTGACTCCTGGTGACGCCGTGGCCGTGTCGCCGTGTCGCCGTGTTTTCCAGGCCTTGTTGGTGAGGCCGCTGCAACAGGTGCCGGTGCCCACCTCGTTGCCATTGGAATCCCGCAGGACGTGGATGCCACCACCTGGAGAAAAACAGCCAAAAACAGCACTTTTTCAGAGGAATTCCATGGAATTCCTGACTTTTTGGGAAGATGATCCAAGATGATTCGAGATGATGGATATGTCGTTGAGAAACATCATCGCAATGTGGATTCGGTTGAGATCTGCTGGAAACATCCTCAAATCATTTGGTTGTAATCACTGGGTTTTATGAAATTCAAACAGGGAGTCAGAGAAACAACCATGGAATGAAGGCAACTGACGCGAGTGAACGGCAACTGTGGTTTAAAAATATGGCCTCCAATGTCCAATGTCCTCCAATCCAATGTTGTTTTCTACCCTGGCTGCTTAGGTCCATTTTTGGTCCCTTTTTGGTCATGGGGCGATGGGACCAATGTCGACCAATGTCTGATGCTTATCCCTCCATGTTTCATGGTTTTGATATGTTTTGATCCCATCTTTGGTGATGACATCGCATCAGTATCAAACTATCGTCTTGTGACAGCACCCGTATGTTGTACAGGAAGGCCCCCAAGTCATAAGTTGCTTTATACAGCAACCTAAGTATCAAATACAATATCGGTGAATAAACTATCCCACAAGAAACAATTGGTTTACACTCCTACGACTGGTTATTGGTTATCCAATTTACACACACACACACACATATATATACCGATTCTCAATCGTTATTTCATCTTCAGCGCAGATTTTTGTCCCAGGATGCCAAGGCTCTCCCGCATCCCGCGTCCTCTCTGCAGCCATCGAAGTGAAAGGTCTCGCCCTTGGGCGCCGGAACCTCAGAGATACTGAGGTTTTTCAGGTAAGAAACATGGGATTTTTCAGTTTTGAATCCCAGATATGGGATTTTGTTTGGATATTTTGGATATGGTTATCCGATATCATTGATATATAATGCACAATGGATCACAATGGGATTTGATGAAACAACAATCACTTATCATATCCAACTGCCCAGTTGACCACGGTGGAAGAATAAAAACCAATAGCCAGTTACCAGGCCAAAACTAACCATGGCTGAGAACTAGAGTTTATGCGCTGTTGCTATCATACCAAACATCAGTTTCGAACAACCCCCGTTACGGATACCAACAGAATGCCCGACCAAAAGGGGGGATACAAACAAACACCAAACAAATGTAGGATGGGAAGAATGAGGACTGACTTAAACAAACAGAAGCATGTCATACAAGTCGGCATGGGTAGATGACCAGCTTGTTTGGGACATGGGGCAAGCCATGAATATCGCCAACCCTCATCTAAGAAAAACAATCGATCAATCAATATTAGCTGGTTCAAAGTTCTAATCCCATCTAAACCATTTCGACAGGGTTTCATGAGGGGGGTGCTTGATGGTGGAAGGGAAAGTAACTTGTTTTTTTTATCATAAAAGATTATATGTATATATATATATATCAATCACTGACCTGAATGGAAGGTATTGTCGAGCAGCGATGCGCTTGGCCCAATGCTTGTCCCAACCCCAATCGCTGCGGCCAATGTAGACGTCATAGTCGCCTCAGGAAAAAAGGGATTGTGACAAAACCATGGGTCTGTATACATGCAAAGACACATATGCGCCAAAAATCGGGCGTGGTAGCTGGGCAACACCCATTCTGAATTAAACAAACCTGATGTTGCTCGTGCTTTACATGCACATCTATAAACATATGCAAATGCAATCAATCCACCTCCCACGATCGAAGATATTCCTGAACCCAAAGCCCTCAGATTTGCATCCGTTTTTCATTGTTGGCCGTCCACTCTTGGAACTCGACCTTCCATGTGTCAAGGAACATGCGCCGGATTTGTCCACGGTGCCATGCTCCGAATCTTCGACATGGACCTGCCAAGGGACCACCGAAATTTCGGGGGTCCAGTTATATCAGCGTCCCCAACCCCATGACTGGACTGTTATATCAGCTGTGGCCGGTTGATCATTGCATCAAACCATGTGGCACCCTGGCACCATTGATGTTCTTGAAACATCTTGAAACCATGATCATTCAATAAACATAATAAACTTTACCCCTAGGAGACAGGGACACGACCGAATTTCACCCCAACCCTTGGCCCTGCGCCTTGGATTGCAACAAGGCCTTGGAACTGCTGGGTGCTTCACAGTCCGCCGCCACCAGTGAGGCGAAGGCCAAACAGAAGCTGCTAATGGATGCCATGGTGGAACCAGGGCGAACGGTAAATGGGGAAGGTTCGCTCAAATTGTTTGAGCCAAACCGGAGCATGGTTGGAGTGGACTGGAAAACCGGAAGAATTTTTGTCTTGCACTTCTCAACAGCAAATCCTCTGAAAATGAACCTCTCGAGCCTTGCTTTGGGGCTCCAAATTCCCAAAGTAACGCATTTGAAAATTTCATCATCTGCATTTCACCTGCATATTTTGTTCATATTAAGGTACACCCGGTGGATGCTGCACTAAATCTGGCAATCGCATCGGTCCAGCATGGCGAATGCAAGGAAGCACGGCCGGAATGGATTGCATGGATTGCATGATGGCTTTAAATTTTCAACATTTTCTACGTGTGTTATGTGATAGTTATATGATACATGAATATACATGATTGCATGATAGCTTTAATTTTCAAACATTCTTTTCTACGTGTACTATATGATATATGATACATGATACATGATATATGTATTGATTTGCCGAAATATCATTGCGACCATTTGATGATATGGCGGCCAAGCCGGCTCAGTTGCATGTCATGCTGTTCGAACAGGGCCGCGCGGTCATGGCTTGGCACGCAATGCAAAGACCCCTGGTAAATTAAGCAATGGAACATGGCCCATGCATATGATGATTTGCCTATCAAAAATGATGATCTTCTGTAGCTATTACTAGCATTTACTAGCTATATTACCAGTGGGTGGCGCACCAACACTCCCAGCTCTCACGCGATTACCTTGGGCGAATTTTTAATGCTGACCTTGTTGTGTACCTGCGTGATGTTTGCACAAGTTGTACCCCCGCATCCAGGCCTTGCAACACCACTGACAAATCCGCACTCAATATCTGCAACTTCCAACACGTTCCGGGATGCCATACATCATCCATTTGAGCTCAACTCTTCTGTGAAACCCGCCATAAATCCACCTGCACAACACCAACACTGCACCATTTCGGCCCAGTCGTTAGCGGCTCAGGGCGACTCGTTGAGGTGAAACTCTTCCAGGGCCTCCTCCAGAGTTGTGGCCTTAGTGAAAAGGGTCAGCCTGGTGGAACCCAATCGGGGTCCCATGGTGAAACCCATGGTGAAACCCATGGTGAAACCCATGGTGACCAAATATCAGGCAGAATTCTAACAGAGCTTCAGATTTTCAGTGACCCGTTGAAACGATTTCAAACGTCTCCAACCGTGGCACAAACCATCAGAGCATCGGCCCAGGTGCCAAAGGTTGCTTCAACAATGGCACGCTTCTGGCCATGGAGCGCCCGGTCCCTGGCGGGATATTTCCGTGAATGGGACAGATTGGGACAGTACGAAGTCAATGAAATGTGTGAATTGGGGCCGGTTGGAAAATCTTCAGTTTCATACAGATCACCGCAAGACAACACAACGGCTGTAAAAGGGCTTGTAGCCCGTGCAGCTACAATATCCCAACGGATTGTCGGGGTAAACGTTCGCAGCCATACATCTATATATCCACCCAATAAAACTTCAGAGCTTGGGATATTCAGAGAAAAACATCATCGTTTATAGATGATTTCCCCATAAAAACATCATTTGCAGATATTTACGGGGAATTTTCCATGACCATCCACCAGTACATCATTCAGCTTTAGGTTTGTTTTTTGGCATTTTCGCCTAGCACAGCCGGAACGCCCTTCTGCCCCGCTAGCATCACGGTAGGCCTCCCAAGGGCACTGAGAAGTATTCGCGACAGCGCCTCACCACACGGAAGCATCACCAATGGCTTTCCAAACCCTGCCCCTATTTTTTTTGCAGGTCCATCTCTCGCCAGGTCACTTATCCAATTTGCTCTGTCTCCCTTTAGATTCTAGATATTTCTAGATGGGACATTCGGATTCGGAGATCACATGATGTCACTGTGATGGCAAATGCGATGCCAAGTCTCCAATTCATCTCATCATTGCCCTGGCGCGGCCGTCAGGGAAAGGGAGTTTCTGGCAGACTTTTTCGCTCGACGCCCCTCTGAAGTGAGTTGACCATCAACTAACCATCATCAACTATGAACAGCTATAGAGAAATATTGGCAGGAATTGACTTCGATATACTTCGATTATGGCAGGGTCAAAATTCGGCCCAGAATGGGATGGCTTGCGATCCCGTAGGATCCATAGGTCGCTCGGGTTCGCCACTTCACCAAAACATCCCAAACTTGTGGTGATGGCAATGATGGTGAAAAAATGTTAAAAACATGGAAAATTGATGAAAGTTGATGAAAATTGTGAAAAACACGTGGAAAAAGAAGATGAAACAAATATTTCTGTCCAGCAAATGTCCCTTGAATCCATTGATGGCCACGCCTGGGCACAAACTTGCCAGGAGTTGTTCCACCTCACAGCGCTGAGAAAAGTCTCAGCCAGGGATGTTGTCTCCACCGGAAATGGCTATCCTAAGGTCCCATCACTCCTGAAAACTTCAGTGGATTCAGTAATAATATCCAATAATTATCAGATTATCAATAATTACGCCTCAAAATGGTTTCTCAACTATTGAAAGCTGATGACATACCTGAAACGAAAGCTGCTCCCCATGGCCACGGACTCATCAGATCCTGCCTGGTTTTTTGGGACGGCGACACCGCAGCTTCCGCCTTGGCGAAACCATCTTCACGTTCCACCTGGGGCCGTGGGCAACTCGGACAACAGGAAACCCACAGAGTTCAGCTGCGAACATCGACACATTTCAGCCCATTCTACGTCAGAAAAAACCAGAAACCAGCTGGTGAAAGGAATGTCCTTGACTTTTCAGATTGAGGCGCTAACCCAGCCACGCCAAAACCTCATCGAAATCCAGGGAAATCAACATGTGCTCGATTTCAGCAATCTGATTATATCTGACGCGGAAAAAAGACACAAAGACAGACATTTCGAAGTACCCACACTCCAGGTCCCGACAAGGTTGCTTCGGCTGCCGGCATGTTGGCCAGTGCTTGGTACAGCGTGCGCCGTTCCTGTGGTCGTAACGGATCAGAATGGATCAGAATGGATCAGAATGGATCAGAACGGATGGTTTGGCACTTTGAGGAATTCCTCCAAACCACCCAAGCTGAGGCTCAAGACAGCCAAGGCGGGTGTGTGGCCATATGGTTGGGTCCTGGTGGCGGGCATAGCAGAAGCGGAAAATCCAATATCTCCAACTAATATTAAACCAGGAGGAACAAACCCGCAGAACGTGATACTTCCCTTTCTAAATGGTATCCCTCAATTAGTAAACTGATGTAAACTGGGGGTTTTCTAATCCTGGATTGACATTACACCTAAAGTGGATGTTGAGAAATGTTGGGAATCATATGAAATCTTCAATCTTTTAGGACATCAGCTGGTTGAAACCACCAATCAATTTGACGTAAGTTGGGGCATCCGATCTTGAGCTGCTGAAGCAATTGTGCCATGACTCAACATTTGGGCCCAGCAAATCTAAAAGTTATAGCTAGAATCTACATTGCGATTTTAAATTGCAAACATCTGCTAAATGATCTCAATGGTTTTTTTCCTCCATACGCAAAAAATTGGACCATCACTAGGCCGCTGCCGAGGCACTTTTGTCGCAGTTCCAATGGCAATGTTGGCGAGCTCAGACTGGACCAATCCTGGAAAACCGTGGGATCGCACTGGGACTGCTTGATTCCTGCGGAGTCATTTTAGGGGTTCCCAAAAATTCATAGAAATTCAGTATTTCCCAGATGGCATTGTTGATGATGATGATGTTGATGATGATGATGTTGATGACCAACCGTTCTATCTATTTGGGGGTTGCTGTAAAACTATGGCATCGACTTCACCGGTGAATTTCGCCGCTGCCCAGCCTTGACTTTGCGCCAGTAGGAGGGTAACCTGAAAGATGTGTTGGAACGAGCTTGCAAGGAGCTGCCAAGTCGCTCTTCCAACCCATCCCAAAAATGAAATGATCATCCGAAAGACGGAGGGCCAGGGTGATCCGTGTCCAAAAAATGACCCAAAATCAGCATCCAAAAAATGACATCGCAAGCGTGCCGGGCAGGCTGATAATCTTTGCAACCACCGATGTTATATGCACCCACGCTGTCTAACCTGAGCTCGGGCTTGGGCCTGGTACCGGTACAAATTTCACAACCAGGTCACTAGGTTATAATCTATGTATATATATATATATAATGTATACATATATATATATATAGATATATACTTATAGAAAAATCAGTTTTGCCTTTAGACCCACCTGGGAAAAAACTTTTGAGAACTTGAGACCCCACCCATTTCCCTAAGGAGAGCACACTGTGCGGCGCATCTCACCTGGTTTCCCAGGCTCATCATACCACCTGAAGTGAACAATGAGTAGCCTCTGGTAAATTAACATAGCTATGGAAAGATCCACCATTTTTAATGGGAAAATCAGGAAAATCCACTATTTCTATGGTCATTTTCAATAGCAAACTGTTGACATAACCAGGCCGGGTAACTTTTTTTAGATGTAGAGAATCGAACACCAGAAACATTAGGTCTAGGTCCCACAGTGTCCCGAAACGTCCTGAGCTTCAAGCGCAAGTTGTCGATCACTCATGGCCTTGCCGCTTTCACGGAAGGAAACAGAAGGAACCTTTACAGAAGCTATAAGCTTATGCAGCAACTTTTGCGTCAAAAATACGGTAGAATTCTTACTTGTTTCAAAAAAGCGGATCATGTATAGATACTTATGTGTATCATACATATATACACATATATTATGTACAATATGTCAATATATTCATATATATTCATATAATATGTATCTATATATTTTTTTTAGGTCTATATACTATTCCAAATCGCACCTCACCAAGGATCCCGCATACCTCTCGCGCATCCTCGGAATGCCTTCGCCTACGGTGTCACTGAGGCAACAAGGGCAGCTTTGAATGGAAACCCCAAACAGTAGGGGGTTTGGAGAAAAGGGGCTGTTCAATGTTCAATGTTGTTTCTTTTAAGATTTCACCGCTATGGATCAGGTCCAAAGTGTTTCACAGTTCCAGTGTTTCACGACGTCGGCCACTCAAATTTCCAGATGCAAAATCCAAGGCGTTGCTGATCCCCTAAGCGACAGCATCGTGCTATGGTACAGCGTCGCCTTCCTTGCGCTTGGGTTTGTCGAAGTATTCCCGCACCCCGCTCTGAACCTGGAGCCGAGCACAACTCCATGTTGAACTGACATACAATTAAGACGTTCACCAAAATTGAAGTTGATTACAAGAAAACTGGGGTTATATGCCAATATGCCAACATGCTTTGCCAAAGTACATGGAAATCAATGTTAATAGCCCGACCCTCTGAAATCTACCCTGTTTTTTGTCTCAAATTGTCGGATGATCTCGGAGCTGGCGCCTCATTGTTCATGCGAGACACCATGATGTGATGCCCCTGCACCGCTTGGAGCAGACTGCTGGAGCCAGCCACAGCCACCAACCACGAGTTTTCAAACGGAATTATGAAAAACAACTAATCGAAGCAAACGCTTAGTAGGCTTAGTAAAGCTAAACTACATTTGGAGATGTTTTCATGATTGTTCACATGCGCATTGCGCGATAATAAGATATCTGCATCAGCAACATATTCAACATATGTGGCATCAGATTGGGAACAATCGATTGACACCAAAAACAGAAAGGAACAGCTTTCAAGTCAATGTGCACAAACATTCCAAGTTGAAGCTGATTGCCTTGGAAAAAGTGATGCATATTTGCACACACACACAGATATATATATACACATATATATATATATGATATGCAAATGATCCAAAGTTGTGAATCCCGTCATCTTCCGCTATCGCCGCCTCATCCCAGGGTGGGCGTCCAAGGGTTCGCTCATCGTACCTGGGATTTCGACTTTTCCATGACTTTTGGGCTGATCCGTGCCGTGGCTGGGCTATGCTGGGCTCCAAGCTCCGCCAAGGACGGCTTCTCTTTCTCTTTCTCCTTCTCCTTGTCGCTGGCCTCTGGGTGCTCCGAAGTTTTCTCAGGATTTTTTGGGGAGGGAACCCTCCAAGATTCCAGCGTTTCGCTCCAGTTGCAGCTTCTGCAATCGACTCATGGGAAGCCACAACCTCGGATTTGACTCAACAACTGGTGATGCAATGATGAGATGTGATGAGATGTGATGAGGTATGCCGGGTCTTCTTGACTTTCTGATACTTTTTGTAGCTTTAGAATGCTTTAGATCTGGAGTTACTTCTGACTTCGGTGTGTCGATCTGATCTATTTGAGTTGGACATCTACCAATGGTCACCGGGCTTCCCAAGCTGCGGTGGCCCCTTGGACTTCTCGGGCTTGGGAGTCGGTTCGTTGGCCGAAGACCTCATATGAGCCATGGTCATCCCATCCATAATACTTATAATGGTTATATGGTTATAATATTAACCAATGGCTATTATATGAGTATTATAATAAGGATCCAAAAATAATGGTTATAAAATAAATCCCGAGTGGAACCATTGGATGACTAGCCCCGTTTTTAATGATGTTGCACTCGCAGTGGTGTTCCCCAATCCGCCAAGGAACAATGTGATGCAACCTATTGTATTCGACATCATTGTGATTCAAGGCCTGGATCTTCCACGCCGTGCTTGTTTAGCCACAGTATTGAGATTTCAAGACCCTCAGCAGCGTGCAGAACGATCGCTTGCCATTTCACTGCCACATTTTACAAGTGCCAAATACGTTGCAGCTCGTGCACATCTTGTTCAAGATTGCATTCTGCAAGATTGCACTGTACGACATGGACGTGTCATTTTGGAATGGAGCGATGCACCTACACATGATGCCCGTGATGGTCAAAGTTTCATCATCCGCCGGTTGCCTGGCACCGCAGGCGCCAGTACCTCCACACACCAGGCTGGCTTGCCGAGCACCTCTGATGCTCCAGCAGCGCATGCCCTTGATGTACATGAAGATGAGCCGCACCAAGCTGAAGTGGCCCAAGATTTGGACTATGATTCCAATGTTTCAATGGCATCAACGGTTGACCGTCAGTCAGTCTTTGTGTATCGTCTGGCAGCACAAACCACATTTGGTCATGCGGATTGGTCATCGCATCAAGCGATGGTGGCTTCAATTGCGCGGATTGCAGAAGTACCTCTGGCTGAAGTTGTTACGGTTCATTCAATGCAATGTCAATTACCAGATCAACCACCCAATGTGCTTGCTGTGATTCTCCAACATGTGCAAGACATTCCACCAGCGTCAATGGAATGCCTTATCATCATAGATGTGGAACTGCATATGCACTCCCCTCCAGGTGCGCTTCCAGTTGCTCCACACAGTACACGGCAGGTCCACCGTGTGTATCCATTCCTTCGGAGAGCCAACATTTTACAGCTCACAAGGGTTGATGCATATTGTGAATGGGTTCGAAACAGCTGCCTTGTCTACCACAATGGTCGAGGCTGGCCTATTCTGGAATTTGCTCCTCGCCAGCTGCAGCACGGAGCATTTCTCAAAGTAATCATCCCACCTCCACCTGTTGGGCATGGAGATACAGCCCATGCTGTGCAAGTTGCCCGCGAGGCTGCAGACCTATTTGATTTTCCAATGGCCAGTCAGGTGATTCCTGGACTCCTTCTTGCTGATCAGCCTGATGAGCCAGCCAACCCGCCTCCTGGCAACCTCTATGTCCGACATTGGAAACATCCTGGTATGCGTCGACACAAAAATGGTGAGGAACATGAATTTGATGATTTCCCAGTATCTGAACTCAGCCGGCGCCCCACTCAGATTGAGCTGCCTGCAATGGACTGGTCTGGCAACTGGATGCAGCAACTTGTGCAGCTCATGCGTGCTGAAGGCGAAGAGGAGATCGTTGATGGTCCAACATACCTTTATTTGCAGACGTGGTTTATTCATCATGAATCCCACACGGTGTGTCGGCATCCTCGACCAGTGAGGATTACCAATGAGATCATCTCTTGGTCATATGATCTGAGGCAGGCTTGGACAGACCTGCTCGAACATGGTCGTGCAGTTCGTTTTCATGTAGTGCAGCCAACACCAATGAGGGCGCCGTTGCAGTCCTATGCTGGACATGTTCTCCTTGAACAAGCACCCTTGAATGGGCGTGCTGCAGTAGTGGTCTCTACGCTCCTGGAGTCCCTACAAGGGAATGCTTTGATGCAATTTGCAAAATCACTTCCCCGCTTTGTCACGGCTGATGATGTCATTCAGGAATCCGAACTGCTCCCTCATTGCACGGTTCGGCCATGCTCTGTCTGGATCGGACCTCGCCAGCTCAACATTGCAATTGCTATTGAACTTTCGTCTGGCAATGGCATACGAATTCATGTGAAGCCCATGCCATATGAAGCTCCAGTACAAGTGCCACCTCCAATTGTTTATGACAACGTTGATGAAGTCTCAATGATTCATGCAACATCTTCGCAGCCTACCCGCCTAATCCGGCAGTATCATTCTGATCATGAAGTTCGCCAAACCATTCAAGAGTGTCGCGATCAGGCTGCACGTGATCCACCACCACCCCCTCATGAAGAAGATCAACCCATCGCTATTCAACAGCTGCTGCATGCATGGCGACTCTGGCAAGATCAGCAAGGTGATCAAGCAGACGGAATGTTCACTGTTGCTGTGTGGTATTCCAATCATATCACAGACCGACGTTCTGATGAGTACCGAACGGTTCGGCTTGGCGGTGACTTCACCAGTTGGCGACGTCGGCTCACCAATATCTGGAGCGACCGAGTCCTCGCCGACCAGCAGATTGATATAGCCATAGTCGAGCCTACACCACACGATGGTAATGGGCAAAATGCAGCTCATGTTGTTCTTGTTCAACAAGCTTTGCCTGGGATCCACACCATGATCCTCTCTGTGGTTGATCTGTGGGGAGATCCATGGTACCCACGATTGCTCTGTGACCTTATTCCGGATGGTGCAGATCATGTGCAGATCATCAATGCTGCAGGAGTCCTCACGCAATGCCCACCGTTTGCACCTGGCACTACCTGTTCCGTTTGGCACGGTGATCGACGCATTGATGATTATCTTGATGATGTTCTGCGGCATGGGATATCATTTCATGTTGTGGTGGATATGATTCATGAGCCATTAGCCCCTCTGACATCACCGACACATCGCGGCACTGCCTCCAGTGATGAGATCAATTTGCTTCAAACAAAGGTTGTTGCCATGCAGCGTCATCTTGCCACTGCTCTGTCACTGCGCATTGATTGTGATCAACCTCAGGATCTGAAGATGCAAACGCAATTGGAACCTGGTGACAAGCGCGACCCACCGCACACTCTGGTTCTCAATGACCTGATTCCTTATGGTGCCACAATCATTCGTACCCCATGTCAGAAAGTTGAGTTCTTTGCCAACCAGCTCATGACTATGGACCTTGGCCCTATCCAACCATTTGCAAGTGTTGTGAATTGGCATCAGCAAACCCAGCTTGCTCGGCGACACACTGCCGACTGGGAGGGCAATTTGCCTCGCCGAATATGGTTCTACACAGATGGCGCTTCTAGTTTTGCTCAGGACGATGGGGTTCGGCACGCGTCAGCGTCTGCTGTCCTGATTCTGGAAACAGATTGGGGCTGTCAGTTTGGTGGTTTCCGCACTTGCCACGTGCCCTTGCCTGCTACAGCACCTCTTGCTGAACATGTAGCGATACATTTGGCCACCCTTTGGAGCATCCAAATTTTAGAATGGTGCGCATGGACATTTGGCACGAGTTGCATTCCGCTTGTTTTTGCATTTGATTGTCTGGCTGCTGGAGCTGCAGCTCAAGGCACCTGGCTATGTCAGCATCATGCAAATTTGCACCGACGAACACGAGCGCTGCAACATTGGCTGCATTGCCGATTCCAATGCTCAACAGAATTTGTTCATGTGCCCAGCCATCGTGGCGACCCATGGAATGAAGCTGCCGACGCTGCCTGCTGGGCTGCTATGCATGGTTGGATCCCAGCCTTTGATTTTGATCGCTTATGCCAGGAGCAGATAGTTCCCTTTGATGATGTGATTGAATGGCTGTGGTTCTGGCAGAATGCTAGAGATGGCAAAATTGGATATCCTCGCATTTGTGATGGAGCCTTTTACTTTGCTATTGAGCATCGAGATGCACCAGCTGTTGACGCTTCGGAGCATACATTCGCCAAGTTCCAGGATAGTCATCAAGATGGGCCTCGAACTACGTGCTCCATTGCCTTAAGAGCTGCTACTGCCAATGTCCTCACACTCTACCCCAACAAGGTTGAGAAGGGAGGTTTTGTTTCCGCTCGGCATGAAGCACTTATGAAAAGCTTTCGAGATCAAGGCATCCAGATTGCAGGCATTCAAGAAACCAGATCAAAACTGACAGGGCATCATGAGACTGAATTCTACCATGTGTTGTCAGCGCCGGCCACCCAAAAGGGCCACTCTGGAGTTCAAATCTGGATTGCCAAGCAAGTTGCTCATCCAGGAGGAATTCTACATGTGCGTACATCTCATATGCGTATTCTACATCAGTCAGCACGAAAGTTGATCGTGCGGCTTTCTGCTGATGGTCTACGATTGTTGCTTGTGGCTGGCCATGTGCCATGCATGCCTGATGAGGCAGCTGCCCAGAAATGGTGGCAACAAGCTTTGCAGGGACTGCCTGCAACATACAAGTCTTGGCCGCGTCTCATGCTTGTTGATGCTAATGCCAGAGTGGGTTCGCTGACGTCACAAGCCATTGGCCCTCACCAAGCCAGCGATGAAAATGCCCATGGTGAAATGATGCATCAGTGGCTCATTGACCACCACATGTTTGCACCTCAAACCATGGCTGACCATCACGTTGGAGATGCACCCACGTTTGCTCATGCTAGTGGTGCTGAGGGACGCATTGACTACATCCTTGTGGATGAGTGCTTGAGACACCCTAATTTGCGCACATTTGTTTTGGACATTGACCTAGCTGTCCAGCGTCCTGATCATTTTGTGGTAGCGGCTGACCTTCCCATTTCTTTCTGGCAATTTGACCGAACTCCGCGAAAGAATCCCTGCCAAGTTCAATGCCTTACTGCCAGTGCGAGGGTTCCTCCTGTTGTAGCCTGGTCGGAAGATGTGCACTCTCATGCAGCACGTATTCATCAATGGCTTCAGCATTGTCAGCCTCGGAAACCTCGTCTACCCAGAAAGCGGCACTTGCAGGAAGCCACGTGGCATTTGATTCAGTGCAAAGCCTATCACTGGAAACGGACACGACAAATCCGGCAGTGTGTGCGCATGACTTTTTTGCGCAGCATCTTTGATGGATGGCGGTGTGCACATTCTTCAAACTCCTCTCCCCCTTCAAGCAAGTGGTTGAGACAGTGTCACTTTGATCTTGCGTGGCATCTTCATTGTCATCGGCAGCTCTGTCCCTCTGTGATGCATCGAGTTCAACAAGATGACAATGAGTACTACCAGAAGTTTGCACAGAGTCATTCCGATGAATCTTTGCCTACCCTTTGGAAAACTTTGAAACCATTGCTACCACGAGCTTCAGCCAAGCGTGCCAACAATCTGCGCTGTGTTGGTCCAGCCACCACTGACATTGTGAAGCATTTTGATGCTCTAGAAGCAGGTGAGGTTGCCAACTACCCAGCTCTCCTGCGCGATTGTCATCGAGTGCAGCAAGCAGCCTTGGCAGAGGCTCCATTGGTCATCCCACTTACTGACCTGCCCTCGCGAGTGGACGTGGAGCGGCTGTGCTGTAAGGCCAAAAAGGGGAAAGCCCCTGGTATTGACCAGGTGACAGCTGAAACCCTTCGTGTTCATGCTGTGTCTGCCTCCGACACCATTCATCAATTGATTTTGAAGGCGTTTGTGCAGGGAGCGGAGCCCCTTCAGTGGAAAGGGGGGAAAATGCATGTGACCCCAAAAAAGTCCACAGTGATGCGGGCAGATGCCATGAGGGGCATTATGCTCCTGACCACATGTGGTAAACTTTACCACGCGCTGTTGCGCCAGATGCTCATCGAATGGACCACTTCTATGAAAGTGCCTGCACAGATGGGAGGGTTTCGCGGCCAGCAAACCAGCTTTGCTACGCACCTTTTGAGGACCTTCTGCAATCTGGCCGCTCAAGCTAAGATGTCCTTTGGTGTGCTGTTCTTTGATGTTAAGGCCGCATTCCACAATATGATCAGGGAGCATGCTTTTGGTGGAGTGACATTGCCGTTTCGGCTTTGCGAAGTGCTTGAGCAAGCGGGACTTGATGTCCAGCAACTTTGTCATGACATTGCACCTCATCATGCGAGGTTTGCTGACTTGCCTAATGTTGCTTTGCAACGAGCAGTTCGAGATGCACATGAGTTCACGTGGTATGTTGTAGATGGCCACCCAGAATGCCATCGAACACATCGAGGCTCCAGGCCAGGGAGCCCACTTGCTGATATAGCATATAACATTACCATGCTGAATGTTCTCAATGACATCTTGCCATTCCTCCGCCAATGCGGGCCCCTGAATGCTGCGGAGATGCACCTGCCCATTTCCACTCCTCTGATAACTTGGGTTGACGATTTGGCAATTCCCGTCACTGTGACACATGCGAAGGAGTTAGATGCACAAGTGGTTGCCGTTCTTGCCGAAGTGCGCAATATCTTTCACTCCTATGGGTTACAGTTGAACATGCAGGCTGGCAAAACGGAGCTTGTGTGCCAATATCACGGACCCGATGCAGTTGCGTGCCGTCATCAGCGATTTGTTGAACATGCTGGCCAGCTTGCCTTGCCTGACGGTTCCTCTTTGCATGTGGTAGGACAATACCAGCATTTAGGCACGGTTTTTAGTCAATCCATGTCTTTGCAGAGTGAACTGAATGGACGCATTGGGAAAGCCTCCGCAGCTTTCCGTCAAATGTCGCGTCCTATCTTTTGCAACAAACGGATCGCTCCGCAGGTACGTTTGCAGTTGCTGGAATCTCTTGTGTTATCGATTGTGTTCTATGGCTCGGGCACATGGCCCTTGTTGAACCATCGTATGTACACGAAGTTGGCCCATGTTATTGTGCAGTGGCAACGCCGCATTGCTGCCGAGGGGTTTTGGCGTGACGATCGCACATCCGACAGCGATTTTCAAGCGTGTTGGCAGTTACCAGTGCTTTCTGCACGCCTAGCGAAACATCGCTTGTTGTATGCATTCAAGATGGTCCACAATGCTCCCCAAGACTTGATCACATGCATTACAGCTGAAGATGCTATGGCACATCAGTCTTCATGGTGCAAGGCCCTGCGACATGCCATTGACTGGATGAGGCTTCAAGACTCTCAATGCATTGCTCAGGAATCTGTTGATACTCCTGCTGCTCTGATTCAATGGCTTCATGATCACCAATGTGATGGACCTCCATTAGTACGTCGTTTAGCCAAAAGAGCTGTCAAACAGGACCAACTTGTCTTTGACTTGAAGTTGAAAACGAAGCAGATTTATGAGGCATGTCGCCTTCAAGGAGTTGTTTTCGATCAGCTTCCTGAGGAACCTCTTTCAGCGTCGCACTCTGCCTTCAGCTGCACGGTGTGTGGACAAGGCTTCAGCTCTGTTCAAGGCCTTCAAGCGCATCGTTGGCGCAAGCATCAGCTTTTTTCAGAAGAGCGAAGGTACATCTATGACACTACGTGCCGTGCTTGCAACAGATGCTTTTGGACAGTGCAGAGACTTCAACAGCATCTGCGCTGGAGTCGCCAACATCCGCATGGTTGCTACTTTGTTTTGCAGAAGTACTTCCAGCCCCTTGATGCACCGGTCCAATGCCCTGTTCCTGATTTTGCACGTGGTTTTTCTCGCTTGCCTGCCAGCACGGTTGAGGGTCCCATGCCAGATGTCATGCCGACAGCATGGTCTACCCAACAACAAGCGCGTCGAGACCACCTGATGCAGTTATGGCACAGACTTGGGTACCCTGATGACCTACCAGGTGACTTCAAACAGCTTGCCTTTGCCACCTGCACGGAGGTTACGATGACATGGCTGAACAGCACTCCACTGGATGCCCTGTGTGATGATCACCTGATGCATCGGTGGCTTGCTGCCCTAGATGAGCTTGCGAATGCAGATGATAAGCAATTGCACTTGGCGACTTGGGCGTTCTTGCTTTGGGGCCAGTCTGCTCTCCCTGACATTGTCGAACGCACTGAAGATCCAGATTACCAGATGTGTATGGACCGTGCCTTTTTTGACATTGCCAAGATGTTCGAAATGGGAGACTTGCTGTCCGCATTTGACAGGCTTGATCGAGCACGCGAACCTGTGCAGCATGATCTGGCTCCCCCTGTTGCAGTGGCCGATTCGCGTACCAAGATGAACCTTGAACCATTTTCCAAAGGATTTTTTGAACAGACGACATTGTTGCAGTCTGTTTCTCCGCCAGTGCTCACATGGCCCGACCAAATGGCGGTTCCGGTTGTGATGGGCTATCATGAAAAGCCTACGCTCTTTGTGTTGCACATGTTTTCAGGACGTCGACGTGCCCTAGATTGTCATCACTGGATTGAAACGTTGGCGCCGACATTGTTGCCTGAGTTTCATGTGGTTTCTCTTTCAATGGATACAGCCATTGATACCAAGTTCGGCAATCTGTTGGAAGGAGACAGTCTTGCTCATGCAGTTCATCTGGCACAAGGCCATTGTTTTGCCTTGGGGCTCACTGGACCACCATGTGAAACATGGACAGCGGCTCGCCATATCGTTTGTGATGACCTGCAAGGAAGGGGACCTCGGCCATTGCGATCTTGTTTGCATGCATGGGGCCTTTCTGGTTTATCCTTACGTGAACTTTGCCAGCTAGGAGTGGGCTCGAGCTTAATGTTGCACAGCTTGCTCTTGGAGACATTGATTTGCCTAGCAGGAGGGGGAAGCATCATGGAGCATCCATCGCTACCCGATGACGAGGAGTTCGCATCCATTTGGCGCACCATGGTTCATCGATTCCTTCTCATGCGAGCACCGCTGGCTACGATGGTGCGCATCGAGCAATGGAGGTATGGAGCACTGTCGGTAAAACCGACCATCCTGAGAGGCTTAGGACTTCCCAAGCTAGCGCAGCACTTGCACGCTTGCAAGCTGCCTAATTTGACGAGACCCACGGTAGTCCTGTCTGGTTTTGACCGCACCAAAGGGTGCTTTCGCACGGCTGCAGCCAAAGAGTATCCTGCAGGCCTGTGCGAAGCGTTGGTTAGGTCTTCCTTCCAAAGCCTCCGGATCCGCCTGCGACAAGCAGGCACACATGCCGTCCAGTGGCAAACTTTTTCGGCTGATGCCCGAACGTGGGCCCAGGCATTAGCTGCACGAAGCGAAATTGTCGCTGCGAAGTCATTTTTGCCAGACTACCAACCCGTGTAAAGTGTACAAATGGTAGGTCTGGTTGTGACGAACCTTCTGCATGGCCGCACAGTCCCAGACTATCAGCGTGTGAATGGGAAAAAAAAAATATTAACCATGAGTATTGACCATAGCCCATATATTGTCACTAGTGTCATCATTTTTCGGGTGGCCATTTTTATCTAATTTCTGGCAAGAAAACGCAGTTGGGAAACTTTGATGTAAATCACGGCTCCATGTCCTGTTGTCCATTCGTCCCTTGGTGAATGCCCAGGGGCTCAAAGTAGGAGTAGGGTTGCTTCATGCTACGCACCTCACCAGGGCAGTTGTAACGGTTACGTAACGGTTGTAACGTGGAAATCATGGGATCCACAGCTAGACTCCACAGCTTCCCAGGGTATCCGTGCCCATTCGGTGGTATCTCGGGGCGGCAGTGCTTTTCGCAGCTGCAGTGGCCCGTTGTGAATTCGAGCCTTAGTCGTGTCTGCCTCAAGTCGACCCAATGCCAGGATTTATAAAGACATTTCATACAGAAAGCAACATTGAAAACATGTTGCACAGGCAATGTCTGTCGGCTCAGATCCAGAAATTCCATGAAATTCCTCACCTTTTCTGATGAAACTGGAAATTTCCATAGTAAACTTAGTAAACAGATCCATTTCTCCGGTGATTTCTCTCCTTTCAAAAGGTGATTCTCCGCTTCTCCATGGCTTGAGCTGCTTGAGCTTCACACGTGCCGCGCCTTCGCAGACATCTTGCCGTACCTGGCAGGGTGACCCACCAACCCCCCCAAAACGTAGCACACGTTTTGACGAGAAATTTACCAGGCTAGGGCCTGATGGGGTGAAGAAGCATGATGAAACATGTACATCCACATGATTGGCCGTCATTGACGTTCATGGTTTTTCATGTTGCTTCCACTTCTGGCTCTGCCGGTACCCAAGCTATCAAGCTATGCTCAAGCTATGCTCAAGCTATGCTCAAGCTATGCTCAAGCTATGCAGGGTACGTGTCGCGGACTTCCACTATCTTCGCTGCCAACAGCGGTTTGGCATCTCAGTTGCAAGGGGCGGCAATGGGAGTCCCATCCCCCAGTTGACAGCGATGAGATATGAATGCACATGATACACTCAGTATATGACGGAGCATAGAAAATATCAAAATATCATCCCTTCCCTTAGTAACCCATATGTGATAGGCCGAGTGCGACACACCAGTGTTTTTGTTTGGGGGTATTTCATAGATTTTAGTGGGGAGGGATGAAGGAATGTGCTGGAGACCGCCCGATGGTGAAATCCAGCCGGCCGGCATCTGGGCTCCAAACTGGCAGCCTGGCTGTGGCTTCGCTGAGGATCACCATTCCGCCCAACCAATGGGATATAATGAGATTGTAACGAACATTTCGAGTTCCCCTTCCAATTCGATGTGCTGCTCTGAAGCTACTTCAAGATGGCGCAAGTACCCAGCGAACTATTCAAGCAGGACAGCCAATACAAATCTACTGCCGTACAGTGAGTACAGTACAGTGAGTACAGTGAGTACAGTGAGTACAGTGAGTACAGTGAGTACAGTGAGTACAGTGAGTACAGTGAGTACAGTGAGTACAGTGAGTACAGTGAGTACAGATAGATGTGGAGCCCCAAGTGTAGTAATGTTAAGCCCGAACTAAGCAAATTAAGCAATTAGGGAGTCCATCTTGAAACAGCACATCATTTTTTAGCGGGAACCATGTGCCAAACGCTGGTGAATCAGCTCGGAGACCTTCGCCTTGGCCTCTGCCTGCGGCGATTCATGGTGAGTCGAGCCCAAGAAATGTGGAGAATTCCCAGATTTTCCAGAAAACTCAGAGCAAGGATTTTGAAGTGAAGCATGGCAGCATGACCCAAAGAATATCAAGGAATCACGGCTGCTCATGGAAAGCAACAGGCCTTCGGCTTAGGGGACCTCAGCAAAAGGCATGTCCCATCTCCCTTCACATCCTTCACCTGTTCCATCAAAAATGATCCCACCTTCCTCGAGATATCTCGAAATTCTGATGTCATGGCTATCTTGGTGGTCAGCCTGTCACAGCTCTCGGTTTCAGACTAAGCACCATATCTCAGCTGTGTTCTTTTGGCCCCCCCCAGGTAAGCACCCTGAGATTTCCAACTCATTCTTGCCGACCATGGGAAACCCGCTGGGCTGAGGCGCGCTGAGGCCAAAAGCCGCAGCTCGCGCCCCTTGCTGCAAAGGTTGCTGCTGGGTGGCATTATTATATATTAATTTAATATTTATAAATTTATATAAATTTTCAATTGGAGTCCCTTTGATCAAAATGTGACTTCGGTTCGGTGATTCTTGGGGCTCCCAAGGAGAGCCCGGCCATCTGTGGCATCATGTTGTCAACTGGACGGCTGGCAAACGGCCAGCGTGCCCGCTTGAACAAAAGGTGCGGCAGGTCGAGAGGTTGCGAAGGATGTCATTTTCACCTTTTCACCTTGAAGCATCTTGAAGCAACAAGAGCAATGATGGATCATTGATGGATCATACCTTCCAGCACATCCGACTCGGAATGCTGAAGTGCCATTGAACATCATCCATTCAGCCGCAGCATTGGGGTTCCACCCCTGATCCTTTTCGGCTTCTCCCAATCGATCCAGTTCGCGAAGGAGTTCAGATCTGGAGCGCAGGACCTGGCGAGGATGGTCGGCAGAAATCCTCCAGAAATCAGCTCGATCAGCTCAACTCATGGCCTGGACGTTGTACTCCAATCGTTCTGTCCACGAAAGCTTTGCGTGTTCAGCAGTGATCCACTCCTCCAACAGGGTTTACCATTGTTTAGCCAAATGTGCATCACAGATGTAGCTCTACGCAGTCCATGTTTCACTGTCACTCGATGGGAATTTCCAGCTTTTCAGTGATTCACCTGACTGGTGACTGGGATGATCCAACTGCCTGCAGAAAATTCCTGTTGACTTTGGGAATTTCTAGCCGCAGGGGCCACCAGCGGGGCACCAGCAAGCCAGCTGCAAGCATGGCCTGGTCACATGAAATCCGATACCCCACTGAAACTTGAACCAGCCATGATCCAAAAATGGCCAGTCAAGAATCACCACTTGCGTTTGGAACCGCCAAATAGACATAACCGTTTTGGAGGATGTTAATGCTGTTATAGATATTTACCTCAATTTTCAATCGTTTTCAGGTATCTTTCAGGTTTCCAACTTTCTATTTCGGGGTTGCTGTAATTAGAAGCTGCCCTTTGTTGATGAAATTCCGCGACAGCACCCGCCTGCACCACGGGGTGCTTGAGTTGGTCTGCACCTTAGCTTCATGTGATGCTCAAGGTGTCAGCTACACCTCCCCACTACCCCATGGATCATCGCTATGGAGGATTAAACACCAGGCCAAACCATGGCTTCCCCGGGTCTGGCACAGGCAGGTGCCAGTAGGTGCGACCGCTTCAGCATGTGCCTCACAGCTGCCGTAGTTCATCAATCCCCAAATTTCACCCATCACTTGAAGAGACTTGAAGTTGCCTTCGCCTTCCAAAAGAGCCTCCAGCCCTGAATGCTGCCACTTCTGCTACTTCTACACAGGTCCTGTGTTTTCCGGCACCTGATCGACTCCCAAATCGTTGCCGAGAAGGTGGTGCGATCCACGTCCATCCGCAGATTCAACAGGGCCGGGTGGCTCATCATCTGATCCTCAGCGGGCTCATTCCCATCAACAGGCAGCATTTCCCATCACAATGTCACAATGGCTGGGACACTCGCAAGTTTGGATCCTGTGAGGCCGAACCATCTGCCATTCCATTCGCGAGCGCATCTTCTCATCCACGTCCTACATGCCAAATTTGGGGCGTGGAAAAAGATCGAAAGCAAGCGATTTCGGAACCGAAAGGGGCAAGCCAAATGGCGAATCATCTCATCCAATGGGCGCCTCCTGTGTTTCAATCGGCAGAATTCCGCAGGCCGAACCGGAGCCTGTGGCTTGGGCGTGCTCGGACAAGGCCCAAAACCTCGAGGCTTGGCACCGAAACATCAACCTGAAACAATGCCAAAAACCCACCAAAATCCACCCAGCTTCATCAAAATCATGAAAATCCACCAAAAACCAACCAAAATTCACCAAAATCACAGTTTTTCCTTTTCCTCCTTTTCTCCAGGTTGCGCTGTATGGCCATCGCCTAAGCTCTGAAGCCAAGAGGGGACTAAAGGGAGGATGGAATCGCAATACAGGCAATACCCGTGGAAAAAAATGAAGGAATCATTCGGAATGATGGGAAGATGATCAAATGATGGGAATCGCACACCCAACAACGATGAGAATATCAGCCAACAACCATGAGAAAGCAATCGAACTCTCGTTGATTTCCGACGATTCGAGCAAAGAGCAGGATCTTATGGATGGAAATTGGAGAGGAAAAGAAAAATAAAGAAAACATCCCTTGGATCCAATTTCCATCTGAAAAAAATAAAGAAATTTGGATCCCATGGTCATCCTCCTTCATCCCTTCATCCCTTGGTGATCCATCCGATCCCAACTCACCAATTTGAGTGGCAGCAATGCAACAGCGCCCGCAGGCTGTTCTCTCGTGGCGGTTTTTTTTGGAGGATCTTCAACAGCATGGCCTTCAATGCAACACCAATGTGGGCGACTCTGGATGTATGTGATACTGTGCATGTTTAATTCTGTATATGCCTGCATGCCATTTACATTGCACGCATGTAAACACACACGCATACACACACATCTATAATAATCTATACATGTATAGGTCCGTATGTGTTGTGCATATTTGGTTGTTTCGCCCAATGTATCGTATATATACTGGAGGGAGAAAGAAGAGGTAAATATAGTTTACATTTCGAGGGTTCATTGGTAGGGGCACATGGGTTCCAGTGTAGAACAGGGTCCTCGTTTGGTAGGGATGTCCATGTTGGAACTTAAACAATTTAAACACGAACATGGACTCATGGACATGCAAATCTAATCATAACTTCCTTCCAAATCAGGTATCAATCAACCCATGCTGACTCCCACATCCTCATCAGCCAGTTCTCCACAACCCACCCTTCGGCCGTTGAGGCAAGCGGCCAGAAGCTCCTCCCGAACGATTCAGTTCGAGGACGTGGCGCAAACCGCACAATGACACGGTATTGGTTGTCTTCCCTGCCTGGTGTCCCCTGCATTTTTTTTCTCTTTGAACACCTCCATATCCATCGGCCATATGTCATATTTGTTGGGTGTCATGAGCCTCATTGAGTCCCACTCATCGCACCAATTAGAACCATAATGACATAGCAATAGGTCACTATAAGTCTAGGGATACAACATAGCACCATGTTCCGAATAAGCCTAGCCTAACCATATCAGGAACTTACTAACCCTTACTAACCCTTACTAAGCGTTACATCATCCATAGTCACATGATCTAACCATCCACTCCACCCATCACCATGAATTCCCGATCCGTCCTCGCCCCGTTGGTCCACAAAGGGCGAGCGCAGCAATCGCTCCAGGTGTAGCAGGCACAACAAAGGCGGCCGATGATCTGTGCACCTAACAAGAAACATCAAGAAACCGTGGTTTCAAAATTCGGATTCCGGTTCACAATCCAGTTTCTCTTGGTTTTTTTACGTCATATTATTTCTATATTTTGTAGATGTGTGCTATATGTTTCCTTTCGGCCCATTTACTTTGCGCCCAAATCTTGCCGCTTCATTTGACAAATTGCATTCCTTTGTGGCTATAAGTGTTCCATTGGGCTGCCGGACGCCTCAAGGTAGCTGAGCCTGGGCATAGCCATGGAAGCTCAGAAATTCCATGTATGGTGAAGATAGGATTATTAATATGGATTACCATCTGGTTATTTAACATAGCCATGGAAAATCACCATTTTTAATAGGTAAACCATCTATAAATGGGCCATTTCCCATGGCTATGTTAAATAACCAGAGGGTAATTAATCTTTTATCATAACCAATAGGATTCCACATGGTAAATCTTCTACATCCCCACGATGAGCGAGCCATGCACCTCCCCATGGTGCAGGTTTCATGCCTTCCATGCTGCCTCGTGGATGTGTTTTATGACGCACATCTTTCTGGACAATGGGGGGTACCCTCTGGTAAACTAACATAGCTATGGAAAATCACCATTTTTAATGGGTAAATCCACTATTAATGGCCATTTTCAATAGCTATGTTAAATTGCCAGAGGGTAGTCCTTTCCATCTGACACTTTCAGGCATCTGACATCTGACATCTGTTGTTTCATGGGGAACCATGAGTTTGACCTGTTTGAATCACCTTGAGCTCCATGATCACCATGGCCCACCATGGCGCTCAGCCCAAGGAGCAAATATGGCACCTGAGGGATGGGCAAACAACCCCCCATTGACACTACAAAACCACCATAAAAAAACGACCGACATGAATCTGATTCGAGCATCTTCTTCATTGGGTAAAGTTTAAACTGCACCTATGTTGACATTACATCTGTTCAACCATAAGCCCCATATCTGATCCAATGTCTGATCCAACCTCCACAAGTTAACAGCAAGACCCCAACAAACAAACTCAAATAGACCGCCACAAAAACCACCCCAAAAACAGAAACTAAAGGCTCAACAAAAACCATCAACTCCCCGAAAGAAAAAACTCGCACCATAAACCACTCAGAAAAAAAAACATAAAAACTCCCCCAAAAAACACCATGAACCACTGAGAAACCCCCAAAAAAACACCATCCGATGGACAGCACAGCGATTTCCAAGGCACACTGCGCCCGCTGCGCCGCGCCAGGTATCCCGGAGGGCTCCGCTGCAGATCCTCCAGCGCTGCGGCAGCGCCCAGGACTTCGGCAGAGGCCTCGCCGGTGGGTGGGAAAAACTATGGGTTTCCCAGTTTCCCCCCAGAAAATCAAGGGATTTAGAAATTGATGTATTGATAGGGTGGAAAAAACTGAAATCCGAAGATTGAAATGATTGAAATGGGAGTATGAGAGTGATTGATGGTGCGATTTGGGTTACTCTAGTCCTGCAGTGAGTTTTTGCAAAAACAGAGCTGCGTTGCCCACAGCCTTAGCGAGTTTGAGCAAAACAGATGTAAAATTCGGCTTAAGATTGGAAGGGGATCAAAAAGATCCGGTTTCCGTGAACTAGGTCAACTTTTGGGGAAGTTGAGCGAACCCAGCATTCGATGTAAATTTGGACATTAAATGGTCAGGATATCACATTTTCCCGCTTCCCCATTAAACATTACATGACATTACAATATCTCGGGGATCTATCCCCCAGTGTGATACACACAGGGGGAATACCCCGAAATGTCACCGGTCTCTATCCATATCGGTGCTTGATGGCGTATGCCTCAATGATAGGCCTGTGAAATCGTCACACTGGAGATGTTTTAAAACGATCAACATTGAGCCAATTTCATCATTAAACCCATTACCCTCTGGTAATTTAACATAGCTATTGAAAATGGCCATTAATAGTAGATTTTCCCATGAAAAATGGTGATTTTCCTTAGTTATGTTAAATTACTGTCCATGTCACAATGGAAAGCTTTGAGAAAAAAATGTCGGACCCAGAATTTCCCATGGCTCGGAGGGTCGGGTCGCCAGGGATTTTCCCCAGCGATTTTTGGCCCGCCTGCACCGGGGCGGCGCCTTGCACTTCGGCCATCTGCCGCCAGGACTTCAGCTGGTGCTCCTGGAAAGGCGGCCATTTTTGAAGGGAGATTTTTTTGGATATATCATGACATGTCCAACTATATGTGGGTGTAATCGCAGATCCATATCAGTCTATATCTATATCAATCTATATCTATATCTCTATCTATCTATGTATGTATGTATGTATCTATCTATCTATCTATAAACATATATATATATATAATATCCCAACAGAATGATCAATGGCTTGGGTTTAGAAAAAAATCCAGAGGAATTTCCGACTTCGAAATTTCCATCACGAGGATCCCCTCCTTCGCCAGTTGGGCCTTGGCTGCGGGTGTTGACAGTTCCCCGCCACCAGCCGCATGGCTCAACATTGGGTCAACTTCTGGTGATTACCCTAAGTCCGTAAGTCGAACTGCTATCATGCCCATGGTGGTGACACCAGTGTTAAACCTCCATTTCTCTGTTGCTGTAATTCAACTCCCATTTCTATTGCTTAAGCTCTCCATTCTCGTAAAAAAGTGAAGCCTCCATTCTGAATTCATGAAATTCACATGCCCAAAATCCAGCTGCCTTTCTGACAGGGCACCAACTGGTCCTCCAGCTCAGGATGGGCTTGAAGCACTGCCGCATGCAACTCAGCTTCCACCTACGCGAGGTCAACCGGGAAAAACCGGGAAACCGGTCCACCGAAAAGTGGCAGATTTCATGGCCATGACCCAAGGGTTAATGGGATGGTTTATCATTGGGGGAACACCACAAAGGTTGGATAACTAATGATGTTACCTTTGTAGAAACTACGAATAACAAACAAATTTCAATGACTTTCCAACATGCTAGTGGAATGAGAAGCAACCATAACTGGGATCCCAAAAAAATATGGAAATTCAACGAATTTCTGGGGTATCGAAGTCTCATTTTTCGTCTCAAAACTTGGAACGAACCAAAAGCCCAGTTCTCACTTCATTTTTTTACCTAAGAAACCATAAATCCAGATATGGTTATCTACATATAGATCGATATATATATATATCATTATGGACCCATATAGAAATCTGCATATGAATCCAGAGAAATCCCATGGTTTAGCAACGTTTTCCCCATTTTTCAGAAGGTAAACCTTCGGAACGCACCTGCTGATGAGTGGCCTGCGGCAGCCTGTGACTAGCGGCCTGGTGCTAGGCATCATGAGCCGCCTCTTTTCTCAGCATTGATATTCTAAGTGACGTGATATCTGGGCACTCTAAAATATCCGGAAATAGTATAATATATTCAGAAAGAATAGAAGTATATTGGATACCTTGGATTCGAATGAGCCTGATAAGCCAATAATACATGGTCCTTCAATGCACTTCCGAGGATGATCACTGGGATTATCATTGGAATTGGAATGATATCTGGATAATACATTCCATTGGGAAATTATATCTTGACATAATATCCAATAATACAATGGAAATTAGAACAACATCCAATAGTCACTATTTTATATCCAACATAAGGACAGCTATTGATTGTTGGAAGTTAGATTTTATATTCTATGTTCTATATATATATATTCTATATTCTGATCATCATTCTATATACTTGGCTCTACCACTTACCCCGGGTAGGTGAGTGCCTCGCTGGCCGCCTGAATTAAGGCATTTTGAAGGCGTTCCAAGAGCACCTGCATCTCGGCATGTTTTCGCTGGCCACCACAGGGAATATTTCAAATGAACCATAGTCATAGCACGAGTACTAACAATCATTTTTTTGCACATATTCTTTCGCAATCATCACGAACATCCTAAAAATAACAATCATGATAAGAATCATCAATAAGAATATAGTAATAACATGTAATAACAATCATAACAATCACAACAATCACCATCACCATATATCACCCATGAAATAACTGTGCTGTATCACCTCGAAGTTGGCCGCCGCGTGGCCGCCCAAATCCACCATCGCCAGGGCGGACCAGGGCGAAGACGCACGAGGCATCTGCAGGAAGCGTTGCACCTGCGCTGCGACCGGTGAAAATGGATCAACATGGCCATTGGACCATGGAAAAATGGAGGTTTTCTGTAGCAGTTTTGCCCAAACATGGGTGATCTTACTGTTGAAAATGAAGTTTCATAAGATGTTGAACGTGTTTTAACAATCAAGATTGCTTGGTTTTTACCATTCAACACGGAAGTTTAACCATGAAGAATTGGGCAAAGATGGATTTGATGATCAAAACAAGGACATTGGGAATGGCGCGCCATGGTGCTGCACCCTCTGGTCAACACTGCATAGAAACTTGGATGGAAATTTGATTTTCCCAATTTTGGGCAATCCAGCCGCGCCTAAATCTGAATGGTTTTCTGTTCATCTATGAGGACCCTATGCATGTCGGAAACATCTATTTTATCCCGTAAAAAAGTTACTTGTGATGAATCCTAATGGACTACTACATTCTCTATAATTACCAAAATTACCAACAAAAAGCTGCGATAAATTACAAGCATGGCCATGGTTAAAACATGTTAAAACCTTGATACCCTGGTGAACCCCAAAAGTAGCCGGAAAATGGATGAGTTATATGATGTTATCCACCCAAAATGCGAAAAACAACAAGTTTTGACATGTTTTGACCTATTTCCACATTCCCTCGCCTCTCTGGCGGTTTGCTCCGCCAGCGGTCCTTCGCCCGGTTCGTTGACCAGAAGCCAAAGACCTAACAATCGCAGCTCCGGAGTGTTTTTGGGTGGTAAATGGTGGTAATGGAGGTAGCAATGGGTACATGGTTTTCTGAGTTTCTTTAAAGGTTCTGGGAGGTTTGTATGGGTTGTGAATGCCCCGCACTAGGGTGATCATGGTTATCTACTGGAAAGATCCTGGGGTGAAGTGATCAAGGTTTGAAATCTGGTGGAAAACTGGAAAACCTTCAAAGTCACCCGTTCACCCTCCAGAATCTGCCACCTTTGCAATTCTAAAGCTGGGGGACTGTCTGGAAGTTGGAATTTCCCCATGTTCGATCACTTCATAGGGAAAGCCATGGATTTCCACTATCAATGGAGGTTTTAATGGGATTCCCCCATGTTTAACTAGTTACGGCACCATATCAGTCATATCACCTTGTCCGAATGATCACTTGCCAGCTATGCACCGGGTCCAACTTCGCTACGATGGCCCACGCTCTAAAAAAATCAAGGGCACAATACACGCCGGCAATGTGAACTCCAAAGTTCGCCGGGAATCCAGCGTCACTGGAAATCATCCCCTATGTAACTATCTAATCTAATCTAATCTAATCTATCTCTCTCTCTCTCTCTGTGAGTCTATCTATCTGCGTGTATCTCTATTGACTCTACATATGGAGGTTTCCGAAATCTGGGCCCCCCCAAATCCAAGTCGCTTCGACGACTCAGCAGCAGCTCCAGCTCCTCGCTGAGGCCTGAAATCCCTGCCGTGAAGCTGCTGAAAAGATGGGGAAAACATGGGAGAAACACTAAGAAATGAGTTGAAACATCTGGAACATGTTGATAAATTATAATAAATGTTGATAAATTATAATAAATGTTGATAAATTATAATAAATGTTGATAAATTATAATAAATGTTGATAAATTATAATAAATGTTGATAAATTATAATAAATGTTGATAAATGATGATAAATGTTGATAAATTATAATGAATGCTGATAAATTATAATAAATGTTGATAAATGATGATAAATTTTGATAAATTATAATAAATGTTGATAAATTATAATAAATGTTGATAAATGATGATAAATGTTGATAAATGATAATACATGTTGATAAATTATAATAAATGTTGATAAATGATGATAAATTTTGATATATAAATTATAATAAATGTTGATAAATGATGATAAATGTTGATAAATTATAATAAATGTTGATAAATTATAATAAATGTTGATAAATGATGATAAATGTTGATAAATGATGATAAATTTTGATATATAAATTATAATAAATGTTGATAAATTATAATAAATGTTGATAAATGATGATAAATTTTGATAAATTATAATACATGTTGATAAATTATAATAAATGTTGATAAATGATGATAAATTTTGATAAATTAAAATAAATGTTGATAAATTATAATAAATGTTGATAAATTATAATAAATGTTGATAAATGATGATAAATGTTGATAAATTATAATAAATGTTGATAAATTATAATAAATTTTGATAAATGATGATAAATGTTGATAAATGATGATAAATGTTGATAAATTATAATAAATGTTGATAAATGATGATAAATTTTGATAAATGATGATAAATGTTGATAAATTATAATAAATGTTGATAAATGATGATAAATTTTGATAAATGATGATAAATGTTGATAAATGATGATAAATGTTGATAAATGATGATAAATGTTGATAAATTATAATAAATGTTGATAAATGATGATAAATGTTGATAAATGATGATAAATGTTGATAAATGATGATAAATGTTGATAAATGATGATAAATGTTGATAAATGATGATAAATGTTGATAAATTATAATACATGTTGATAAATGATGATAAATGTTGATAAATGATGATAAATGTTGATAAATGATGATAAATGTTGATAAATTATAATAAATGTTGATAAATTATAATACATGTTGATAAATTATAATAAATGTTGATAAATGATGATAAATTTTGATAAATTAAAATAAATGTTGATAAATGATGATAAATGTTGATAAATTATAATGAATGCTGATAAATTATAATAAATGTTGATAAATAAATGTGATATAAATGATGATAAATGTTGATAAATGATGATAAATGTTGATAAATTAAAATAAATGTTGATAAATGATGATAAATGTTGATAAATTATAATAAATGTTGATAAATTAAAATAAATGTTGATAAATTATAATAAATGTTGATAAATTATAATAAATGTTGATAAATTATAATAAATGTTGATAAATGATAATAAATGTTGATAAATGATGATAAATGTTGATAAATGATGATAAATGTTGATAAATGTTGATAAAAAATGTTGATAAATGTTGATAAATGATGATAAATGTTGATAAATTATAATACATGTTGATAAATTATAATAAATGTTGATAAATGATGATAAATTTTGATAACTGATGATAAATGTTGATAAATTGTAATAAATGTTGATAAATGATGATAAATTTTGATAAATTATAATAAATGTTGATAAATTGTAATAAATGTTGATAAATGATGATAAATTTTGTAAAAATTATAATAAATGTTGATAAATTAGTAATAATTGTTGTATAAGGTGATAAATTTGATTTTATATAATTATAATAAATGTTGATAAAATTTAATAAAGTTTTAAATGATGATTAAATTGTTGATAAATGGAATAAATGTTGGATTAAAAGTTATAATAAATGTGCTAAATGATGATACATTTTGATAAATGATTAATCAATGTTGATAAATGATATAAATGTGAAATGATGATAAATGTTGATATAAACTGATGATAATGTTGATAAATATAAATTAAAGTTGATAAAATGAGATCAATTTTGATAAATGATAATAAATGTTGATTAAATTGATGATAAATGTGCTAAATTATAATATAATGTGATATTATATTAAATTTAAATAATTTGATACATGATGATAAATGTTGATGAAATTATAAATAAATGCTGAGTGAAATTATAATAAATGATAATAAATGTTGATAAATTATAATAAATGTTGATAAATTATAATAAATGTTGATAAATGATGATAAATTTTGATAAATTATAATAAATGTTGATAAATGATGATAAATTTTGATAAATTATAATAAATGTTGATAAGTTATAATAAATGTTGATAAATGATGATAAATTTTGATAAATTATAATAAATGTTGATAAATTATAATAAATGTTGATAAATGATGATAAATTTTGATAAATTATAATAAATGTTGATAAATTATAATAAATGTTGATAAATGATGGTAAATGTTGATAAATTATAATAAATGCTGATAAATTATAATAAATGTTGATAAATGATGATAAATTTTGATAAATTATAATAAATGTTGATAAATTATAATAAATGTTGATAAATGATGATAAATTTTGATAAATTATAATAAATGTTGATAAATTATAATAAATGTTGATAAATGATGATAAATTTTGATAAATTATAATACATGTTGATAAATTATAATAAATGTTGATAAATGATGATAAATTTTGATATATAAATTATAATAAATGTTGATAAATGATAAATGATAAATGTTGATAAATTATAATAAATGTTGATAAATGATGATAAATGTTGATAAATTATAATAAATGTTGATAAATTATAATAAATGTTGATAAATTATAATAAATGTTGATAAATTATAATAAATGTTGATAAGTTATAATAAATGTTGATAAATGATGATAAATGTTGATATTATAATAAAAGTGCTGATAAATTATAAGAAATGTTGATTAAATGATGATAACACTGGAACTAGATACACCATGATTGATAAGTAGCTTGATGACAGATGATTAATTTTGATATACTGTCCTGGCGCTTGGTCGCTAGCATAGTAAATGCATAGCATACCCAATTTGATGAATTATAATAAATGTTGATAAATTATAATAAATTTTGATAAATGATGATAAATTTTGATAAATGATGATAAATGTTGATAAATTATAATAAATGTTGATAAATGATGATAAATTTTGATAAATTATAATAAATGTTGATAAATGATGATAAATTTTGATAAATGATGATAAATGTTGATAAATGTTGATAAATGTTGATAAATGTTGATAAATGATGATAAATGTTGATAAATGATGATAAATGTTGATAAATGATGATAAATGTTGATAAATGATGATAAATGTTGATAAATGGTGATAAATGTTGATAAATGATGATAAATGTTGATAAATGATGATAAATTTTGATAAATGATGATAAATTTTGATAAATGATGATAAATGTTGATAAATGATGATAAATGTTGATAAATGATAATAAATGTTGATAAATGATGATAAATGTTGATAAATGATGATAAATTTTGATAAATGATGATAAA
>CAMXCT020000695.1:112500-145085 GCA_947184155.2 Cladocopium goreaui | reverse complement strand
AATAAGTTGATGTTATGATCCCTGTCAACGAAGTAGTCAGAGGGAGTGGCGGATTTTGATCCCTCAGCAAGATAAGTTCATGTTCTTATTATCATCAACATAAAAGTCAGAGGGGGTCCCAATTTTTGACCCCTTAGGAAGATAAGTTGATGTTATGATCCCTGTCAACGTATTAGTCAGAGGGGGTGGCAAATTTTCATCCCTGTATGAAGATCAGTTGAGGATATGGATTGGATCCTTTGGATCATTCCCCTATCAAGCACCAGAATGATGATGATGATGATGATGATGATGACGATGTTGATGCTGATGCTGATGCTAATGATGACGATGATGATATGATGATGATGATGATATGATGATGATGATGATGACGATGACGATGCTGATGCTGATAATGACGATGATGAAGATGATGATGACGATGATGATGATGATGATGATGCTCTTGAGGTGTGGAGCAACGTCCGGGTTGGAGGGAACATGTTTTAACGACATCCAATAAGATAGAAAATAACAAGGTATCCCACTAAAATAATAATTATACATGAATTTTCTATCTTTTTTGGGGGGTTACTACCTAGCTTTAGTGGTACAACTGGATAATTCATCCTGGTGGGAGAAAATGTCTCTTATCAAAGGGTTCCTTTAGGCCTTCAGACTTTTCCATGGCTAATCTTGGATAGCTCCGATTGAAAAAATGAGCAGGTGAGTCTATCATGTCTAATGTGGGCAACCCAATGCCATAAACCCACCATAGGGGGATGGTTTCCCACGAAAATGGTGACTTGGGGATGATTTATTGAGTTTATCACATTACCTCTATCCATGGAAAACACCGGGCCAACCTTGCTCGCCAGCAGGTCGCCATAGGTGTGGTGCACGGCAGGGGGGTTGTTTGAAGCTGTGACAAGGTGTTGTTGGGCTCGGTTAGCCATCAACGGGATGAAACTCGCTTGGGCAACATGAGATTGGAAGAACTGCAGTCAAAACGAACTTTCACCAAGGAATTTGGGGATTCTAGTGGTGCGTCTGGCGTTGTCCATTGTTTCACGTGTTGTTTCGGCGTCTAGATGGCAGCCATGCAAACGCAAGAGCGACATCGCGACAGCAAAATGACCAGTTTGTACTGGATGGGCTCATGGAATTTGAAAGTTCCTTGTGACAACCGTAACACGAATGCACATGGCAAACCAGCCATAAATCCACCATACCCATGGCCGCGGCCATTTTTTGCCGGCTATTGAGACGTGACCTTTGGCGTCCCCGGGGGAGGTGTATGCTCCAAGTCCATCTCAAAATCCACTCGCTGGTGCAAATGCTCCGCCACACTGTGAGTACTTAGCACCAATGAACCAAGCAGTGTTATGGCATGGTAGGCGTTTTCAACGCAGTACCAATAAGAATATGATGTGAGACACAAGGCCCAGAAGGCTTGAAAGCCACGCTGTTCCGCCATGATCTGCAACAAATCCTTCCGACAAAGGCCGTAGCGTTCGCTCTCCCGGATCGCCTCCGGAAGTTGCTGAAGTCTTCCCAGCAGGAATTGGAGAGACAGCGACCTAGCGATGCACCAAATTGGTACCAAAAGAACTGAGAGAAACCCCCATTTTTGATATTTTTGATAGGTAACTCTCCAATTTTTGATAGGTAAACATGACCACCTGTTTTTGATGGGCAGCTCGGTAACCCTCCAATTTCTGATTTGTGATGGGCCAGTGAACCTGGCAACGACCGCCATCAAGAGGAAAGCCAGGAGAAAGTAACCGGTCCAAAGCAAGACCAGCACCTTGGTTTGGGAAACTGTTGTGATGGACGGCATGGCGATATACATGATATCCCAAAAGCATATGATGCTGAGACGTGATGGGATGTAATGTACAGTAACTCCAGGTAGATCGTTTGTCGGGAAGATACCCTGCGCAGCCGTTCCCTGAAGACCTGGTGTTTCCCAGTGCTTCCCAGTGCTTCCCCTTGCGGTTCAGGAACGGTATTCACATGCAAAACTGCATCCACCACAAGAAACACCACCTGCACCGCTCAGCGATCAGGGATTCGCTCCAACATACGAAAACTTAAAACCACCTATGGCATCTAGAAAGTGCATGCTTATCATAGTTTGGTACCCCATATGGGGCTGGGGTTGCTCATGTTGGGTTCATCCGCAAAATCACGAAGAATGTCCTTAAGGGCAACTTTTTGATGGGTAAAATGATGATAAACCATTGGATTTAGGCGCATCCTAACATTTCAGACAAAACCATTTGAGAAAATGTTGGGATTTCAGCTGCTGTTGGTGTATGTCCAATTAAAAATGGCTAGCTAGTCCCATGTTTGCAGATTAAGCTGGTATATAACTGGGTTTTTGCCAATAAAAACGAAATTCCTATCCCATTGTTGGTTACATATTATCCCACTACATCAATATCAAATCGAATTCTATCCCCGTCGGTTTGTTTCATCCTTGTTTCTTAAGCCTAAATCACATTCAATCTCAAGAAACAATCCTGTTCATGTACAAATCAAATTTATGTTTTTTTTCTCGAGGTGCCCCGGCATTTCTTAGGTTTAGATCTTCGTTATTTCGTATAGCTGAGATTTATGAATGTTCATCTAAAAATGCGATCATCAGGTATTGATCCGTATTAATTACCTCAATATCAGGTCCCTGTTTTTCACGGATAACAAGTGTTAAATGTCAATTTCTCAGGGTATCCCCGCATTTCTTGTTGGTAAATCTCCACTATACCCCATGATAAACCATGTCACATCCCATGATGTATATCATACATATATATATATATATATATGTGGGTGTGTTTTTAATGTACACATCTAATTATGTGTACATATATGTATGGGCTTTCCTTTAAAACAAACCCTCTTCATATCCCATGAAATCCATGAAATCCATGAAATCCATGACACCCCACCTGGATTTTCAGCTTCTCTTGGAAATTGCTGCTGCCCACGTGCGGCGGCGGTGCAGTTTGGCGCAGGGCGGAAAGCATGCGCTCCACTTCGATGGGCCTGATGATTGACTGAGAAGTTGACTTGTTTCACCGTAATACAGATGTGTGCATGTGTGTGGGCAAAGATGTTTATTTGATGTGCTTTCCATGTGGTGCTATATGCTGATCATAAGTAGGCCAAGCTTTACAGCTACTGATACTGTGGATGGAAGAAATCCTGCACCAGATAACCCACGGACCCCCTCTACCAGTGCTCCTGTTGTATTTCAATTGTCCTTACCCATGCTGACACTTTGGTCTCTGTTTGGCGATGCTAAAACCGATGCTTCGCCCCTTACCATAAATGTTCACCTTTCATTGCAAACTGATCGCTCTCTATTTCGGGCGTTCATGTTCACATCTTCCGAACTCTTTGTGTTCTGGAACCCTTGCACTTGTCCTCGCGAGTGCTTGAAATCTGCCTCTGGTCTTTCCTCTTGTCATGATCTTAGGTGCCGACGCACGGAGGGGGTGATCTGGGCGTTCGTACTCCTGACACAGCCAGCCCATTGCCTTACATCCTGTCACTCGCCGACACCTGCCCTACTACTTCCCCTTGCCCTGCCTCTTTGGCGAGGAAGGTGGTCACGACGACTCCCGGCGCCCACTGGCCTCCACATCAAACTGAAACGTGTCTGACTCCAGCCAACCCCACTGTACGCATCTTGCCTGTGGGCGGTTCCGCCGACATCAGCCTGATTCAGCCTGTATTGGAGCTGAGTCGGAACGAACCGGTGCTGGCCCAGGCTGATGAACCAACACCTTGGTCACCCAGCTCAATGGTGGAATGATGCATGAGATTGCTTCTTCTACTGAACTGATGGGAACATCCCCAAGCATGGCTGCCTGGAGTATATATATACCCAAACACACAGTCTCTGGCTGCGCAAGCACCTCCATAGCACAACCTGTTTGTTGTCCTGCCTACCACCGTGTCAATGAACTCAAAAATCTCTTCCGAATCGTTCGTGGGTCCGACTTCCATGCTTGCTCTGTTGAACATGGTCTTGCATGGTTACATACACGCATTTGATGCCGGTATCAAAATGTTTTCCTCTCACCCTCTCTACACTAACATCTCAGGCAACATCTTTTGTGCTTGCTTCCCTCAAAAGCTCTCTCTGACTCTGGGCTTAGGCTGCCCGGCCCATCTTTCCAGAAGATGATCCCCGGCTCCGTTGGCACAGCCGCCTTGTACCTAACAACAGCCATTCACGCTCAATTCATCCCTTTTTCCACGTGACATGTCACCGCATGCGCCTGCACTGCCGCCAGTTTAAAACCCCATCCAACATTCACCTCTGAATCTGGCCCCAAGCTTTTACAACAACCATGTCCTTTGGCTTCCTCTTTCAATTGACCGCACACAGAGCCCAAAACTGATGCATCATCCATTGCAAATTGCCCTCATACACCTTGTGCGGGTGGGATTTTCGTCTCTAGACCTCATGAATCATGACCGTGTCCAGCTCCTGTCAACCATGACCAAGAGAACTACTGGCCCAGGACTGGCCTGTGACAATGGATGCCTCCTGCCTTCCACCATCATGTTCAAGCAAAGATTCCGCCCGAATTGACGTTGCACCAGCAAGTCGCTGGTATTAGCACACATACATAGAAGGAGCTCACATAGGCACTGCTCCGTCCCGTTGGTTACTGGTTGCAGTGCTCAATCATCCAGAACCGTGCTGAATTTAGAGGCTCTTCCCTACTAAGATTGTTAAAAATGGCATCCCTGATCAATAACGCGTCACGTCGACGCGTGCCATACCAACTGTGACCTACGCATGACCAACTCACCCGACTTCCGGATCCCTTTCCCCTACAGCGCCTCTGCCAGGAGCCGCTGGCACTCTTGCCTCACGGCTTCCTCCGCCTTCTGTTGCTTTGCAACCTCTTCTTGCTGCGCCTGACTTGTTTTTCACACATCCGTCACACTGTCTCTGCATCCCCCTTTGAATTCAGTGAGCATGCTGGTGTCAGCAACTTGCTAATGATCATTCTGGAGACGTTGACCCTCTTTCTCAAAATGCATCCAAAGACCCAGAGAGCCCAAGGTATTTTTAAGTTGACAATCTTTTTAAACTTGCTGTCACTGAGGTTGTTGATGCGCATCCTTTTCTATCGAATAGATACCGCCAAGTCACTCTCCTAGAGCCTTTTTTTCCCGAGAGCGTCTGAGCGCAGGGTTCTTCCAATAGTGGGGGTCTGTAAAACATCTTCTCATCTTCACATCTCATTTTCACATCCTCTCATCTTCACATCTCATCTTCACATCCTCTCATCTTCTCTCATCTTCACATCTCATCTTCACATCCTCTCATCTTCACATCTCATCTTTACATCCTCTCATCTTCACATCCTCTCATCTTCACATCTGCTCATCTTCACATCCTCTCATCTTGACATCCTCTCATCTTCACACCTTCCCATCTTCACATCTGCTCATCTTCACACCTTCCCATCTTCACATCTTCTCATCTTCACATCTGCTCATCTTCACATCTGCTCATCTTCACACCTTCCCATCTTCACATCTGCTCATCTTCACACCTTCCCATCTTCACACCTGCTCATCTTCACATCTGCTCATCTTCACATCTGCTCATCTTCACACCTTCCCATCTTCACATCTGCTCATCTTCAAACCTTCCGATCTTCACATCTTCTCATCTTCACATCTGCTCATCTTCACATCTGCTCATCTTCACATCTGCTCATCTTCACATCTGCTCATCTTCACACCTTCCCATCTTCACATCTTCTCATCTTCACATCTGCTCATCTTCCCATCTTCCCATCTTCACATCTGCTCATCTTCACATCTGCTCATCTTCACATCTGCTCATCTTCACATCTGCTCATCTTCACATCTGCTCATCTTCACATCTTCTTATCTTCACACCTGCTCACCTTCTCTCTCACGCCTTCTTTTTATCTTTCTCTCTTAAGGCCGAGGGTGGTGCCGGCGGCGAGTCACGAAACGTCAACCCTTTCGCACGAAATGAGGGTCGATCGGCAAAAACTGAGGTAAAATTGCGATTTGACTTGTGCTGGAGCAACCCTTTCGCACGAAATGAGGGTCGATCGGCAAAAACTGAGGTAAAATTGCGATTTGACTTGTGCTGGAGCAACCCTTTCGCACGAAATGAGGGTCGATCGGCAAAAACTGAGGTAAAATTGCGATTTGACTTGTCCTGGAAATGAGGGTCGATCGGCAAAAACTGAGGTAAAATTGCGATTTGACTTGCCCCGGAGCAACCCTTTCGCACGAAATGAGGGTCGATCGGCAAAAACTGAGGTAAAATTGCGATTTGACTTGCCCTGGAGCAACCCTTTCGCACGAAATGAGGGTCGATCGGCAAAAACTGAGGTAAAATTGCGATTTGACTTGCCCCGGAGCAACCCTTTCGCACGAAATGAGGGTCGATCGGCAAAAACTGAGGTAAAATTGCGATTTTACTTGCCCCGGAGCAACCCTTTCGCACGAAATGAAGGTCGATCGGCAAAAACTGAGGTAAAATTGCGATTTACTTGTCCCGGAGCAACCCTTTCGCACGAAATGAGGGTCGATCGGCAAAAACTGAGGTAAAATTGCGATTTTACTTGTGCCGGAGCAACCCTTTTCGCACGAAATGAGGGTCGATCGGTAGAAACTGAGGTAAAATTGCGATTTTTCCTGTGCCGGAGCAACCCTTTCGTCTGTGTGTAAAAGCGTCTGTGTGTAAAGCGTCTGTGTGTAAAAGCTTCTGTGTGTAAAAGCGTCTCTGTGTGTAAAAGTCTCTGTGTGTAAAAGCGTCTGTGTGTAAAAGCGTCTGTGTGTAAAAGTGTTTGTGTGTAAAAGTGTTTGTGTAAAAGCGTTTGTGTGTAAAAGCCTCTGTGTGTAAATGTGTTTGTGTGTCAAAGCGTCTGTGTGTAAAAAGCGTCTGTGTGTAAAAAGAGTCTGTGTGTAAAAGCGTCTGTGTGTAAATGTGTTTGTGTGTCAAAGCGTCTGTGTGTAAAAAGTGTCTGTGTGTAAAAAGCGTCTGTGTGTAAAAGTGTTTCTGCGTAAAAGTCTTTGTATGTAAAACCGTCTGTGTGTAAAAGTGTTTGTGTGTAGAAGCTTCTGTGTGTAAAAGCGTCTGCGTGTAAAAGCGTCTGTGTGTAAAAGTGTTTGTGTGTAACAGTGTTTCTGTGTAAAAGTGCCTGTGTGTAAAAGCGTCTATGTGTAAAAGCTTCTGTGTGTACAAGCGTTTGTGTGTAAAAGCAGCTCCTGTGTGTAAAAGGGTCTGTGTGTAAAAGTGTCTGTGTGTAAACGTGTCTGTGTGTAAAAGTGTCTGTGTAGAAGCGTCTGTGTGTAAAAGCTTCTGTATGTAAAAGCTTCTGTATGTAAAAGCTTCTGTCTGTAAAAGCTTCTGTGTGTAAAAGCTTCTGTGGGTAAAAGCTTTGTGTGTAAAAGCGTCTGTGTAAAAGCGTCTGTGTGTAAAAGTGTTTGCGATGCAAACTATTGTCTTGCACTTCTCACTATTTTGTCTTGATACTCCTCTTCTCGACTGCCTATAACACAGCTTTCATATACCGTTTCTAAAATTGCATCTCCATACTAACAAGAGAAGACCCTGCTCCTCTACGCTCTCGGGCCATCCGTCGTCTAGTTGGTTGGGGGGGTTAGTTGGCCTTCTATCAAATCAGCTTCCCCAAATCTCATTCACTGACAGCTCGCCCGCATACTCCAATTGCTCATGCCTAGCTTACCTCATGCATGCCCCAATTTATACAGCTCTCTTGCTCGCAGTTTTCACTGTCAATCTCTTCGAATTTATCCACTGGTGAAAAACGCTTACAAATCTTCAAAGTCACTCTGCTTCATTTGATTTCCATCTACATGAAATCTCTATAAAATCGGTGACCTCAAGGTCCTCCATGAAACGGCAAACGTTGACACTGGGTAGGTACCCCAAAAACAAGATGAAGCCCACGAACCCGAATGCTCACACGTATGTCAATGGTACAGATGTCAAAACACATGGTTATGCAGTGACACACAATACCTTTCTGCAATAGTTTATTTGGAGTAGAGTGTGGAGTGTGGAGTGTAAAGTGCAAAGTGTGGAGTGTAAAGTGTAGAGTGCGGAGTATGGAGTGTAAAGTGTAGAGTGTGGAGTGTAAAGTGTGGAGTGTGGAGTGTAGAGTGTAGAGTGTGGAGTGAGGAGTGAGGAGTGTAAAGTGCAAAGTGTGGAGTGTGGAGTGTCAAGTGAGGAGTGTAAAGTGTGGAGTGAGGAGTGTGGAATGTCAAGTGAGGAGTGTAAAGTGTGGAGTGAGGAGTGGAAAGTGTAGAGTGTGGTGTGTAGAGTGGGGTGTGGAGTGTAAAGTGTGGAGTGTAGAGTGTGGAGTGCGGAGTGTAAAGTGTGGAGTGTGGAGTGTAAAGTGTGGAGTGTGGAGTGTTGAGTGGAAAGTGTGGAGTGTAAAGTGTTGAGTGAGGAGTGTAAAGTGTGGAGTGTTGAGTGGAAAGTGTGGAGTGTTGAGTGGAAAGTGTGGAGTCTAAAGTGTGGAGTGTAAAGTGTTGAGTGAGGAGTGTAAAGTGTGGAGTGTGGAGTGAGGAGTGTAAAGTGTGGAGTGTGGAGTGTAAAGTGTGGAGTGTAAAGTGAGGAGTGTAAAGTGTGGAGTGTGGAGTGAGGAGTGTAAAGTGTGGAGTGTAAAGTGTGGAGTGGGGAGTGTAAAGTGTGGAGTGTGGAGTGTAAAGTGTGGAGTGTAAAGCGTGGAGTGTAAAGCGTGGAGTGTGGAGTGGAAAGTGTAGAGTGTGGTGTGTAGAGTGTGGAGTGTGGATGTAAAGTGTGGAGTGTAAAGTGTGGAGTGTAAAGTGTGGAGTGAGGAGTGTAAAGTGTGGAGTGAGGAGTGAGGAGTGTAAAGTGTGGAGTGTGGAGTGTAAAGTGTGGAGTGTTGAGTGGAAAGTGTGGAGTGTGAAGTGTGAAGTGTAAAGTGTGCAGTGAGGAGTGTAAAGTGCAAAGTGTGGAGCGAGGAGTGTAAAGTGTGGAGTGTGGAGTGTAAAGTTTGGAGTGTGGAGTGAGGAGTGTAAAGTGTGGAGTGTGGAGTGTGGAGCGTAAAGTGTAGAGTGTGGAGTCTGGAGTGGAAAGTGTAGAGTGTGTGTGTAGAGTGTGGAGTGTGGAGTGTAAAGTGAGGAGTGAGTGTGGAGTGTGTGAGGAAAGCGCCACGTGCCACGCAAAACGACATGACAACCTGCTTGAAACATTCGAAAAGGACATGTTTTCCAGCTTCCGCCATAGACACAGCGACGCCACAGGAAAACCAGAGACACACGTGAAACGAGTGTGCGAGACTTCCTCCAAGCTGCATATTTTCGGTTATCAAACAGGTTGGAATGTCACAAAGTGCCACGCCTGCCACGCAAAACGACATGACAACCTGCTTGGACACATTCGAATCGGAGAGGTTTTCCAGCTTCCCCCACAGACACGGCGACGCCACAGGAAAACCAGCGACTCGACACAAGGCGCGTGGATGCAGAAAAACCAGCATTTCGTGCGAGACTTCCTCCAATTTTCGCGGTTGGCAACATGACAAAAGGACAAGTTTTGCAGCTTCCCCCATAGACACGGCGAGGCCACAGGAAAACCAGAGACTCGAGACGAGACAGGTGGGAGCACCAAAACGACCATTTCGTGCGAGACTTCCTCCAATTTTCATACTTTGCAGCTCCAAAATCGACGTTTTCCTACGAGTTTTCCTTAGAACCTGAAAATTTGTAACATCAAAATCGATGTTTCGTGCGAGGCTTCCGTCAATTTTCAACACATGTGAGAAAATGCCACGCCTGCCACGGAATTTGCACCTTGTCACCACTTGACGCAGCCCTGCCAATGCGATTTACAAAAAACACGCAAAAGGACACGTCTAAAGTGCTGCGCCTGCCACGAAAAATGATGATGGACACGCCCAAAGTGCTGCGCCTGCCACGAAAACTGCAACACATCTTCTGAAAACGTCGCAAAAGTATTGCGCCTGCCACGCGAAACGACATTCGACACGTTGCAGAACACGTCTGAATGTCACGAAGTGCCACGCCTGCCACGCGAAACGAAGCAACCAGACGTCTGAAACCTCCAAAAAGGACCACCTCTGCAAAACTTCCCATAGGCACGGCCATACGGAGTTCGCGCGAACGGTTGCGGACGGTTGCGGACGGTTGCGGACGGTTGCGGACGGTTGCGGACGGTTGCGAACGGTTGCGACCACAAACGCAACGTCGAGCGAACACACCCTCAACCCCCAGACCCCCAGAGTGAAACGGGAACCCTTGCTACGCATTCGGGAAAAAGTAGGGGTTGAATAACACCATTCACCCCAGGTTGACTGTTGCGACTCTGTAGAGGAAATTTTGAGGCGGATGCCTCTGCCCACTTCCCCCTCGCCTGTTGCAGCAGGCCTGCAGCCCTTCTTACATCCGCCTCCAAGGTCCGCAGCACTTGCGAGGTCACTTCTGCCTTGCTTGCTACAACATCTCCGGCTTTTTACGCTTTCGAGGTGACCAGCAATTCCATGGGGGTCGATTCCATTCGCAACATGCTTGAAGTACATGACAGAGCAATACTTAGCAAACTTGAAGGCCTACACCCACAAGTTCCTCAGCTTTTTGACTTGCAAGTACGATGTTGATCTCCGAATCCCCAATGCTCGAACGTGCCTCCTGCAAAAGTGCTCGTTCTTTCTCCCCAGTGGAGATCCTGGAAAGAACTGCATTCCCTTTCCAGGATCCTGCGCCGCGGGCCCGTTGACACACACCACCCTCTGCTGCTGTCCCCCCTACAGTCACAAGATCCCATGCTGACTGCCTACCGCCAAACACTCGTAACCGAAGCCTCCGAGTTCACCTACCCTCTGGGTCTCTGCAAAACATCGTCCTGTTCTTTGGCCTTCGACTCCCGGACCCTCCAAACCAAATGACACTTGCCACCTACTCAGCCCGCACGCCTTCCGGTGGCCACGGCCCATCATCCTCCTCCGCCTCGGCCATTGCGGCTTCGTGCTTCGCTTTCCACTGCCTCAGGAGTCTGGACCCACTCTTGGCACTCTCACACGCCGTTCGCACCAAATATGCTTGTGACTATGTGGCCACATGCCATATGCTTGGTTGATGAGACTCCTGGTGGTTGGCTCATGCGTTTTTAGTCGATACAACAGTCCATTATCACTAATAATCTGATTGATGCTTCTTGCAGCTTCTGCTTAGTCATACCCGAAATTTGGATTGGCAACGTCCTGACTTAATGCACTGCATTAATCCAGGTCTCTGGAAGCCCACAGTCTCTTCTCTGGATTGTCCCAAAGCATTGGCCGATGATCTAGATGGGCACTCTTCCACATTCATCATCTTCATTCAGCAAAAATGGCTATGGATATCGGCCATAGCCAAGCCAACTCAGAACATCGGTCACAATCTGGTCAAGGCTGTTCACCCCCCAAGAATGTGGTATGAATCATACACTGCATACTTAGGTGCGCACTTAAGGGTACAAACATGGTCCTTATTTCACCTCTAATCATATGGTATACCATGGTTGTACATTGATTCGGGTTTCCTGAGTCATAGCGGATCCCAGATGCTCAAACCATGGTTGTTCCAATACTAAGTTAGGGGGATAGCCCCGAATCATTCCATTTTAACCATGCTTGTCTCAATTCAATCCTATTCACTAAATCCCAAAATTTCACCGAACCCTGGTTGTTGCACCGAATATGCATCAATAGACATCAATAAACTCTAATCCTAAGTCAAAGCATTGCTGTTTTAGTACTAAAACGACCACTAGTACACTCACTCCAACGCTGCGGCCCCGCACCCTGCTTCATAGTAGATCTTGGCCCCAGGGAATGCATGTCGATACCTGAGGCTGCAGTCCCTTCTCCGCTGAATCTGCGGCTTTTTTCCAAGGGGCCCTCTTTCCAAACTGGCTCAAGCCCAAACACCGTGTCTCCAGCAACGACATCTGCCCCTCCGCCTCTGGAAGCTGCTCTACAAACTACGTTGGCTTCAAATCTACACCTTTGCAGGCAAGGTGCACTGGGCGCGCATTCTGTTCCATCTCCTCGGAGCGGTAATACGGGCCGTCCAAGGAAGAGCCCGCTCCTGCCATGTGCAAGAACCATCTCGCTTCCTTGGCCCGCAAGGCACTCCATCAGTCACAATGCTACTTTCAAACACCTCCTACTCTTGCCCGGAAGTTCAATTCACGTTCACCACCAAACACTTCCGTCATATTCTCTGCGTCTGCATTCTTCCCCCTCTGGGCTTCAAGACCCCCTGGATTCGCAACTCCACCTCCCAGCACTGATCACGAAACATCGTGGCATCTTTGAACTCTTTCCAGTTTCAGCACCACACACACCCCATCACAATGGATAAACTCACTTGATTTCCGCTGCCAATTCAACATCTCTTTACTACATGCCTGCACTCTTCCACTCTAAAGTTCCACTTTTGCTGCCGTTCAGCTAGTTTCCCGCCTCCTGCGCCACTGCCTGGGCCGCCTGAGCACACAGGCTCAAATCCACATGTGTTCCCCCATGGCCCGTCTGCTTCAGACTCTTTTGCATGCTGCTTCAGCTGACACGTTTCAAACCCTCTCTAGTCCAAACCCGATTTAACTTCAATCCGTCGTGATACGCCTTGCGCATCAATCAAACAACTTGCAGTGCTTTCACCTGGGCATCCGTACTTCCGCAGCCTTTCTGCGTTTCACACCCTGCATCACCCCAGACACCATCCACTCTCAAGTCGTTCTTCCGCTTTCTACTCTGTCTCTACTCCCTGCTTGCCACGCTTTGCACATGTGGAGTGCATTTCCCCGCCTCTATCAGCCTGGCGTGCGTTTCTTCTCGCGTCCTCTTTTTCTCTTCCTTCAACTCACAACTGTTTGTTCCACTTGTTTTGCCAACACTGTCTGTCCACCGCATCTCCGCCTCCAGGTCGGCTGCACTCATTCCTTCTCGCTTTCTTCGGGCAAGGACCTGCAATGCAGTTAAATGAGACCAGCCATGGTTCTGCTCGTCCTAGTTGTCAACCTTGGTTCGAATCTACGCTTCGAATTGCACAGCTATAGTTCTGAGTGTCCTAACTCTAGTCCGAACTGCACGCACCTTTTCTCTCTTCCTTCCCCTAACAACCTTTTCTTCCCCTAACTACGATTTCTTCCCCATTGTTTTACGTCTGCCTTACACCAACCGTGCAAACCGTCCTGATGTCCAACCCAACTCCGCCTGCGTCTCAGCTTCCGTCATTTCTACCTGACATAAGACCAACTATGCTTCAGATTCTAATAGCTATACACATTGGCTCTAAGGCAACCTTCTTGCGCCCAAAAAATCGTCCCACCAAAACCTACTAACCAGCACCTATAACACGGGACCCGATGGTTTTGTGCAGGTGGACCCCAAAACCAACGAAACGACGGAGAAGCAATAATCACAAAGGAGAAATATGCACAAGGAGATCGGTCCCGTGACGCACAGCAGGGTTCGTGACCACTTGTCTCTCGCTTTGGAGGGTAGAACGAGAAAAGGGAGAAAGTAACAACGATAGAGTGACCGTGGTCTCCCGGCACGCCTCTGGCGGCCCCTGCGAGCTTTAGCTGCAAGGCAATGGAGTTTATGCTGCTAGAAGGAAAATTTTTGTCTTGGCCCCTAAAATTGAAGTGGAGAGGGCTTAATAAAAATTTGCCACCTGTGATGTGGTATGGTGTGGTCGGAGCTGATGATAAGAGCTTCCTGGTGGTAGCCTCCAAGCAAAAAAAATCGTTATAAGTTATAACAAATTTCACTTTATAAACGGGGACTTTCAATCCCGCGAGAACAGGAAAGGGAAATTGCCACGGCCCCTTCAGTACAGAATGACCAGGAGCGTACATTCCAGCAAAAGAAGGGGGTGAAAAGTAGGACTTGATGTGGAAGACTTCCTCCTTTGTCTTCATCTTGGTGTGAAATGTGAAAAATCCAGAAAAATGTGCGTGGAGAAAATGTCGATGAAGTAGAAAATTCGCTGGAATTGCAAGCCGGAGAAGAATGCAACCGAAACGAGACACAATGAGACCAAGTAAGAAATGGTTGAATTGGTACTGGTTCCAACAAACTCGGAGAATGAGATGTAGAAGAGACTGTGCAAGGCGTCGCCCACAGCCTTGAAAAAGGAGTTGAACACGACAAATCCAGAAAATAGTGATTGGAGAAAATGTCCATGTAGAAAAATGTAGCCAGAACAACAAGCAGGAGCTGGTATATAGTGCAGAAGCGGTCGCCAAAAGGTTGTCCAAGTAGAAGACGGATGCTGCTTGAATTGTACGTGAGGCTGACATGGCAGAGAAAGAATCCTGATTGGATATTCCTGAAAATAATTACAGGGGCTTGCGAACGGAGGCTAGCTAAAGCTTGTGCCCGTTATAACCGCATTAATTACAATGATTCGTGTTACCTATAGTTACCAACTGGTGCAGGATTTCTTAGTATCACCAAAAAAAAAATCATCTTTCACATGCTTTTACACAACACACCGACAGATTGGAATGAGATTTGGACATCCCCCCATGAGCACATTTTGAGCTGAGTGCCTCTGCTACTGTTGGCGCAACTCAAACATTAATCCATGAAGCTACCATTCACCAACCTTTTCCTGTAGCCTTTGATTCCACCAACAAATGTGTTTTACTAAAACGTCGATGGGTTTTTCACCAGTTTTCCACATAAATTCGACCAGAAAACCATCCGAAACTCATGTTTTTGGCATCCCAAGACTTGGCTCCACGTTCGGGGGCCCGAAGAAAACGGATGGGGTGGTTCTTCGCTATCATAGATAGCCGAAGGAAGAATAGAATAAATAGCTGGTTAGTAGATAGGCTATTGATGGACCGGAACTAAAGCATTAAACTTCCCAACCTGGCCCAACCTCCAATTATTTTGTTTTTAAAGACCTGTGGCATCAAAGCAGTCAACTTTCAGAAGGAAACCCGATGTTTTTGGCGAAACGATTTTCGGCGACAAGTTCTGCCCTCCATTTTCTTCCAATTCCTGCCAGCGGACAAGCGCTTCTTCGGCTGGTAGGTGTGCTCTGCCAAGGAAATCAAATAGGCAAAGAAACTTACGCCCAGAGACAGGCTCATGAAACCTGGAGGTAACAAGCGCAAATGGGAGAACCGAGAACCCATGTAACACCAGTGATGATGTAACACAAGCTCCCAAAAAAAGGCATCCCATTCCCAAGATCCAGGGGTCATGAAAAGAGTCATCAAAACACCCGTTTGAATATGTTGGTTCATTTCACAGCGGGAAGTTTCGAATGCTGTTTCGAACTGGGGATCATCACCCCCATCATCCCATCCCCGCCTGTGACGGATGACACATGTTGCCTCCGCCAAGTCATTTGTTTCATCAGCAGCTGGGGCCACTGCGGATCCTGCAGCCCTTGGAACCAGCTCCCATCGCTGCAGAGCAGCTTGGCCCAACTGCTGTAGCTGGGCCAGTCGCAACTGCTCGGCCGGGCCACCAGAAAGAGGAGGCCCCAGAGGAAGACGCAGCGCAGCATCAACAGGATGCCTGCAGATCGGCAGGAAAAACATCTGTGGAAATTGACCAAAATTTGAGATGGGAACCATGGAATTTAAGGCAAGTGGCATTCAAAAAAAAGACGCGATGTCCTCCAAAACCCTTGGAGACCCTGTGGAAATCTGACCCCACCAGGTGCCTTCTGGTAATCAAAATGGAAATTTCCCCGCTGTGCATCAATCCATTAACAAAAATGGTTCGTCCATTGCCTTCATCTGATTGCGGGAGGGGTACTTCAGCACCGCCAAACCAAAAAACTACCCCTACCCGGTAGCTATTTCCTGATTGCCCGAGAGGAATAAAGTACTTCAATGCCACCTTTCCAAAACACATTTCCACTTGATCCGTAGTTGTGAGGGTTTGTCTCAAACTCGGAACCCCCCAAAATCCCATCGACTCAAAAACTTCATGAAATCACCATCCCACCATCCCTCTCCCATTTTTACCTGGCAGGCCAGGCAGTTTCGCCACCAGCAAGGCAGGCTCCCGCAAGACCTGCAGTTTCCAGTGCTGCACGCAGGGCACTGCGAAGAGGAAAAAGTGCAGCGGAAGCCAAAGGATCCACCGCACCGCCAGCAGCCCGAAACCTGGACCCCGGACCCTAAACGGCACCCGGAAAATTCCAGGTGCAGATTCTATGGTAAAGGAGGGTGATATGGTTTTCCCAAAACAGGAATTCGATGGCAGTAAAAGGGGATCAAATTCTTGTTCCACAAACCAGATCGACACCTCACCAGTGGATGGCGGTTTCAGCTGGGATTCTGAGCATCACCCTCCCAATTGGTTTCCTGGTCATTGGTGGCTCATGGCCTCATCTTTGTCAATCATTCAACCCACCCATTGACCTTCACTCATTGACCCGCCCATTGTGGGAACCACAATGTGCCATAAACTGAGACTTGACAATAACATCCCCAATTTTAATGGCTATTTAGTCACCTTTTTAGTTCAAAATATCACAGCTTGTTGAAATCTCGGCACTTTCTGTGAGATTTGATGATCAAAGAAAATCACGAAACTATAGCACCTATTGACAACAGCAATATAATACAAACAACAATATACAATAGTAACAACAAGTTAAATGGATTAAACATTATTAAATGATAATAGTAACAACAAGATAAATAGATAAACAACGATTAACACACCTAGAATAAACAAATGAATCAATAAATACATAAATAAATAAACAATCATAAATGTACACATATTTCAATAATATGACTGATAAGAAATCAACCCGCCGCCGAGGTGCAAAACATCACCGCGGTCGCTTCCACCTCAACAATCTGGCCGTAGAGCTGTAGCGAGGTCTGGAACTCAGCGGTTTTGAGAAAGGCACCGTGGTAGAACTGCGGCCAAAGGTACTCCAGGTACTCCTTCCTTGGGAGGGAAAAACATGGGGAAGGCTTGGGAAAAAGGGACACACATATGGGGACAAAATTGAAAAGATGGGTTGAGATGTGATTTATAGGGGTTTGGCCTGGTGTTTGTGGGTTTTTTCGTGGGGCGATACTATTCTGATAGGAAGGAGGTTGGAAGGATTGAGCTGGAATCATGGGGAGAAGTTAGGCGATGGGCATGATGTTAAAAACTATCAATATATATAACTAAGAAGGTGGGCTATAAATCGAACAAACGGGTTGAGATGTGGAAAATCATGCGGAAACTTCCCGGCAATAACATGAGACAGGAAAAAATCTGGGTTTATATAGGAGTTACATGGGCTTGGTTTATACTATTATGATTATGATGCTCTTTCTGATTGTTGGTGAATTAAGATGAGGGAACATGCGGGGAAATAGTAATATGTGTGACTCGTGACAGCAGAAGATATATAAAGGAAGGCTTTTCGGGCACACTTGATATAACCAGCAAGATACACGACACACACACACACACGCACATTTAGTTTTAACCATTTCTACAATGTTAGTGTCTGTTTGTTTATGCAAGCTCATCCCTTTTCTTGCTAACTGGGACTATCATTGCAAAGAGGAATAGACACTTTCCAGAAAATTATCTCATCCCCCAAATATTAAATACCCCCCTCTCTGGGAATACAGCCAACATATTTCACTAGAATTCTGGGAAATACTGTTGTATTACCCTCCAGTGATCACCTGGTACAGTAATCAAACATGCCAAGGGAAAATTATGTCATTGCCCAGTTATTTCGGACATTTCTCAGCTAGCCATGTTTCATTACCAAAGGGTAGCTTGTTATGGGATTGCTTGAAACCCATCATGATATCCCAATGATGTTCCCATCATGTTATGCCCCCACTATATTCCCATTTATTAAAAAAATACCGTGAAATTCTATGGCCATTTCAGAAACCTCGAGGTACCTACCATATGGTCTATGCAAGGGCTGTGGGGGATATGCTGAATATGGTACGGTACCTCCAGCTATGGATGCTGAATTTCTCATTCCCATCAGCACCAATGATATTCCCATAAAACCGCCATAAGACCACAGGATGGTGCTCGCTTAGTGATGGTTGTTGGTTTATAACCCCAACTATCTTTATATGGCAGTGTGTCAAAACCCTATCCCCCTGGTGAACATCAAAATAGCTGGTAAATGGATGTTCATCCCACTAAAAATGGTATTAATAGGTATTGATCCATACCCATATCTACCATAAACCAGACTTAAAGCCACTTATGTCAACTGAACGCTATCTTCAAAGCCGCATCCTGCAGCAGTTTTGTTTCCAGCGTCCATGTCTCATCTTCCACGGGAACCTCCAAGGACAACACTGAGGACGTGTTACTCTCGGCCCTGGCGAGTCAAGTTTCAGGGATGGACTGATGAACTTCGCCATTTTTGGATGTAAACTCTCCATGTTTCTTTTGGGATGGGATGCATTTACAAAGGAATCTTCCATGGCCGGCATCCATTGGTCCATTGCCTATGTTTCGTGGGTGCTGATCATCATCTTGGGTGCGTGCTGAACGGATCTGAATCCTGGCCACTTCAGGGAGGATTTGCTTCTTTCGGAACTGGTTTTTAACAAGAGAATCTTAAATGACAACAACAACTTTCTATAAACAGTCCATCTTTCAATCTTCAATAAAAAACTCTGTGTTTTTGGAGTTGCCACATACGCTTTCCACCCTGTCAAGCACCCGAAACCACGCCACAGCCTGTTGCGGACGGAGTGGCTCCGCGCCGAAGGGCTGCTGGCGTGGGATTTCACCCGCTGCACTGACTGCTCTTCCTGGCTGCGGCTTGCGGGCCAAAGTTCTTAGGATTCCCCGGGGGAAACCGGGGAAAAAAAGTCACATTTGATATTTTTTGATATGTCATAAGTGATATGTCATAAGTGAAACACCTGATAAAATCATCTTCTGTCTTCGTGGGTGGACCCATTTACAGCAGGAACCTTTGGGCTGCAGTCCTTCTTGATGAGGTCGTAGGCCGGTGCTATGAAACGCCCTAAGACCTCGGAATGGTTCAGCTGCACATAGGCTGCCAGAGCACCCACCAAGCAGCCACCGAAGAAGGACAGGGCTACCTGGCTGCGAGTTTTGAATGGAGGTCGGCGGAAAAATCTGATTCTTTGATGGGAAAATTAGGGGATATCTAGAAATGCGAGATGTCCCATTGGAAGAGTTGATTCATTGGTAGCTCTGGGATGATTGATCCATTCCAGGCTGGAAAAAGACGGCGAAACTTCCCAGGCTGCATGGTATATCTTTGCGAAGATTGACAGCGGGAAGTGCACCCAAGGGCTTCGCCCAGCGACCAAGGGATTCATGAAGAAAGCCTTCCATCTGCTCCTGAGTCGCGACGACTTCATCGACGAGGCTCTGAGTTGGGCCCAAACATCTGGTAGAAATATGGAGCTATGTTGAAGTGGGCGATAGAATGGTCATAGTTTTGACGCATACCCAGGTACACCCCAAATACCTGAAGAAAAAATAATTGAAACAAACAAGATATAACCCCCAAATCATCTATTTTAATAGGATTTTCCGTTATAAAGCATCCGTTTTTTTGGGGTACCCCAATTATGGAAACCTCATATAGCCAAGATATACCGATACCTGCAGATGAGCTCACCGGGCCAGCGTTGCCGGAAGTATTATAGCGTTGGCGACGAGTGGCGGTGATGAGAGGATGCTTTGTGCTGGACTGCTGGATATAAAACCCGAACTGTGCTGGATTTATATATATATATATTAATGGATATAAATATAAATATATATACATACATACCCTCTGGTAATTGAATATAGGAATGCAAAACCAGCGTTCTGCATAAATCATCGAACTCGGCTTGAAAAAACCGCCTCTCCTCAGCATGAAGTCGTTGAGCTCCTGCGACCCGGAGGCCAAGTAGGGAGGCAGCCCATCGGCTCTGATGCGATAGACATCCTGACGCAACTGGGAGAACACATACAAAAAAAAAAAGGCTGGAAAAGACATGTAAGAAAACTAGGAACATGATCTACAAATTCTGGGTTTTAGGTTTCCGCACCTATGTTAGTTTACCGGAGGGTGTGCGCATATGTATGTATATATATATATATACATACATACATAAATAATCGTATATATATATATATCTCTCTCTCTCTCTCTCTCTTACTCTCTCTCTCTCTCTCACACTGATGAGAAAATGACACGGTATGTAGCCATCATCCCACGTCTGCACTTTTTTCAACTAGAACTGGGAAAAATGCTGGGATGTACATTGAACTAATTGAACTATATCAAGTTAGAGCTATAACTGTAACCAACTACCTGTCCCCAGAAAATAGGGGGGAAGGGAGCACCGATCGGCAGCGAAAGTTTGGAAGTTGTGAGCATTTCTGGCATTGTAGAGTCATATGCCAGCGGTCACTGACACTGCAAGGGCACATATTTCTTCTTGTTTGTTCGTAGGAAACTGGAAGATCTCAATTTTAAAAGTATGCCGCCGAAAAAACAGCCTGAGAGTGCGAACACAGGGAAGTGCTTCAATTTCGGACAACCATCACCACGCAAACTCTCACCGCATGACCACAATATTTCTGGGCCGACACAATCTGATTTTTACCAAGCAACAGCCCCATAGTCCAGTAGCAACTTCACCATTGGCAAGTTGCCTGAACGGATGGAATCCACTGATCAGTAGTCGATGAAACCCGATGTTCAACTCACTTGAATCTCCATCAGAACATATTCGGAAAAATCCACCATGTCATAGTATCATAGTTGTGAGTAACTAGCAATACCAGGTATTATATGGTATTATGGTATACCAACATATACCAACTATTATTCATATACCACCTCAGACATACCTATTATACCAATACCAACCGTGGTACCCTCTGGTAAACTGTTACAAAACTATGGAAAGATCCACCATTTTGTAGCTGGGTAAATCCACTATTTCGACTGGGCCATGGCTTCATTAGCTCCAGCAGCCCCACCTGAAATCAGCGGCCACAGCAACGGGCTGTTGCCCTCGTGGTCCCAATGGAGCGAGGCGCCTTGCTCCAGCAGATGCCGCACCAGCGCCTGGTGCCCTGTCAGTTCGAAGAAAAATCCGAAAATGGACCAAGACAAGGATGAAAATGGATGAACATGGATAAACAAATGGATGAAAATGATGAGAGATGGTAAAACTGGTTTTGAGATGAGTTGAAATGATGCAAAACAGGTGAAGATCCCCAAGAAATACAGGGATATCCTTTCAGGATCAGACATGACTCAAAATGTTGGGTGAATCCCAACCCACCAAAACCATCGCCAGTTTAAAATCATCCCAGAAAATCATCAAGTTTTTCAACATCTCAAACCATCCATGTTTTTGAAAACCCACCGGGAATCCCTGGGATTTCCGACCCCTCCCTCAGGTGGTGTTCCGGGGGTCGTCGCTCTCCCGGCCTTGTTTGGTGGCCCAGACCAGTGGAGTCCAGCCGCTTGGGTCCGTCTCTTCGAGGTTCATCCCTTTGGACAGCAGCAGGTCGACGACCTGCAGGTGACCTGGCAGCGAAAACCTTGGGGAAATGTGGGGGAAATGTGGGGGAAAATGCTGGAAACATGTGGGGAAACATGTGGGGAAACATGTGGGGAGATGCTATTTCAGCCACATTTCTCATGCGTTGTGGCAGAGATGATATGATTGCCGTGGCATGAAAACAAAGTGGCGTTTGGTAGAGGGAGATGAAAAGGACCGATGTCGCGACTCAAACCCAAAGAAGTAGCATGAAGGAGAATGAAGTAGCTACCAAGTACATAAGCATTGTCTGCCAGATCTGCTATTTTTGATCCATAACAACTGACTATCATGGGGATTCATGGTATGTTTGCCGGGTCCATGCTGATCCAGCCTTCCTGAGCTGCCAGCAGTAAGGCGCTCTTCCCATAGATGTCTTTCTTGTCCAATGACGCGCCATTGGCCAGCAGCCATTCGCAGGTTTTCAAATTGCCTTGTTGGCTCGCCCGCATCAGCGCTGTTTGGCCGCTGAAGGCCCGGTGGTCCACGTCCGCGAAGTTCTCCAAAAGGACATTGGCCGTGGCCAGGAAACCTGCCAAAGATTCCACTGTGGCTGGGAAATATATCAATAATTGGAAGAAATGGAGACTTTGTTTAGCAAATTCATTTTGAATATGGGTGATTTTCCCTATGTTTGGCGATGAATGGGGAATTTTTTGAGGTTGAGATAGTTTGCAAGCACTCAAATTTGTCGCTTCTGAAGTTCTGGTAGATGCGAATGCCATTCTAAATGTTTATGTTTTTTTTGGTTATATCAAACATTGGATATTTTCTCATATAAAGTAGGTGAAGGGAGAATGCCCGAGATTTTAAGCAGATATCAAAGGGATACTGTAAAAAACAAACAGCTGGGAAATGACCATCTTGAACAGCAAAAGTCACGATGAAACGTGGAGTCATGGTGATGATGTTCATTGCCACAATATGGGTTGAGTGGAAATAGGAGGATCAACCTGGAGATGAGGATAAACAGAGCAACAAAACTGGGATGGCTTTTTGAAGCCGAAATCAGTGAATTTTTGTGAGCAAACAAACAGCTAATTTCGATCATAGTTTGTTAGTTGTTCATCAACAACGTTTCAGATTGATTGTCTTGGGACCCTCTGGATCTCGTGATGTGACCAAGAGTTGGGACCTACCAACAAGTTTTGATTTCCTGATTCCACCATTCAAAAAAAAACGTGTTGAGTAAGATATTCTGATATTCCCATGAAAAAATATCAAAAGCCAAAAAATATGGTTTTGGGTCATGTGTCTAAAACATTCTAAAACTAGGGTAGCTGAGCTACTTTCATCTGGATTGTCATTCCAATTTCACTTGCCATGTGGAGATGGAAACCTTCGTGGGTGGCTGTGGCCAGGGGCGTCCAGCCGTCGCCATCCTCCACGTCTACCTGGGAGCTGTTGAGCAGGCCCCAAAGTGCAGACAAGAAACATATATATCATATTATATATATATATATGTGTGTGTGATATATATATATATATGAGTATAAATATATATATATGATTATATATATGTATGATTATATATATATATATATGTGATTATATATATGTGTGTGTGATATATGAGTCATACATTCTATAAACAAGACTCATATGAATATTGGGAGGTATACCACTATTTTGGAAATGAATATGGTATAGAAATGGATGAAGATCGTTTCTGCATCTTTTTGGGGTTACCCAAATCGGCACAGATCCCATTTGAAGGCGTCACTGGGATCTTCTTCAGCTGTGTGTGTTCAATATGAACCAGTGAACTACCGATATATCTACCATAGCCCCCAGTTGTACCAGTTCTAGAACGAACTTGCCTGTGTGATCCAATTACACTAGTTACCTGTCATAAGCAAACAAACCTATCTGGACCTTTCTTATCAACAGCAACCAACTGAGCTTCCCCCGCAATGGAAATCCATCCTAGCGATTCTCGTCGTCAAGATCCATGTCGTAAATTGGATCTTCTGCTTCGCTGTTTGGGTTTATAAGTCAAATTTCCTGATTCAGGCAACGCCTGAAGATGTAATCTTTGACCCGTACCCGGTTTCTAATTGTTGAGGGCTTATACCCCAACATTTTGAATCATGAATCACGATGAAACTGAAATATCTCCCCATGTTCTCCTCCAAATATGCCGATATTTCCACCATATCCTCCCCGTAGATTATTGTTGTTGTTCTACTAAATGTCACTTTCAATATTGCCATTGTTGTTGATATTCTATGTTGTTCTTACTTATTTTATCAAGAGCATTATTCTTCTCATGATCATTATGATTATTATCATTATCATTAGTACCATCAGGGGCAATATTATTATCAGTTGTAATTATTACCAGATAACCATCATTTATTTTCAATATATCATTGTATCATTCCTTATTGCTAAAATATGCAAAAATATCATCATCAATGATAAAATAATAATCATAATAATAATAATAATCATAATTATTACCGGATAACCATTACTATTCCCAATATACTATTACATCATTCAGTATTAATAAAAGTATCATTCCGAAGGTTCCACGCCAAAAGGCTCTGGCTCCTTTGTCCAGCAGTAACTTGGTCGCTTCCAATTGGCCTCGCGCGGGGAAGATATCATGGGATAGAATGGGATCTAACCAACAGTTAGCATGATTTTTCCGGGTTTCGCTAATATCGAAACCATTCGAACTTAAAAATCTATGAATATCTTGAGTCTCTGAAAAAAGAGTTGATGTGCAGAACGGCTTCTGCCAGAGTGGCTGAGTGGCTGAGTGGCTGAGTGGCTGGTGTGAAAATTTCCGCCATTGCGCGCTCAATCTGAAAAAATGGTCGATTGATTTTGTGACACATGGCCAACTTGTTACAGGTGTCCAACTTTGACTATGCATCCAGAATTGCACGTGCCCTCTGGATATGTTCCAAGCTGCAAATGGAAAGTCTCCAATAGTATTGACTACAAAACCAGCTATTTTCCATGGGAAATCATTGGAAATACCATCCGCAAACGGAGGTTTCCTGAACAGTTTGGGATTTTCCATTCTAAACCACCCATAGCTCCATGGAAACACCGCACCTAGTGAGGCAGCTTCGTGAAGCAGGGCACGTCTCACCCATTTGCCCATGCAGATGCGCAAGTCAATTTCTTGCAGAACCGACCTGGGTTTTTTCCCAGCGAACCAGGGAACATTGGAACATCGAATGTCATGGGAAGATCATCGGAGAAACAATAAAATATGAGCAACCGTGAAACTGAAAAGGGACGATACCTGTCATTCAATTTAGCATTTTGGACCAGCAAAACCGTCCCCAAAACTAACTGAAGCAATTCTGAAACCGGCTGGTCAACCTTTATGGACTGGTCTTCCTCATGGGTAGATTCGGGGTGAAATGAATTCTTCGTGCGCGTCCCACCGTAGGAACAGTCCCAAGCACAGGGTGGTTTGACAGGTCAGGAAGGGCCATCCACCCCAGAGATTCCAAACACTTCGTGAAATAGAGCCGCTGAAGGCGCAATCCTTCCCAAAAAAAGAGAAAACAGTTTCTCTTTCAAACTTGCCCCCACAAAAGAACATCGTTTACCACAGGATGGTGCCCCCCAGTTATAAGTTGGTTTATAAGCCCCATTAACTATAGTTATATCACCATTCATGGGTTATGAATGGATTATAGATGGGTTATAATCACTATAATCCCATATAATCACTATAATCCCATGAAACTATGGTATTATCAAAGGTGATTATAACCCATCTATAATCCATTTAGTAACTATAAGTATGGTTATTATCTATCACTATCATTAAACTATGTTATAGTCCCATATACCTGGTGGATTATGGTTACAATCATTATTATCATGGTTTAAAACTATTATTATCTATTATTATGGTTATAACTATGGTATATTATTATCACTATCATTAAACTATGGTTATACCTGCCATAAACCATAGTTTTTGCTGGTCCTGGTGAAGATCACCAAACCAAGCTGCTCCGTGCGCAGCGCGGCGCGTAGGGCGGAGACGTTGCCGGCGCGCACGGCCAGGCATGGCAGCACGGCCGACCTTGTGGGGAAGTGGGAAGTCATCCGTGATTTTACCTGAGGATAATGATCATGGTATAAATAGATATAATTTTACTCAAGGATTTTACCATCCTAGTCATATAATGATCATAAATAGATATATGATCATAAATGGTATAAATGATATAAACCATGGTATAAATCATCCCATGTCGGATCTTCCAGCTTTTTTTCATACCAAATTGCCAATCATGAGCTTACCATCATCCCTGGAATCTAGATGGATCTAGTCTGACGTGACTCAACGGCAATCTGTTGGCCATTTGACCCATCTGCAAAGAGGAAAATCAATGTGTTCCTATATTCCTCTATTTTGACCCAAGCAAAACAAAGAACAACATCTTTTGTAAAGCCTTCAATATTTCGGTTTGTTGATCAAACTCCGTCACAATTTATAACTGTAAAACCCCACTTGGAAGGGAAAAATAAAGTTCTTTCACCCCACTGAAACTCAAGTCGAAAAAAAGTTGCCAACCATAGAGCAATGGATTGGTTTAAGAGAAAATCTTAACCGGAAACCATATATTTTCCCATTGACTACGGGGTTTTCCCTACCAATCCAATGAATAAACCAAGGCCACTCTATCGCTTGACTCGGTTCTGCAGTACACAGCAGCGCCAGCGTCGCCAAACGCTGAAGTGCCATGGCACTTATGGCACGGCTGGTGATAAGAAAAATTGGGAGATTGGTATGACACGGTGGCAATTCATAGCGAAACTAATATGAAAATTGATGTGGTAATATATTTGTATATATTCATATATGTGTATATGTGTGTACCTACATGTGTGTGCGTATGTGGTAATCAGTGCGGAAATTGATGTGGCGGTAAATATGGCAATCAATACCTGCGAGTGGTAAGACATATCAAAAGGTGTGCCAATGACTCTTGCGAACAAAAATAGAGGGAAAAACATGTATGGATGGCAATCAAAACTCGTCCATCTCAGAATAGAAAAAGCACCCCCCTAGAAACCGTTGCTTAGTTGTGAATCTAGTTTGAGGTACCTGAAAATGAGGGTATCTTGGAGGAATGCGAACTTCCGGGCAAAGTTACTTCCCCAAGACTTGGATGGCGAAAAATATGTTCCTTTTTTTTGCCATTGGATATCTTGGATATGGCATCCTAAGTTGAACCTAAGTTGCTTAAAATGAACCATTTTTATCCAGTTATGAGATATACCCCAGTAACACATGGGCCAACCACTGGTTTGATGTGGACCCAGCAGATCGATTTCCTTTTTTTCTCAGCGCTGGAAGGTTTCGTCATGCGGATGACAGATGAACGGATGGACAGGTGGAGTGGATACTGTGCTGTTTGGAACCATGAAATTGGAGAAGGGCCCAACAAGATGAATTTCTGAAAGTGCCCATGTTCCACTGCAGGGATATAACGGCAGGGCTACTGCGATATGGCAGACTCCTTGGGAATCGCCATGCGTATCGCTGGGCGCTGAAACTCAAGGGAAATTCCGGCGCACGGCAAGCGCTAAAATTAGAAACCGATTCAGCGAGTTCCAAAACGTCAAAGAAAATAGAAGATTCTGATTCTTTATCTTGGTATGTTTATCCCTTTTTCTGATGGATTTTTCATTTTATTCTCGCGACGCTGTGTCTCATCGCGCAGCACAACTGCTGAACTCATGGCGGTGGTCGCTCGACGTCCACGCGATGAAACACGAAGAGTGAAAAGCTGCAGATGCTCAGCAGAATGCCTCAGGTCGCTTCCAGTTGGGCTTGGGAGATGGTCAGCAGGAGTTTGGGAAACCCCGGAAACCCCGGCGGAAAAGCATAGAACTCTCTGGTCATCAACATGGTTTGCTGGACAATCCTTCTGTAGATGATTTCCATTAAAACACCATGTATTTAAAGGATTTTCATGGACTTTCCAGCCATCTTCACCCCGGAGGATACCCTTTTTGACGTTTCATCTCCGTTTCATCTCCGTTTCACCCCATTTCGATGCGCAGGCGCTGCAGATCTGCGCAGCAGCCTGCCAAGCAGTTTGGATGCAAAACCAATAGGAGAAGGACGTGAGGCAAATCGAAGCCGCTGCCTCGCGAAGATGATGGGATGGCTTAAAATCTGGATAGTAAATGGCCACCTGATGAGTGGGATGTAAATAAATGTGTATATCATATATATATGTACATATATATGTATATTTTTGTATGTTTTTTTGGCATCTGTACGTATGAATAAGTTGAAGTGATATTCATTATGGGTACCTTTATGTAACTGGTGCGCTCCATGGAAACCATGTGCAGCTTCGGGTGGGTCATCTGAATCCATTGGAGCCACGAAGGAGTTGTTAAAATATTTGGTATTCCAATCCATTGGAATCCATTCAAAAAACCATTGGAATTGGATTCCATATGATCTCCAGTAAGAATCTCTTCCAATTCCAGCTGAAAATGGATGCACTATTACCATATGGATGTTATAAATATTATAGACCCATTGGAAAATCCATTGGAATTCCCATGCCCCATTGGAATCCAAAGCCTCGAAGCCGTGAACATCGATCATCTCTAGAAGCTCTCCATGCATCATGCCCCGCAAGGAACTCTGCTGGAGCACCTGACAGGTCTCAGGTGGCCAGGTTCTTAGCTCGGTGAACATAAGCTGACAATTTATGGTTGATGATGGTTTATACTTTATACATTTTTCTACTAGATAGATAGATAGATAGATAGATAGATAGATATATTGAACTACTTCTATTATTTGGTTAACCAACTTATAACTGGGGAAGCACCACCTTGCACACATGATCAGGGCTGAGCCACCGGGCCATTGCAAACATGTTGCGCACAGACTTTGTGCACAAAATCAACACTTTATCTCAGTGCCTGCTACTCTGTTGGGTGGTTTCTTTAGTTCCCGTGGAAGCAAACCCATTTTGTTGGTGAAACTCGCGCTTGTTGGTGATCTGCTAGTCAAATGCTGCCCTCCTTCTGGCGGACTGGTGAGATCCCAATGGTGACCCGACCTCTCTGAGATGGCAAAGCTTCCCGGAGAGCAAGTGCTGCGCCGCCGTCCTGCCCGAGGTACCACAAATGTCGGATCATGGTGTCTGAATTAGACCAGTTACGATTTCACTCTTTTAGTCCAGAATTTCAAGCACTGGAACAATTACAAAAAAGGGGACTGGTCGATTGCAAAAACCAGCAGAACATCTGTGAGAATTAGGACCCTTTGAGTTTCTTCTGGCCAAGAAATGGCCTTCACATTCCGAACATGAGGTATACTCTGGTTATTGAACATAGTAACATTAAGATACATTAACATACATTAACATACATTAACATACATTAACATACATTAACATACATTAACATACATTGACATACATTAACATACATTGACATACATTGACATACATTGACATACATTAACTATAGAAAATGCTGTATTTGTGCAGATGGTTACCATCACCATAGACTTTTCCATGGCGTTGGCCCCACTCGGCCTGGAGATGACCAACATGAGACAGAAGGCGAAGGTGGGGTTTCCGGTGAACATCAAGGTGTAGACCTTGGTCGCAACGCGACGGAGCTTGGAAAAGGCTGAGGTGATGATTTTGACCCGGCCTGGTTATGTCAAAGAGTTTGCGAACTTGAAGCCATGGCCCAGTCGAAATAGTGGATTTACCCATTGAACATGGTGATTTTCTGAGAAATGATGATGATTTATTGGTGATGATGATGATTTCTGAGAAAATCCTTTTCGGATTTTTGCAGTTTCTCATTGTCTCTGGCATTCTTTGGGTCTTGGATTCGGTCCGACATGTCCTGCACCAGCTGTGCGCGGGACAGTGTTGAGGTCAAAGATCAAGTCCAACATCAAGAGCAGCACAGTGCCATAGACACTGCACTTCGTTTCCTGAGCCGTGGCCACATCCACACGGTTACCCTCTGGTAAACATACAAAAAACTATGGAAAATCACCATTTTGCATGGGAAAAACCACTATAAATGGTGATTTTCCATAGTTATGTTAGTTTACCACACGGTTAGACTTTCAGAAGAAACACTGAACTAATAGCAGAGGTAACAACACCAAGATGATGGGTAGATCCACATTTTCCGATTGTCAAACCACCATGTGTTCAATGATTATTACAGTTGTATTCCGCGATTTTCGGCAAAACTTCCGGGTAAATATCTCATTCTTGGTCCATCCCTATGTTGATCATGAAATCCCGAAAAATGCTTCAACTGTCACAACCTGTGGGGACCCTGTGATATAAAAATCCCCATGTTTGATGGGCGGTGTCGTTTCGGTGTCGTTTCTCAGAGCGTCCGGCTGGATCTCTGTGGGAAACCGCTCCGGAGAGAGCAGCGGTTGCAGCGTCGAGCCCTCCACTTTCTCCACTTTCGACTCGCAGGGTGATGACCTAACAGCTAACAGCTGCGCAGTGGAGGATGCGCAGTGGAGAATGGTTAGCAAATATGTTTACTGACTAGTGACTATGGTTATGATGGTTATGATGGTTAGAAGCTACAGTTTTTGATCTTTCTTGTATGGTTGGTTCGAAATGGAGAAAAACAGCACATTTCGGTAGATATCTGCCACTTTAAACCATCACCTTGTAGTCAGGCATTCCTTGACTCTTATCAGAACAGTTTGTTGCAAGGGATGAACAACATCGATTTTCTCTTCGTGGGGTAAATCCCATACTCGCCAGAACATCGTCTTTTTTCCGCCGTCTTCTGTCGTTTGCGCCTCTCACCCCCCTCCCACCGGACGGCTTTGTGCTCGTCCGGTGGGAGGGGGGCCTGTACGGCGACTTCTGTGCTTGCCGCTGCCCTTCGTCCTTCGTTGGCCTGCGGCGGGGCGTTTTGGCAGGGCGACAAGGTCATTCAGTTCATTGATCGGAAATTTCCATCAGCCGGTATCATTAGAAGATGTTAATCCGCTCTCCCTCTCTTTCTATATCTTCATCATCTCTATATAGATCCGTGCATTTTATGAATTGGTCTTGCCAAGTATGAATTTCGAATGCGCAATCTCGAAGTTGCACGCCATTGCTTATAATTAAGTATAATGGTTTGAAATGTCGTTAGATGGAAGATGGAAAGTTGCCTTTAGCGAATAGTTATTTTCCTATGCTGGTGGTCTTCCCGGGCCCCAGCTGTATCCCCGGCCTAGGCTTCTTCCTCTTCGTTCTCTTCCTCTTCGTTCTCTTCCTCTTCGTTCTCTCTCAGACGGAAGAGCCGATTCCGAAGTTCGGCAACCAGCCGTGCCATCCTCCTTGGAAACGCCGCTGGCTGGTTGTGCCGGCGGACGTTGAGCCGGCAGCGGCGCGCGGCTGTGCGGAGAGCCCGCTTCAGCTGCCGCACCCTGAGGAGCTCGCGGGCAGTGCCCGTCACGATCTCCTTCGATGTGAATCAGACCAGGGCGGGTCCAATTTAAGGGGCCTAGAATTGTACAGATAGATAGGCATAGCTAGATCGTAGAGGCAGACACACACACATAAAAATATAAATATATATATATATATTTATCTATATATGTGTGTGTGTTGATATTTACATAAACAGTATATCTAATTACTGTAGGTGCGTAACCTTTTTCTTTTTTCTTCCGCTGTTTTCTGTTCTATTGCATCCATTGATCTTTCTGAACTAAGCGATTGTTCAATCCTGAGTTGCCGATCGTTATCATGTCTGTTTATGAATATTGGATGTTGTTATTTCATCCATCATTTTGTATCTGTACAGCATTGATCCTCCACGAGATCAGGATTTTCCCATCCCAGCCACAAGCTTTTCACCAACAGCCACACGCAAAACGCTGCGGCCATCACCAGCAGCAGCAGCACGAAGCCGGCAGTGACCAGGTAGGGCTGCACCATCATCCCGAAACCGGTCACACTGGTGGAAGCACCGTGCCAAGAGGTGTAGGGATTTAGGAGGACGTCGTACCAATTCAGACCTGGGAAAAGGATGGGTTTGATATGTTTGGCTGGTGAAAATGGTGAAGTTTGATGGACATCTCAATTTACCCAGAGTTTCGACTGCCGACCTGGAGAAAACTAGTTAGGTCGCAGAGATAGATGTTTACATTTCAGGATATGTTTCCCATTCCCAAAAAAAAGTTACCCCATGCAGGCTGGGTGGAACATTGCATTTGCAATCAAACAAGTTTGCAGTTTCATTCAAACCGAAGGGTGCCCAACTGGACGCATTAGGAAGGATTTTTGAAAACCCCACTCGGCCCCAGTGTATCCCCGTCATGCCAGGGGCTTATTAAACCCAATATTCCCGTCAAAGATCAGTCTATAAATTCGAGACTTCCCAAACCACGAATTGGGGTCACTTTGAAGTGGTGGGGGGGAAATCCAAAAATCATCAAAACTCCCATCATTTCGAGCTTATCTTCCCAGGACAGCCCATTTCATAAACTCAAAAGTTGATTCCCAAAAAATCCGCCCCAAAAAGTTGATGAAATCCGACCCAGGCTCTGGGATTCCGCAGTGAATCGAAGGGCATGGGCCCTAGGGACTGCGGCAGCATCTGGGAGCGGCAGATGGGCGCTGTCCAGGCGAGATCCAAGTTCTGCGCCAGGTAGCACTGCGTGTGATGCCAGGCCAAGACCTGACGACATGACGATGGTTTCTGGATACCAGAGATTTAGTATATAAAGTTTGGCTATTTTCATAGTTGATCTATAATAGTTATACCAGTAGTACCGCACAAAGCGGTGGCTGAAGTTTCAAAAATAGGAAACCTATAGGAGAAGTTTGTTGTTGTGAATCAAGGATGGCAGCGCGAAGCCGCTGATGGACCGAAAGGTGGTTGAGGTCTCCTCTCTTTCTCTTTCTTTTTCTGACTATCTATCTATCTATCTATCCATCGATCTATCTATCTATCTATCCATCGATCTATCTATCTATCT